>JAUTXW010001856.1:0-600000 GCA_030620095.1 Kuschelorhynchus macadamiae
TATATATATATATATATATATATATATACATATATATATATATATACATATATATATGTATATATATATATATATATATATATATATATATATATATATATATATATATATATATATATATATATATATATATATATATATATATATATATATATATATATATATATATATATATATATATATATATATATATATATATATATATATATATATATATATATATATATATATATATATATATATATATATATATAAATATATATATATATATATATATATATATATATATATATATATATATATATATATATATATATATATATATATATATATTTATATATATATATATATATATATATATATATATTTATATATATATATATATATATATATATATATATATATATATATATATATATATATATATATATATATATATATATATATATATATATATATATACTATATATATATATATATATATATATATATTATATATTTATATATCTATATAATATATATATATATATATATATATATATATATATATATATATATATATATATATATATATATATATATATATATATATATATATATATATATAATATATATATATATATATATATATATATATATATATATATATATATATATATATATTTATATAGATATATATATATATATATATATATATATATATATATATATATATATATATATATATATATATATATATATATATATATATATATATATATATATATATATATATATATATATATATATATATATATATATATATATATATATATATATATATATATATATATATATATATATATATATATATATATATGTATCCCAGAGGGAATACGTTATTCTGCCGCCAACCAAATTAGTCGCGGTAAAACAATCGCACAACCTGTATCATCAGCGAACAGCGACTTCCCAGAGCGTCCCTGGCGTTATTTTGCTCGAGCAAATCCGCTGGTCATCGACAAAATTGAAATAACTGTAAATTATGATATTATTAAAATACGGGCTTTATATTACAGATAAAACAATTAAAATATAATTATTCCCGCATTATACAAGGGTACTTATCATATAGACCGATTTGTCGATGACCAGCGGGTTTGCTGGAGCAAAATTATGCCAGGGACGTTCTGGGAAGTCGCTGTTCGCTGATGATACAGGTTCTGCGATTGTTTTACCGCGACTAATTTGGTTGGCGGCAGAATAACGTATTCCCTCTGGGATACATATATATATAATATATATATATATATATATATATATATATATATATATATTTATATATATATATATATATATATATATATATATATATATATATATATATATATATATATATATATATATATATATATATATATATATATATATATATATATATATATATATATATATATATATATATATATATATATATATATATATATATATATATATATATATATATATATATATATATATATATATATATATATATATATATATATATATATATATATATATATATATATATGCGTTGAATACACACGGTTTATATAGTCCGAAATTCCGAAAAACATTTACATAACCTAAAAGAGTTTTTGTACCCAAAAGAGAGCGAAAAAAAAGAGTTGACAACCCAACTCTTAAGTTTCCAGAGGTAAAGAGAGTAGCTTCAGCAGTGGTCGGATGAGACTACCATTTTTTGTTTTCCCATGGGCGACGTGAGCCACTCCATCAGAGCCAAAATCCAAATATACAACGCGGGCAAGAGAACAATGATATGTCATAGCGTTAAAGGTTTTAAACGTGAAGAAAATTGTCACCGTGATGAGCGCGATTGACTATACCCATCTAAAAAATTAAGAGTTGGTAAGTATGAAAGGGGCTCCATCGTTAAAAAATGATCAGAAGTTAGCGCATTAACATCCTCAGCGTCAGAACTTATACCGATAAAGGTCGAGAATTTAAAACGGATTCTATCAATGTTAAAAGGGTGCAAAGTTCTTCATACGTAAGAACTTGCTGCCCTATGACACAATTTAAATGGGTTTTAACAACTTTAATCTCAGATTCTCTTAATCCCCAACAGACGGAGGCAAAAAGCTCCATTTAATCCCTGGCTGCTTGGAGCATGACGTTATTTATTTCCTTTGAGACAGCTTTGAAATTCCTCTTGATCGTAAAATAAATGTTTACAAACAACACTGCCAGAAATAAAGAGTTGTAAAGCGACAAGAAATATATCAGTATACATATCGCAAGCTAATTCTAAGAGAAATTGCATTAGTATCAATGCAAAGGAAAAGGCAAATGTATGCCTTGCACGTTTTGGAACCCCGTCGGCAAATATGAGTAATAGAAACAGGCATAATCAACGCCTCTATTTAAAAAAAATTGGTCTCTAAAACTCGAGAGCGAGACAAATCACCCATAGTGTCAAAACGGTTTGGGAATAGTGCTCCAATACATGATACATTTCGAAAGAACAGGACGTTATTGTCATACAATACATGGACGAGCAAAAAGGTAGGAAAGGAAAAGGACATTGCCAGGCTATCGAAATAAACTGTTTAGCGTCGTAATTTAGGGCACAAAATTTAAAATGACCTTCGATACGTAAAATCCACATAGGGTCAATAAAACATTTAATTTACCTAGAGGTTTAAAAAGAATATTACCATCAATCTTGCTTTTAAAATAATTTTGCTGGTAAATTTGTATGAACAACTCATGAAGTTCGATAGCTGACAGCCGACCCAGTATTTTTATCATGTTTATTTTTTGTATTGTTTATAGAGTATAGAAAATAATGCGGTGAAGAGTAGTAAACGATGTAAATGTTTGTGATAATGAATGCAAAAAACTTTCGTTTGCGTCCAAATTATTAATGACCGCCATTTCCTTTTAGTCGATAAAAATTTGCGGGTTTGATAATTGGGAAACAAAAATTATTTTTAGCGTTTATCCAAGAGTTTTCAGGATCAGATAAAAAACTATGGCCATTGAACTAGACAGGGTTAAACAGAATTTTGGAGGCAGAAAAACCGAGCCAGGCTATGTCGGGCCCGTTGTCAGAAAAGTTGAAATCATTCCTGAATATAAAAGCATGATTATATATAAAAATCTTCTAATATTCTGAAATAAAATTTCGTGATAAACTATGCCCAAAAATTGATTTTAATATGTCAGGTTCATCCGCCGTTCATTTTTTAAAATAAGACACTACCAAATAAAATATTAATTTTGCCTAGTCCATGAAAATGTTTATTTGCGAGTTTTAAATTTTTAATATGCACCCAAGAATTGGGTAAAAATGAAATCGAAGGCAAATTGTGACAAATCCTAATAACAACATCTGTCACAAGAACCGGACTGTCCTAGCCTGTGGGGTTTATATCGAGCGTAACATTACCATTATTTGAATTACAACTCTTGAATAGAACTATGCCATTTATTTGAATAAATATTTTTTGGTACCCCTAAACAATTAGGAAGATATACTTCCGGAATCTAAAAATCACCTAATGGTTTGAGGCAAGTCCTTATTGTCCATGATGTAATATGTGAAAGAAATTACCGACCTACCCAAAATTGTAGAACATCCCAATCAACAAATAATATTTTTTGGAGATATGGCCAGCCTGGGCATCATCGAAATAAATGTCGAGGAACTCCGAAGTTATTTTCCTCTAGGTGTGGCAAGGGCGAAGTCATATCTGAACACTGTAACTGTCCCCTGTCCTCACAGTCAGAAAACCAGGCAAGCCGATTACAGGGGCGAGGACTGTAACAGAAACCGCCGAACCCTTGTATGATTATGTGACATTTAAAACCTCAGAGAGCCGCCCGCACCTCATCCTATATTTTAAAGGCAAACATTGTCATGCATTAGTAGACACTGGAGCCATTAAATCATATATAGATCACCAGTTAAGAGCTGAATACAAGAAAAGTAATTTTTCGAAAGACAGCACCAACGGCTTTAGCGATCAGACTTGGCGATAAGACGATAACTAAGATTACTGAAGCTTACCGAGTAAAATTCAGAACCGGGTTTTTGCGAAGTCTAACTATTTGCTAAATTTAACATCTGGAATAGTGGTCAGGATAGATATATTTAGCAAATACGAGTTTCAGATGAACTTTCTAACGAACGAAGTCCTCCTAGAAGGACAAGTCCTTCCGAGACAAAGTATTCCCGAAATTTGAAGAAAGGAAATTGATTGAGCATACCATGCACTTATTGAATCGAGACATGCTGGAAATATATAATACTATCGTTACACATATGTTGGAAAAGAGATTATTGTGCTCTCAAATAGTCCTTGAAGCTTCCTCGAGTAATAATCCATAAGATGAATCGAAAAATGAACGCTGGTTCGCACAAAAATGCCCAGCCTCCCCCATTTATCAATGCCATCCTGTACAAGCTACGAAGATCCCGATATATCTCCAGTATTGACCTCAAACATGGATACTGGCAGATCCCTCTTTCTGAAGAAAGTAATCCGATTACTGCTTTTACTGTCTCCGTAATGGGATTATTCCAATTCCCAGTGATGCCTTTCGGATTACATACCACACCGGCAACATTCCAACGCTTGAAGAACAGAATTATAGAACCCGAATTTGACCCCTATTGCTTTGCCTATCTGGACGACATCGTAGTCCTAGAAGAAACTTTTAAAGAACACAATGGGTTAGGGCCGTCTTGATCCAACAAGATCTAGATGGCTATCACGTAATTTTTTATGTAAGCTGCAGCCTAAATCCCAACGATAAAAAGTTTTCGGTAACTGAAAAAAAGAGCTTGGATGTTGTTTATGGAATCAAGAAAATGAGGCTATATTAAAGGGATACCATTTACCGTTGTTATCTATCCGTCTAAGAGTTTAGCTAGATCGTGTATATATCTTCAGCAATTTGATTTTGAAATAAAATACCAGAAAAGCATATTAAATAAGATAGCGGTTGCAATGTCACGAGACCCAGCAGAAAGTGACCAAATGAATCCGACTCTGAACCTCTGTGTTATGTGGAAAATGGGAAAAATTGTCAGTGATACAAAAAAAAATACAGAAGTACGAAATAACCCAGATGGTTTCCCTGATTATTACAATATTAAGAATGGGCGACTGTATCGCCAAACTCAAGATCCGAACAATCTAATCGATATCAACCTAGCTTAACCTTGGTGTCCGAAAGGAGACAGGGTAGTGGTACTTCGGGACAGTCATGACGTACCTATTTCAGGGTACATGGCATAACAAAAACTACTACCCGCATAGCCTTACGTTAATACTAGCCAGGAAAGTTTAAAGATACAGTTCAGTTTGTCAGAAGCTGTAAATCTTATATGAAGTACGAGTCCATACAACAGTCACCTGCTGGGAAACTGCAACCATCTCGAAAAAAAATCCATGGGAAACTTTAAGCATAGATTTAGTAGCACTCCTACCCCGATTTAGCAAAGGAAAGATATATTTATTGCTGTTCAAAGACCGACTTACGAAATGGCTGCAATGTAGACGCTTCCACAAAGCAACTGGAAGAGCTGTAAGTAAGGCTATATATGAAGAGGTCATTACTCTTTGAATGTCCAAGGACCGTAATTACCGACAAGGGAACTCAGTTCACTAGCTATACATTCCAGGAATTTTAAAAAATTGAGCTTTAATTACTGTACTATCTCTCCGCACTCTCATCAAGCTAACCCTTTACAGCGAATGAATAAAACTCTAAAAACCATGATACGCAGTTCTGCAAAGGAAACCATAAGAAATCGGATAAACTACTTGCTTGAGCTTAAATTTGCTATCAGTACCGCAAAACAAGACTCAAACAGACATTCTCCTGCATTTTTAAAGTTTGGTCGAGAACCCCAACTTCCAAAGGGAATTTATCGTGCGCCAACATATGATAGAATGCCAGGAATTTCAAGGCTATTAGTACTTGGAAATTTCGAGAACAAATTGACCCAGAGGCGTTTATAAATAGAGCATATTTCAACTTAAAACGTTAAATAGAAATTAAATGTCATACTGAAATGCGTCTTATTCAATTTATAAAAACCATAATAACTGACAAAATCAAAAACAAGGTAAACGATGCAGAATGCGAATATTATTAACTTTTAACAATAAGTATATTTAATAATATTAAACCAAAAACAAAGTGTGAATTTTGACTACGTATTCGGCAACCAACATATTAATATTGATATAATGTCAATATAAGTTGTAAAAATGTAATTTAAAAAAATAGGAAAACAGGAACAAATATTGATCGAAGCCCGAAAATTTAGGACAATCCAACAATTAACTTAGCTCCATTTAATTTAATGGGTAGTTACATAATGAATTTAAATTAATAAATGTCATAGCCCAAATTAAAACAACTATGTAAATTATGAATAAAAATGCCGGCTTTTTTTTAGAATGAAAGGATATTAATATTTACACTTTAAATCAGGGAAGATCCACAAAAAACATCCTACAATCACTTTCGCTAGTATTAAATTAAGCATTATTATAGTCCTAAAATCAAGTCTTTAACGCACGAAAATATTGAAAAACTTGCACTATTTGTTTATAATTTTTCTTTGTAACTGAAACACGTGTGGCCTACTAAAATTTCGATATAAAGGTAATAAGTGAAACCAAATATACTGTCGTTTAAATTGAAAACCGGCCTCATCGATTACTGCGGTGACATTTTGATAACTGCACCACGAATATTAACAAATAATGAAAATGTTCGGCAGTTTAATGTTCGCTATTACAAAGTTAATAAATTACAATATATCTCCTATTATCCTAACATAATGTCAAAATATTGCCAAAATTACTGAGTAGCTATAAATACGTCAATTAGTATCACCAACAGTGAGCATGTAAATGGCATTATATTTTGAGGATCTTAAATGGTCTCGTTTTTTTACTAAAAATAGATAATGTATTACCTTTTAATTAGGTGCAACACGTCAACAAGCATGAAGATAATTTATTATGTGTTATATTAGTAGGAGAAACTTGCACTATATATACCAAACTTTATGCATCAAGAACAAGTTTAAACTAGAGCGCCAGCTGTTGCTTATAGATTTCCATCAGTTTCGAGATAACTTCATTGAACCTTGTTAGTGCTTCTGACAAAGGCGTTTCCAAGTGAAAGGATCTGAATTAGTAATTAAATTACGGACAATAATAGTGTCCAGTTCTAAGCACATAAATCGAATGATATAATAGCCAGAGGTAAGGTTTTTTCACAGAAATATTGAATAAATAGGTATGGAGGGGTACAAAAATCTACAAATATTCCATCTAAAAGTTACCAAATTTAAAATTTGGGTCAACGCAATTGTATTTAAGTCGGAAGAATTTCGATTCTGAACGTGCTATAGGGATCCGTAATGGCAAGCCTAAACATGTAATCACAAGCCCGAATAAATATTTTAAGTTTATTACTTCCCCGTAAGGCCCGGAAGAATATTTTCCCAGTTCCGTGCGTCTGTCTGTGCAAGGCATAGCTCAAACGCTACTTTTGCCATTGACTTCAAATTTTGGTCACAACAAAAAAGATAGACTGATAAAATTTTTGTGTGAAGCCCTTATGGCAAAATAAAATCGTCGTTTAGTAAAATGTTAAAAATTCAGTTTCCAAAAAACTATTTATCCAATTGACTTGACATCTTGCGCTAAGAACAAGTGTAGAAGTGGGATAAACTGGTATAATTCTAGTGTGAATCCTATGTGTCAAAATAAAATATTTTATGAATCGGTGAAATTCCATTTCCTGGTATAAAACCTACTTTTTATGAAGGAAATATATTCAGCTATCTAATTGATTGCTTATAGACTATGTAAATAGCATAAAAAATAATATAAAAATAAATTAAAAACAATTCAAAGGAAATTACCTTTTCCCATAAATTCCCCGCGTACAGAATTCCACTACGCAGAGCTAACAAATTTTATGAACATATCGTTGTTTGGAATCAACTTAAAACAAACAAATAGGTTTATAGGATTTGGATAAAGTTATTAGCAAATAATTGTAAGCATATATAAACTGTGTTAAGTGTACATAGTGGAATTCTTATGCGTAAAGACAAATTCACCGGTTTTTTACTTATCTGTTAATGTATTATAATCGTAAAAAAAGCAATCTCCCAATTGCTCTCTGGTATTGCACAAAAATTAACTATTACGTAGAAATAAACCGTAAAATCCAAGATAGCGGATTATTAACCATTAATTATTAACATCCGTATTCACTAAAGAGGTTTAAATTTAGACCAGGTCTAACTTAACAGTTATAGGTTTAAGATGACATTTTTGACAAATTAAAAAGTAGTTTTTCTAAATATCACAATTATAAAATAACAGTGACAAAAGCGAAACATAACCGGCGAACTAAGAGTTTTAAGTACCATGGCAACTAGACCTGGTTTAACTCTTAAACGTTTTAGTGAATACGGGGGTAATACGGTTATAGGGATAAACTGATTCAATTTCATCATGACGGAACAAAATGGAGGCCTTAAAAAAATTACTGTAAAAACTATTTATTCAAGTTATGCTCAGAAATCAAATGTGATGTAGGTAGAATCTGGTAAAATATTGGTACGAATCCAATATGGTGGAACAAAATGGCACCCAATAAAAATGTTTGAAGAAATTATATGTATTACATAATGACCATGTGCGTAACTAAATTGGATCACACTTCACTATTCCCAATATAAGGAAATATTCATAACGACCGAAATTCCGAGTAAAGGAAATTTTACAGATTTTTAATTCCCTCGTAAAAGAGAAGTATTGTAAGCGTAAAAAAATCACCATCCAAGATTTTTTCGAATCTTAACCTTTCAGAGTCACTAAATGCCGAAAAATATGTTTTCTCAGTGCTGTCTGTCTATCTGCCTGCCTGCCTGCCTGCCTGCCTGCCTGCCTGCCTGCCTGCCTGCCTGCCTGCCTGCCTGCCTGCCTGCCTGCCTGCCTGCCTGCCTGCCTGCCTGCCTGCCTGCCTGTCGGTTTGTCTGTTCTCGGCACAGCAAAAAACTGCTTAGCCAACTGACTTTAAATGTTGGTCATTGATCATATGGGGATGACCTGGTAATATTGTGGCAAAAATTAAATATGGCAAAAGAAAATGGCGGATTATTGAAATGTTAAAAAAAGTATTACTAAAAAAACTATTTACCAAATTTATCTCAAATTTTGCACAAATATGAAGTATTATATAGGAATTAATCAGTCAAAATTTTGGTACGAATCCAAGATGGCGAAACAAAATGGTCGCTTAGTAAATTATTTAAAATTCGGCCTGAAAAAACTATTTAATGGTTTTCAAATTGTGTACCATAACTAATTTTAGCATAGATGATGAACTAGTAAATTGTGGTACTAATACAAGAAATAAGGAATAATAAAACGAACAAAATGGCGGCCAAATAAAATGTTTGTAATCGTGGAAAAATCGCCCTCTCGGGTTTTACATATCTTGAAGTTTGATTAGCCTACGATTTTATCCGATTTTCGCTCTAAATATGCGATATAAATACACCTAAACGTATAATATATCTCTAATGCGGTCCAATATAATGGCATTTATATATTATACAGGTTCGTTACAAAATTACAATATAACTTTAGGGATTATATAAAATTTAAAAAATTAACGTAATTTACTAAAAATTACTCATAACAAGTAAGCAACAAATACACATACACACAAATTTACATTTTAGAAATATAGAAACTGTTAAACATTACTAAGTGTTTTTTAAAACAGGCATCATGAGATGGGGTAAGAGATGTACGATAATAGACTTAACCAGTGTGTAACCAGTGTCCGCATCGAAAGTTATCCGATAAGTATCGGTACTTATCGGATAACTCTCGATGCGGATATATTTTTTTATTTACCTATTATTATTCGATATGTCCATAAGCTATCGATAACTATCGATATATCAATAACTATATCGATAGTTATCGATAACTAACGAGATAATGATAAAATACCCATTGTTAGATGGGGAATTTAGATATTTAGTTACCTGCATAAATTATTTAAAAAAACACAAACCTTACTAAAATAAGTAACACTTTACTGTACATAGCCGGTATCTCGTATAAACTAAAAAATAAAATTAAAAAGTTTAGTGGTGTCATGTTTCATATCACTAACCTTTATATTATTTTTATCATAACAACCTTTATTAGATAAACAATAATATATGAAATATGTCAGAAAGTTTGTACTGTATCCGTGAAATGTATTTTATTTTTTGACATATCCATTTTTAAAGCATTTGAGAAGATATTAGCAAAATTCTAGACCCATGTCGGGTTAAAGAGTATGTTTTGTCAAAATGTATATCGTGACGTTAAACCGGCAAGTTTATCCTTGAAATAGTGACAGTTTTCTTTAACTAAAACTTGCTTTTACCCAATTTTGCCCAAAAAGATTTTAAATGACCAGGAGATTAAAAAATTAAAAGGAAAACTGAGAAAAAGGAACACCAGGAAGAAGAAACCAAAAAACAGGAAGAATATGATCGACCTGAGCGAATTCTATATGAAAATTGAAGAATCTAAAAAACAGAATGAACAAGGATGACCTGGGAAGATTATAATCGAATAAGAAAAAATAGGAGTCAACAGGAACTACATCAAATGCAGGACTGGATTCAAAATGTTATTAAAAAATAACAATGATGCTTGCAAGAAATTATCGATAATGTCACATGAGAAATAAATCACGTCAAGGAACACATTGAAGAGAATCCAGACAAACATATGATCTTGGAGTAAAACAAGTAAAAGTGGAAGTAAAGCGGGTTGACTTGACTTAAACAAAGATTCGCTAGTCCGATAGTAGTTTCTGGTTTTAAAATCAAACCACCGACATTTATGCCTCTACTCCCTGGACTATGTACGTGAAACAGTTTAAGGCTGTAGCAAAAAGTAATGATTGGAACGACGAAGAAAAGGCCAAATCTTTAGAAGTCTCACCAAAGAACCAGTACTAGATTTATTGCGCGTCATACACAAAATTATCAGAGCCTTTTTCATTAATTAGAGCTTTGATTTGGAGGTCAGTACTGATGGTCCGTACCATCAAGAAATATACAAATCACAGCTCAAAACTCGAACATAGTATCTGGCGGATTTCTTCAAAGAATGTGATTCTGACAATAGAAAGTTAATAAGATTAGCGTTTCCTGTATGTGTATATGCGTCTGTATTTACGGATGAAATGCGAGATCGCAAAATTTTAGAAATTTTAAAAATTTCCATTTAACAAAAGTAGTGACACACTTGGCCGTGCTTCAGAATTGGAAATTGTGTTTGATGTCCCAAAACCTAAAATTGTGTGGAAGACCCAGCCGATGAATTGCAGGTGTGTATGAAGAAAAGGATTTGAGGAAACTTTGAGAAAAGAAAAAGTTGAAACGATAGTAGACCACACAATAGACCAATAAAATGTTTCTGTTGCCACAAAACTGGAAATACCTATGCAAAAAGAATGTCGTATGAGAATAACCAGTTTCCAGATCGTCAAGGAGAACAAGGCAATACAGCCCGATTACCAGGCAGAAAAAGCTGTGAATTCTGGCTGAGCAAGGCAAAGCTTCTAAAATCGTCTCCATTGAAAGTTTAATAATAAAAGACTATAGAAGAACGCGCTCCAAAATTGTTGCCAGAAATCAGCGCGACTGGGACCAACACCTACCCTTGTTTTTGTTGGCTTATAGAATAGCATTTTATATTTCATGATTCTATGGATCAGGCTCCAGCCAGAATTATTTTTGGAAGAGAATTGCGCCTTATGCTGATGAAATCCACGAATTAAATTTAATTTCACAAGATAACACGTGATCGTTTAAAATAATCCAGTGATCGAATGAAGACAACTCAGATTGTTTTTATGAAAACGACTTGGTGTGGTTGTATGAATGTATCCCACAAGAAAAAAAAGGATATCTCGAAAACTGTTTCAACTCTAGTAAGGACCTCACCGGATAATCAAAAGAAACAATGCTTTGCTTTATCCGATACGAAAACAAAATCCCAAAAGCAAGATGGAGTTAGTACACTTAGAGAAACTGAAGAGATATCAGGGCCAAGAAGCTGATCAGAACGATGAGAATCAAGGGGGGGTATAGTGACGGTCGTATGAAAACTACCCAAATGAGTTATTATACATTTATCAACGTGTGTTAGAAATAAACAAATACATTTTCCTATATCAAGCGAATTCCAAAACACTTAAGTGCATTAATGCATATTTAAAGGCAAGGATGTTGACGAATTAGGGTTAGTCTTATAATAGATATGTTAATGTAAAATATATTAGTTGTATTTTACTAAATATTTAATAAAGTTACTGTTATTGGTTAAAGAAGTAGTTGTTATAAAGAGAACCTGTAACGTAATAGCAAAATACAATTAGTTGCGGTTAATTAACGCCAAAGGATATTATAAATAATTTTCAAACTAAGATTTAATTTACCAAATCAAACAATTGATCAACATTCGCAGTTTTATCAAGACAATTAAAAATTAAAATATTCGTCTTGCCATTGCAAATACTGGAAAACCTTGCTCTGAATGTTTGCTTCAGAATATGCCTGAATAATTAGGTCGCTTCCCAAGGCTGTATATGATTGGATCCTGTCTTCAACATCATTTGACGTAGTTTCACCATATATATCATCAGGTTCCTCTGACGCAGATGCCTTTCAGTAACCTCCCGTATGGATTCATCGGCGGTGTCCATGGGGATTGAGTTGTTGTGGTTAGTTTTGTTTGATAGTTAAAGTTTAATTTCACTAATTTCGGCATTAAATTCATTGTTTATCTTCAGCAAATCCTCGTACCTGGATAAAAGGCAGCAATAATGTGATTCTATTCTGTCTAATTTGACCTTTATATCCCTCAAGGAGATATTTCATTATTAGATGGGGACTGTATTTGCTCATGCCCTATCACTATTTGGTTGATCCTGTCCTCCTAATCTGCTACAATTACACCTGGCCCGACAAAGAGACGCGGGGTTTTAGGTGCCTGGTTCAAATTGACACTAAACTGGCTTTGATTATCCAGCTCAAAGTCTTGGCTCTGACAGGGATTAAATACACTGGTGGTTATTTTTGATTTTCCCCATAAAACAATTTGATTGTTAAACTTGCTTGCTGTAAGTTCCAAATAGCCTTTATAAACCCAAGGCAAGCAATCACGGCAGAGAATAATAGGAGATTTATCAGATATTAGTTTTTCACCGTAAAAAAAATAAAATGGATTTTTTGTTCCCTGGAAGCATTTTTAGTTGTGAATATTTGATTTAAGGATTTAAGGATTTATGGGCGAAATTAAATCGGAAGCACTAATAGTCGAACACCACATCGCTTTATCCATGCAAACGGGCCGCTTCAATCGAATGATCATAAAAAAAAAGTAAACAGATGTTAACATGTAACAGACATGTAATGCATAATATGCACTAAAAAGTGATCGAATATTTAAATAATAAGTAATTTGCCAACCAGATACACTGTTTATGTCATTACACTATAAAAACTTAGTTTATTAGAGATGTAAACACCAAAATATGAACTTCACTCCAGGGAACGAATAAAATCACCGGGACGCAGATAAATACAAATCAGATCTAAAATCTATTATGCATATCTGAACCTTTAAAAGCCAAAATTCTTGTTATAACTATTGTGACAACTTTATTGATATTCAAAAATCCTATTTTCCAACACTTTGGGTTTCAAACTCAGAATAGATTACCGTATTTTGTAGTTTTGTTTCTTAAATCGAACTAGTAAATATAAGTTTTTTTTACGCTATCTAGTAAGGAATCTGCAATTAACGGTATTTATTAAACTACTGAACATTTATTTGAGTCAAACTGGTATTCTACTATCACCAATTACGTAGAGTCTCTTATGTTATATGATTTTTACAGCTTTTATACCTTATTTATCACATAAAAATTCATTTCTAAACCACATATATCCTCTGCATTACGGAGTGGTGTATGAGATACATTTTTCGATTCAAATTTGCGACGGGTGTATTTCATCATCTAATGTAGTTACGGTAATAATCAAATATGTATCTTTTTATTTTGAAAATTTGAACCAGATGGGAATCCATGAATAAAATATGAGACGTATCCTGAAATAAATTCAAAGATCTGGAAAACCAAGCCAAAGGAACTCGGAAGCCCGCTCTTGATATAATCCTTTGAGATAGGCCTATTGGATATGCTATAATCAAAACGACAGAGCTAGAATATAAATTTAGAGAGGTAAGTTTCTATGAGTTACGGCTTTCCGATCCTGTTAAGATGTACAGATTTATCTTAAATGATTTAGGCAATTTATGGATGGGATTGCTAAGGGTTAGCTAAACAATATTTAGTTCTTGAAAAAAAAATAAATAAAATAAAACAGTGAAATAATTGTTTCTATTATAAGTCTTCTTTGCGCGCGGTTTATAAAAAAAGAATTAGGTATATTAACGGACCAATAACCCAAACAGTTGTGGTTTATCTAATGGGGTACTATCTGTCTATAAATATTTCGTAAATACCTTTTGGAGGAACTTGGAAAAATGATATTAAAAATTTAAAATATGCAAAATAAAAACTGAAGTATAGTAATTGATGTATGTTTATATGTATGCACATTAGATCTAGACTTAAAGATCGTAAGAAATAGAAGTCGTAAAAATGAGAAATGCATATTACTGCTGATCTAAATGGTTGTTAATATGTGATTAATAACAAATGAATTGTCATTTATTAAGTTATTATTTGACCATACCCAGAATGATTAAAAGAGGACAAAAAATATTAAATACTAAAGTTCTGAGGTTTTCTCCAAACCAGCAGAATTTGTTACAAAAAATAACAAATGGGAATTATAAAAGTAAACATAATCAGCATCGTTTTTGTTATTTCAAGCGAAACACCCTGTATAATTTTTCTGATTAGGAATATAATAGGTTTAATACATTACGTCTAAAAATACACGACAAAAGAACCAGAGCCCTGCCAAAGGAACAATGTGTTAAAGATAAAGGTATTTAACCCCACATATTTAAAATCAGCAAGAAGATACTCGTTTAAAGAAATTTAATACCAAGGTCGATGCTTACCTTTCACTTTCCAATTATCATTTGTTTAGTTTTTTTTCCAAATCCTGACGTCTCAAATAAAACCTTGAAATTTTGTATTCAACATTGTTTTCTATATTTTAGAATTAAACTGGTAGACATCGTTCAAAATATAAGCATAAATTCGGTACATAAAATAAATAATATAAGAAATGGTAAATTAGTCTTTACCCGAAACTTCTCATCGTAACGGGTTCTACCACACAGAGATTACACAGTCTATATAATATAGTAAGTTAATGCAAATTTAACTAGTATTTAATCTAAGTATAAAATGTAATATTAATATAAATTGTAATATATTTTAGTCTTCTCAATAAAAGGAGTGTTTTATGATATGGGAAGACAATAAGTAAAACTGTTCGAAAAATGTAGCAGATAGGTAAAAGAAATCTTAAAAACTGATTCAGACAATAAAAAAGCAGATTATATAAGGCATTTAAAGTCAAAGCTTGCTGTATTTAAAATAATCAAATAACCTAATTTCAATCTCATCTCTCGGAGTCGCCGCTATCTTCAAAAAACAATAGAACATACCTATCTCGTGGTTTGCTGGAAGAGAAAAAGTGTAAAAACAAAAGACTTTAAATCGTATTTATTTTTTATAAGTTAAGGTGTCCGAGCACCTAATAAAAAAATCGATACGTA
The DNA here is from genome assembly GCA_030620095.1 of Kuschelorhynchus macadamiae. Taxonomy (NCBI): domain Eukaryota; kingdom Metazoa; phylum Arthropoda; class Insecta; order Coleoptera; family Curculionidae; genus Kuschelorhynchus; species Kuschelorhynchus macadamiae. The sequence continues at coordinate 15,873 of JAUTXW010001856.1, forward strand.
TTAAAAAATTGGTAAAATTTTAGAAGTTTTCGCATGATAATTCGTGTAGTCTCAGAAACCGTAAAAAGTGGTACAATTGAATTCAGACCCGAAGATGCCGCTAACGTCATGTGCGCCATAACGCATTTTATACCAGCAGCATTTTGTCAATTTTATTCGGCAGTGTTTATTTTATGCAGGTGTGAAGTGTTTTCTCGTTTGAACCGATTTAAAATTATTTATTTATATCGTTTTATTGGATGCTTAATTGATTTAGTAAACAATGTCTCCAAACAAAGTTGGGAAAAAGGTTTTAATTATCCAAAGCCAAGGACAAGAAATTGTCAGCAATGTAAGCAATTTTATGAAACAGGATGCAGAAAACGGAATCACCATTCCATTAAAAAGCACCAGGTATATCTAGTTTATTTTCGATGCTAGATAAATATAATATCATAATACGAGGACGGAAACATTTTTTTTGGAAGGAATGTGAAATTACGCACCGAGGCATAAGCCAAGGTACGCAACAAATAAGTCCAACACATTTTTCATCCGCGTGTTGTACACTATTTTTTAGTCGATAGTATCTTATTAATTCTTAACAAAAACTATTATTACTGTAAGTCTAGGAAACTGAGAACATGACAAAATAAACTTCTAATTTTTTCTGTTACTTTAGTGAAATATAGCTGCTAAAAAGGAAATTAATACAGTAACAAAAGCTTGAAAACGTTAGCTTTCATTATGATTTTTGCTTACAAAATAAAATCTTTGAAGTTTTAGACGAATTTTTTCAACAAAAACAATAACTGTAGTAAGGGACCATCAAGTACCCGATTTTCATATTATGGAAAAATTTTAGAGAAAGAACTTTAGCTGCTACCGGAATTTCTAAGGCTACTTATCAGAGGGTTGTTAAAAGGGCTCAAAGAGTTGATTATACGGGACATAGGCATCTCATTTAAAAGGTAAAAAAAGCCTTAAAACTCACAGAAACCAATGCCGCACAGATTAAAGATACTAGATAAATTATATATAATTTTTATATTCCAGATAAAAGAAGAACTACTTTAAAGTGTAACTTATCTTAAAATTTAAAAGCGCAGCTTATTTTATTTTTGTTTTCGTTTTCAGGTATTTTGCAGAAAATCAGACCGTGAAATTTTAGCGGATTCCTTCAGCTTAAGCCGTAGGAGTTTAAGAAGTCTTCTTAAAAGTATAGGATTTAGGTAAATTTAGTTTTCGTTTATTAACTTTTTGGAATAGCATGGTAATGAATAATTGATTTGCAGGTGGCAAAAAAACTCAATTAATGGAAAGTCATGATATCAGTTTAAAAGGGGTTCAGTATTTAAAAAAGCTTCTAGAAAACCGAAACTAACAATATAATATTATTTATACAAACGAAACTGATATACATATTAAGTAGCCACATGCAAGAAATAGGGTGGTATGATGATAGTTTGAAAGGCCTAAGCAAGCCCTTTTCAAAGAGCAAAGCTTAATTATAGTACATACTGGAGAAGAGAAAGGTTTCGTCAATAATGGTATACTTATATTTTGTTCAGGTAAAGATACTTATTTGCTAAATTTTAGAAATTTTGCTATTTTTATACCTATTGTTTAGTATTATTACACTCAATTAAAATAAATCTGTAGAGTTATTTCTGACTGACTATCATGAGATGAACCACGAACATTTTATGAAGTGGGGTAAAAATGAGTAGTTACCAAATTTGTCTGAAAAATCAGTTCTTATAGTCCACAATGCATGGTATCATAATGTTTCTGTGAAGAAAAAGGTAATACCTATTAGGAAGCTTTTAAGACATATTGGTGGACTGGTTAAAAGAAAAGCATATGCAAGCTAACTTTGACAAAGCCAAAATTACAAGAAATAATGAAATAGAATAAATATAAATATCCATTCAAATATAAATTAAATGTGGTTTTAGAGCAACACGGGCATTCTGTCATACGACTGCCATCTTATCATCCGGAACTAAATTTGATTGAAAAAATATAGGCTACAGTGAAAAACTGGGTAGCTAGCCGTAACACAACGTTTAGTCTTGCGGATGTAGAAGCTTTAACAAGACATAAATTCTGAGAAGTAACTTCTGACGAATGGAATATAATTTGTGACCATGTTAAAAAATGTGAAATGTAAAAAGAGCACATATTTGACAAAATTGAAGATTTTTTATTATTTATAGTAAACACGGGTTCCTCAGCAATAATCGATGTCGAATCCGACCTTGGGTGTCGATACTTGTAGGACTCAGACTAACAAGAAATTTTGTTCCTACCTAATTGTTGTTTTATACAGCGTGTGCGTTGATTTTGGTAATGAGAAAGCTAAATTATAGAGCCTGCAAATACAAGTCAAAAAGCTTCTAGTAGTATTCTTGATAATAGATTAAGTTTTTGAGAAAATTAATGGTGAATATGTAAACATTTCGCATTTTTTACGTACTTATTATTAATTTCGTCAAAAATTCGATCTATTATCGAAAAACTTTTTTCTCATGTATGCTCTACAATTTAGCTATTTTAGAAAATTTGATTTCCAATTTTTTTTGCTAGATCTACTTGCTTTTGTGAATTTTTTGCACAACCTGCATATTACATGATAACTTTTTTTCAACCAAATTTGTTTTTTTTAGTAAGCAAAATTTTTATGTGGAATAACTTTTATTGATAAAATCAATAATAAAAAAGTTTTTCATATCTTACCTATATTCACGCATATGCTGTATAGTACCTAACTATTTTGCCAATACATTTAAATGTGTTTTGTTTTAAATTGTTACTATTAAGATACAGAGATATATAACTTTTTTCTACTACCCTTCATTCAATTTAAATATGGAGTATACACATAATAATAGACATATTGTTTTAATAATATGCACCCGCTAGACCTTTCGGTAAATAAAATTTAGCTATCACTATTTTAAAGATTTTTGGAATATTGCGTTAGAAAAACACTTGTGACATTATTCTAGAAATTTCGTTATTGACTGAGTTTTCCTAGTTTGAGGCGAGGGTCAGTTTTCGCAATAGAGCTCAACAGATTAGGAATTTAGCTTTGAGTATTATTTAGGACATATTTCGATTAAATAAAATATTAATTTAAAACATTTAAATATGTATTATAATTATTTACAGGAAAAATTAAAATAAGGATGAGTAACGATTTTTTTATATTATATAACGATTTGAAGTGTAATATTGATAGAACTGATAGTGAAACATTATTGAATTTTATATATAGTTATATATAAATATGTTATTTAAGAAAAGATAAAAAATAATAAATAAATAAAGAAATAAATAAATAAATAACGCCTTATGTTACGGATTTTTTTTACAAACATTAGATAAATATTCACAATTTTTTTTTGATGAATCGAAAGTAGGCGAAGTCTAGCATAGCTATTCAAACTCAAACTTCAAGCGATTCGATAAATGTTAAGATTGAATAAAAAAAATACTCACAAATACTAAGAATTCCTAATTCCACTTCTACAAAGCACTCGTATACTCTCCCAGCACAGAACAAAAATTAACAGTAAATTTATTTTACTTGCACAGTAGATATATTCTCAAATGATATTAAATTTCCATTCATTTAGCAGTTTAAAAATTGCATGATGTTTTAAAATTAGTAGTAACAAAAAGAAAAAGAAAAAAAAAACATAGCTATTTTGTGATAAAAATGTGGTACCAGAGGCCAGATTAAAAAGCAGTTTTTTATTGCTTGTCGAAAAACTATTGTTTTAATTTATATTTAAATTTGTTTATATTCAACAACTTAAAAATTTGAGGCAGTGAGTTATAAAGAGAAATGGATTGAAAAACGAAACTTCTAGAAAACAAAGCTGTTTTGTGATGAGGTAATACAAAATTGTAATTAAACCTTGTAGTTCTAGAATGAACGCTTGAATGACGAAAGAATCGGTTTTTTAGATGTAACGGAGCGCAAGGGTCAAGAATAATTTTATGAGTAAAAGAACCTAGATGCAATAATCTTCTAAACTCCATAAACAAACTCTTATCTTCCTTGATTTTATAGGTTATAGATTCATATTTGCTTATTCCATGTATTAAACGATAACAAGATTCGTATGTGCCTCCGACTGCAGCATCAGCGTTTGCTATCATGGCGATACTTTGTATTAAGAACAAAGAAGACACCGGTGGAGGATCAAACGACGCTTTAAGAGTAGCAACAGTTTGCCCCATTTTGATGCTTATTTCCTTCCAGGCATCCTCTCTCTTAGACTTATAATGACTTTTGTCTTTAGCATCCCAGAAACATATATAGCTCTGACACAGTTGAATAAGTCGAATGCAGTCCTCTTGGTTCATTCTAAAGATCGAGGCAAATGCGTTTACATGGAGAGAAACAAACAACGCGGGGCACTTTGATGCGCATGTAAAAACCGACTGCCGGTCGGCTCACCCTGCAACATTCTCGCGCAAAAAGTTTCGGAGTGGGGACTAGGTCTCCACAGCGCGAGACAAGTCGCGCAAACCAAATCAAATTTTTAATCCTAAACTGCTCTATCAGACACAGGTGATTCTTCATTTTACGTAAATCCTTCGCATCTTTTTTAAACACCTTACAATATAAATGGCATTAAATTCGTTTAACAAATTGATCTCATTTACTACATTATGAGGTAGAACCCAATTTTCTTAAAAATTTGGATATATGATATATTTCAGAAAAGAAATCTTTAAATTCGTTTTGAAGAAACTCGAGACAATTATCTCCGTTTAAGGGCTTCTTAACAAAATATGGTCCAGGTCCAATAAGTCTGCTTTCAAGTATTCTACACAAACTGTTTACGAACTGATGCCCTTGTGAGTTCTCGGTAGCCCTTTGATTAATGATTTTCCGATTAATTGTGGCACTTGTAAATAATATCAGTCCAAGTGACATTATTTAAGAAATGTGGTTATGGTGAATATTTTCTAATATGATACGGCAAAATCCTATCAAATAAATATCGTTGTTGTTCCGTCAAATTTGGATAAGTCTAATTTTAATTGGCCTATATACAGTATTTTAATTTTTCACACAACTAATTTCTTCCATCTGGCTGAGTAGAGGGTAAATAAGAAGATATTTTCTTTATTGAAATATTTGGATTTCCATCTACACTTTAGCGCAGCTTTTTCATCCATATTAACTTTTCCTTTCTTGTTTACCAAACCGAAAGGTATAGTTTTATTAGTAGTAAAGTTCGTTAAAAATGTCACAAAAAATCATCAAAAGTCACAAAATTAAAAGTTATATTTAAATTTTTTTCTTTTCCATGGCTTACTAGTATTAATCAACAATTTTAAACAATTAGAAAAAATATACAAGGTCTACCGTATGTGAAGAAAAATTAAAATTTTATTGTTTCAAAACATTAAAAATAAAAAAGGGGGGTAACATTCTACGTGATCACTTGTACATTTATTTTTGAAAAGAAAACATAAATTTATGCAAAATTGGGAGCACAATGTAATTTTTTATTCTTGAAAAATATGTTAATTTCTAGGGCTCACAAAATGTAATAACTATTTATACAGTTAGAGAAAAATTAGTATGCAAATAGCTTAATATCTGAAAAGAACAAAAATGCAGTCTCAGTATGTATCGGAATATATATGGTTGAGAAAGATTTTATAATTTTATCTATTGTGACAAATTCCCTGTCAATATGAAACTAAAATAAATTAAAGCTCAGGAGAGTATAAAAGAGTACCTTACAATAAACAGGCCTAGGTGACCATTGTTTATGTTTTGAGATAAGTATAAACATGTTTTACTTAATATTTGTTCTTGGAATAAAAAGTTTAAGATTTCTTTACCAATTAAATAATTTCATATTTTAATATGATGTTTTACGTTGTTTTCTAATGATTAATTTTTTTTGTCATTTTCTGTTTTTATGGTTTTTTTTAATTTAAGTAAAAATAAATATTGCCTAATTTTTTCTTTCGGATCGTGAAATATATATTAAAGGCATTCATTGAGCTACCAGTTTCAGTTATTCTGCCGTATTGATGTTTTACCGTAGATCTTACTAATTTACGTCTGTACTATACCTCATTTCAGTTAATTACATAAGTTGTTTTTAGTTATTTTTCGAACAATCTGATGAACTACCATAACGGTTCTAAAGAGCAGAATAGTTTTCGCGATTGCAGTTTTGCTTCTACGAGAGATGTTATATAATTCTTAACCTACGTCACTGAGATAATATATAATATTTATAACATTATAACTTTATAAGAAATCACTTCTGTTTTTCGTAACCTGGTTGCAATATAATAATAAAAGTTAATATAATTTAATTCTATCTATTTTGAAACGTACCTCTAGAAATTGCACACTAGAGTAATTCGATTTTGCCGTATAAATCGACAAATGGGAAGACGTTGACGCAATCTAACTGATATTAGAAAGAATATTGAGAACAATCAGATCGAAGCATATAAAGAAAAATTAAATGAGCTTAAAAACTAGCCACACAAATAGATACATGAACATCCATCCATTCGGATAAAAAACAACGGAGAGACTAGCAACGCCGATCTGAATAGAAGCTTAAAGGTACGCATGCGAACTGATTTCCCTACGAAGCTCAAAACGGAACACAGAGATTAACGAGAGGAAACCAAAAACACATTTTCTGACTTGGATTGAAAAATTATCAGCAAAATAGTCGATGATCATAAAATATTATGTGCAATATAAAACGTTTTAGTTGTGTATTCTGTCAAGCTCACTGCCGTATGGGGTGAGAAAACTGAGAGTGCGCCTTACCCTCTGCTATATTCTAAAGTGTTGGCAATATAAATTATTGCTTCCCTCTTTGCTCTGCTATATCACGAATGGATATAAACCTCATTTCTGGAAAAAGGAAAGTAAATCCTAAAAGGGCACCTATTCTCCTAAACACTGCCCTGATAGTAAATCAAACGTATGTACATAAAACTTTCAAGTAGCTACCGAATTTTGTTGAACCTACGATAAACAAATTACGCCGCACGTTGCGCGTCTGCGCCAAATCATTAATAATTCGAATGATATTCCGTGTATCTTCCGATTGCGAATAATCGAAAATTTAAATCATTCGAATATTTTCCTCACTAATTTGAGTCCCACTAAATTTTTTATTACTTTAACCAACCTAACTTTTTGTTTCAAAACAGTCGGCTGATGCGGATCAAATTTTCTTTCAATTTTATTTGCTCTGACGCTACTAAAATTCTTGCAAATCAATAATTTTATTACTTTATATTTTGGTTTCATTTGACTATATCATAGTTTGACTCAAGCGGATTTCCTCTTCTTTGTTGATGTCTGTCATTTAAAGAAGTATCCTTTTCATCTTATTCTGATATGTATTTTTGTACAGTTTTAAAGTAACGTTTTTTCCATTTTTTTTTTCTCAAAACAAATATCTATAGTTTTTTGAGTGCCCTATGATCTCCAAAAAGCAAAACATGTATTTTTCTAAATGTCTTTACTACTGTTTAAAAAAATGCTTTCCTCGTTTAATACATCAAAGAATATAACAAAGAAAATAAACTCGTGCGGTTCCTAATCAACACTATTTTGTAAGATTACCGGTAATTTTTAAATATTCAACTAACTTATTATTTTCTTAGTCTTAGTTCTTAGTTGTTGATATACTTAAAACTGTAACAGTAACAGTGAACAGTAATAACAGACTTCTAAGCGTTTATGTAGAAAGTTTTTTTATAAATGTACTGACAACTGTGACACTCAATACCTTTCGAACTTGCTCTATCCGTGACTATTATTTTCGGGTGAACGATAGATTTTACGTACAGTATGAGGAACTGTCAATCGCATCAGGACTGCAGTGTATATAATGTCCATTTAAACGGAACAACACTTTAAGGACAACCCTGTGTGTGAGCAATCATCTGGCTCTCGCACTATTACAGATTGAGGGAGTATCCAAGACAATTAAAAGAATCGGTAAGGAATTTGAACCTCAGATGTCATTTTAAGTTCAACGGACCTCAAGGAATTTTTCGCAGTAAAACATAACTTGAAGCAGCCAGCGGAAAAAGTGAACAAAATATAACATTTATTGAAGCTGCCTGTATGGCAAATAATAAAGTATTTTCAGCCAAAAAAACATCACTTCGAACTTTGGACTATGTATTCCAGTGCATCCACCAACTCCACGCCTGGCGGCAATCGGGTAGTATAATATGATCGTAAAAGAAGAAATGTAATTTGGTCTTGATAACTGTTGAAGATACTAACCAATGGAAATGGTGTGAATAAGCAACAAATAAAGACAATATAAATGTGATAAGTTTCTTTCAATCGTGCTATTTTCAAACAATCTTAGGAATAAGATTCGTGAATATTTGATCAAGGTGTGGGTAATTTTTCTTGCTTTCACAAACCTGGATATTTGATGGATTGCGTTTTTTATTTATTTTATATTTAGGTATTGTAAGATTTCTGTTCCAGATCACGTTTTTTAATACAAAATCAATGTCAGGTTTCAATACGGTTTCAAAAGTATATCGATATTTTGGAGTTCTGTCTTAAGTCTATAAGTATTTGGTGCAAGAGTTTGACAGAAAGTTACATATTTCGACACCACGTATTCAACAAAATATTAACTACATCCAGTTATTTTTCGTAATTGTGGGTTGGCAACACTTTGTCTTGGATTGGAAACGATTATCCGTGAATTAACTAGCAGTTTAGCAATATTTTGTTAATATTAACGCTCCTTTGAACAGAATGGTGTGCGTCATATAAAATGTACTTGCTAACCGTTCTTATATCTCATTATATGTTTAAAAGTTTCGACAATATTATATTAATATTCAAGATTAGAGAACTGTATTTTGTTCAACTATGTTATTGCGTAGTATTGTATTTTTGTTATGAAAGTATTTTGTGAGCTGACTGAGATTTGTCTATTTTAAAAGTTTACTGTCTTTAATGGTTTATATCTATGCCAGGCCAACGCATTAGTATGTTATAATGGAAATTTCAAAAGCATTTGTTGTCTGCTTTATTTCCTATTAAAATAATTTTAAATCATGGCACTCTAAATTTGGAATTAAAAATAATTATAAAAATTAGGAAATAAGATAATTTCGACATGTTAATGTTAAATGTTTCATTTATAACTAGACCTGGTTTAATCCAGAAATAACCGGAAGGCACAAACGCACTCGGCATCATTATCTATCCTAGTCTAGTCTATAATGAATTTGTATATTTCTCACGCAAACGTAAGATCCCTATTTGCAAATTTTAATCTCTTAAAAGATCACGTTATGAGTACGGAATATGATATTGTTAGCGTTATGGAGGCTTGGTTGCATCCTGACGCTAATGAGGCTTTTGTGAATATCAATTCTTATATTTTATTTAATGAAAATCTTTTGTATAATCGTGGAGGCAGTGTTGGTCTTTATGTTAAACATAATCGAATGAACTATGCCTGTATGTGAATGTATGGATTTTATTGAATACTCTCTCTAAAGTGAATTTTGTTAAAAACATAGTGGTGATAGTATCGTTGTGGCATGTATCGTTGCTCTAAGTCCTTCATTTTATAGAAAAAAGAAAGAAGCGTTGTAATCTCGGATATGTTGTACCTTAAAAAATAATAGAAAAATATTCTATATATTTGGACTTATAATCTAAATAACCTTTACAATGCCGAGAGTGCTAGACATTTTTTATTTTATACCGATAGCTTTATCAGTTTTGTTTCCGTTGATTACGGTATCTACAATATCTTCTAGCACCTAGCAAAAAAGGTTTAACATTTTACACTATTATTCTCCCAAGATCATTTAAAGGATATGCACTGCAGAGTCTTTGCTGCTATTGTACGGTCCAACATTGTCACGTTAATTTCAAATCAACGGCAAAATAGGTAGGCTGTTTTTCGATTATTGTATTGCTAGTTTACAGAATTATCTTAAAAATATTACATAATTGATTCTATCCGTATGATAGAAAAGACTAAATTCTGAATTTTCGAAGTGGATAAAAATTTAGTATGGAACTTATAAGAAAAAATAAAGAAAATTATTTAAAAAAATCGATTCTTAGCCAGGAATTAAATGGACATTTATTTTTTTTTTATGAAAAGTTGCCTAAAAAATTTTAAAGTTAAATTACCTTTAGAGATGAACAAATTATAGTACATTTTTTACTAATAATAATTTGTAATGTGCTGATTTTTTCAAAATCATTTGAAACCTATAAATATGAAACTGCCTAATAATCGGATTAACATTACCAAATATTTTTATTCTTTACTTATTATTACTTTTATTACTTAAAATCAAACTTTGTTCTAAATCTTTGGTTATTGGTGCTTTTTATCGCCCACCCAATACAAACATTAATACTTTCATGCCAGATTTTGACAATATTTATCCCACGTCTGTCCCTTAGTTGACTATATAATTTGCTTAGGAGACCTAAATATTAATTTTTTAAGTTTAAACACACCTATTTCGGAATGTTTTAAATCCTACGGTCTTTACTAAATCTTAAACGAACCTACTAGAATAACACCGACTACAAGCAAGCTAATCGACCCAATTTTTGTAAACTACCCCGACTTAATTGAATGTTGCGACACTATCCCGACAGATGAGATATCCGATTACAATCTTGCATACGTGGATCTGGACCTGAAATCAGTTCAACCCCTACCTAAAATAATTAAATACCGATGTTTTAAAAAATTTAATTATAATAATTTTTGTGTAGATTTGCATAATCTTAATTGAGACACCCTTTTTACAGGCCGCGATATAAATAATAAAATTAATATGTTTAACGAAAACTTATTACAACTGTTCGAAAGGCATGGCCTCTTTAAACAAGCTCGAATTACTAAGCCAAAAGCGCTGGTTAACTGGCGAAACCAAATTGATAATAAAACTTAAATCTAAAGCGCTGCATGCAGAAAAATCCTACCGAATTAAATAGAAAAATAATATAAGCAGTTACGAAATCAATTTGTCACACATGTAAGACGCGCAAAAAAACAATATCTTGAAAATATCTGTGCGGAACATAACTCTTATTAGACTTGGAATAAGATAGACCCAGATAAATACTACCATCCGAGCCATAAAAACAAATTGCTGTGGTGTAGATAATATCTCAATAAATATGACTAAATATTGTTGTCCATTTATAGATATCTATATTTTACATAACATTAATTCCTGCATAGAGCAAAAATATTTCCCCGATTCTTGGAAGATTGCCACTGGTAAACCACTAGCTAAAAATAACAGAACTAAAACTTTCTCGGACTTACGGATTATCAGTATTCTCCCTATACCTACTTTCTAAAACTTTAGAAAAAAATCTACACGTTCAAATGTTTTCTTTTTTTACAGATAATAACATTATTCCAGACATCCAATGCGGATTTCGAAAAAATTTGTCCACAGCCACCGCGCTGGCATCGGTCACAGACGACGTCATTGGGACCTATGATAGGGGGTACGCCAATTTTCTCGTTCTTTTAGATTATTTAAAAGCATTTGATACCTTCGATCATGGGCTCCTAAGCGCTAAGATACAACACTATGGTTTATCTATTGAGTCGGTGAATATGATATCGTCGTTCCTGCGCAATCGTTCTCAGAAAGTTTCAGTGGATAATGTTTACTCGGGTATAATTAATTTACTATCCGGCGTACCACAAGGATCGATATTATCACCCCTACTATTTATTATTTATACTTCTGATATTATTACCTCTACTAGATTCTGTCAGGTGACTGCTTACGCAGACGATACCCAACTGTATTACAGCTTTGATTTCACCAGTTTAGCCGAAGCGGTAGATCACATTAATTCTGATCTAGAAACCATACGATCATTGTCTGAAATACATAATCTTAAACTCAACTCGAAAAAATCTCAACTCATGTGTGTAGCTAATAAAATAAATAAAGAAATTTTAAAAAACAGAGCTAATATTTTGTTAGGGCGTGTGAAGCTTCCTTACGTAGAATCAGCAAAGAATCTAGGAGTAATATTAGACGAAGACCTCCGCTTTAAACAACACATAAAAAATATTAATAAAAAGCATTTGGTTCTTTAAAACTTGATTTTATTAATAGACATTTTCTAGACTTCAAACTTAAAAGAACACTTTGCGACAGTCTTGTACCTTCTCATTACTCTTACTGTGACTTTATCTATAAGCCATGTCTTATTAATAAAAAGCATTTGGTTCTTTAAAACTTGATTTTATTAATAGACATTTTCTAGACTTCAAACTTAAAAGAACACTTTGCGACAGTCTTGTACCTTCTCATTACTCTTACTGTGACTTTATCTATAAGCCATGTCTTTTTGAGATTGAAAAAAATAGCCAATGGCTGAACATGAGAAATAGGTACAGTTTTCATCTCGGCAAATTTATGCATAAACTCTTAACTGTATCAAATACTTCCAAAACTCTAAAAAAAAGTTTGGACCACGAAGCAATATTCACAGTAAAAATATTCTAGAACTGCTATGTTTCAATGATGTTTTAGTTACACCGCTATAACACTGTACAATTCTATTCCGGATAAATTTAAGCTATTTAATATAAATAAATTTAAATATCAATTTCATTTTTCGTCACTATTTACTAAATAAGCAATAACCGACCTATAAGTTATTTTTGCGAAGTCGTTCATGCTGTGGAATCGCGCGGGATGTTTGATAGTGGGGTTATATTATTTTTTCATCCATCTACTGTAAAAACTATTGGAATGATGTCTTTTTTGAATCGGAGAAATAACCATGGTGATCGTTTGGTTGAGTAAGAGTAGCCGATCAGGCTAGACTTCGCCAAGCTCACCATTGGTTTATCTTCTTTAAATATTTTTTTTTACATAAACTTTTGTACTTATCTTTTAAGATGTAATCTGCTTTTCGAAATAAAAGTCCTAATTATTATTATGACTTGTTGCCTCACAGTATTCCTGTGGTTGTATCTTATACTGACGGGATTATACCAAGTCAGTACAAAGATAAAAATAAAAAAAAGGAAATGGAAAAAAAACAACTATTGTGTATTAAGAAATGATCTAACTATGCTACATGTTTTCAAAATGACCGATTTCTGGATGTTCCTGTAAATGTCTGTATTAAGTCCTAATTGTGTCAAATGCGGTGTAAACGTTGTTGGGGTGAGACCTATTACTGATATGATGAGAGGAACAATGATGACTCTTTCCTGTTTCCACAGCCTTTTTACTTCCATTGCCAAGTCGGTGTATTTGGCGATCTTCTCACTGTATTTCGCTTGGATGTTCTCGTCGTTGGGGACAGCCATGTCAATTAAATAAATGATTTTCTCTTTTTTGGATTGAAAAGTGATATCGGGTCTATTTGCGGGGATTGTTTTATCTGTGTGGATGTCAATGTCCCAGTAGAGCTTGTAGTCTTTTTTTTTCAAGTATAAATGTTGATGTATAATGGTAGTAAAGGTCTGTGTTCTCCGTTAGTTTGTTGTGTTAGTTCCGGCCATTATTCTACATCCACTCGTTATGTAATCGATCGTTTCTCTCTGCTCGTGACATCTCCTACACCTCTTGTCTTCAATGGTTGTGTCCTTGATAATGTGCTTTCGGTAGTTTCTGGTTGCTATGACTTTGTCCTGGATGGCAAGCAGGAAGCCTGGTTTCAGGGAACAGCTGCCCATCTTGTAACCACGTATATCAAAGCTTGTTATGTATATGGTCTTGCTTTATGTGGTATCTGTGTCTTCCGTGAAGTGTTTTTTCAGACCAAGTGCTCATCTTGTGGAAGTCAGTTTCTTTGTTGTGGAAGAATTTTCTGAGTTCGTTAATTTGTTTTTTATTTAGCGATTGTATATCTATAATTCCTCTTCCTCCTTCTTTTTTCTCGATGGTGAGTCTTTCCTTGCGTTGGGATGTAACTTCCTGTGTTTAGTGAATTCAGAGCGTATGAGAATGTGAATGTTTTCTATGTCTGTGTGTGACCATATAATGATACCAAACGAATACGTAAGAATAGGTATGGCGAAGGTGTTAATAGCTTTCGTTAGATTTCTGGAATTCATTTTTATTTATAGTAGCTTTGTGAGTCTGGTTTTAAATTCTGTCTTGAGCTCTGATTTGATATGAGTGTGGTTAATTTTGGTGCTTTGATGGAAGCTTAGGTATCTCTACGTTTGCATGTTATCTATAGTTTCATTGTTGATTGTTTCCCCCGTTGATATTAAGTAGCTTGCATTTACTTATACCAAATTCCATGTTGATGTCCAGTGTAAACGTTTCTGTGATTTTAAGGAGTTCCTTTAGCTGTGCCTTTGCGCTTGCGTATAATTTTATGTCATCCATGTACAAGAGATGGTTTATTTTGTGTACGTTATTTTTTTGGTGTTTAATTTGCAATCCGAAGTTTGTGTTATTCAGTGTGTTTGAGAGTGGATTGAAACAGAGGCAGAACCATAAAGCGCTGAGTGAATCTCCCTGGAACATACCTCGTCTGATGTAGATCTCTTCTGTTTCGATGTGCTCTTTTTGTGTTCTCAGGTTGATTTTAGTTTTCCACGTACTCATGATTTGCGTAAGAAATTGCCTGATGTTTCTATTGACTTTATATAATTCTAGTACTCAGGTTAGCCAACTGTAATGTATCGAATCAAAAGCGTTTTTATAATCTATGTAATCAGTATGAAGGTTTCTATAATTTTTCCTGGTTTGTTCCATGATGACGCTGTCTATAATAAGTTGCTCCTTGCATCCTCGGCTGTTTTTCCTACACACTTTTTGTTCTTCCGATAGAATGTTTTTGTGTGCTAGATGTTGTTCTATTCTCCTGGTAACTGTGGCTGTCATGATCTTATACAGGGTTGAAAGGCACGTAATAAGTCGGTAATTTGACGGGTCCTTATTGTCTGAATTTTTGGATTTAAGGTATGTTATTCCTTGGATGAGAAGTGTGCTAGGTTTTAAAATAATTTCATTAATTTGGCAAGTGAGAGCTTCATGTGTGGAGGTAAACTGTTTGTACCAGAAGTTATGAAACGGAGAATAGAACAATATTCCAGGACATCTCCAGTTATGCGTGTATTTGATTGTTTCTGCAACTTCTTGTGTTGTCATTGGAAAGTCCTCTTGTTCCTCTAAGCACTTGTGTCTGTCTTCTTCCGCTTTAATCCATGAAGCGTTATTATTGTGTAGTTTCGGTTCTGACCGAATACTTTTCCAGTATTCTGTGATCTCTTGTTTGGTCGGTGGTTTTATTACTCGTGCCTCCTCATTGCTCATGATTTTTTGGTAGAACTGTTTTTCGCTTCTTCGAAACAGTTTGTTAGCGTCCTTTCTTTCATTTGATTCTTTGTATCTTCGGAGTCTTGCGGCATACACAGATAATTTTTGCTTCAGAGTGTCAAGGATTTCTGTAAGCGTGTAATCAAGAGATGCAGATTTGATTTTCTCTACACCTTGTGTGATACGTTTTGACTTGTTGCCGATCATAAATTGGGTAAGATGTCCCAATTCTTTTCTAATTTTGTTAATTTTGTTTTCGATCCTTATCTGCCATTTGAATTTTGGTTTTATGTTTTTGGTGTTTCTGTGTAGTGGCGGAAGTTTCTGATTGTTCTGTGTTATCGTGGTTATAGCTGCTGCGTAGATCACTGTATGAATGTCCTCAATTGTGCTCGCATTCGTTATGTACTCGGGAATTATGTGTTCGTTGATGGTCTTTAGGATTTTATGTGTGTCCCGTTTGAAGATTACACGAGGAATAGGATCTCTTGCTGTAGGATCGGAGCCTGACTATTTGTTTAGATGTAACTTCATTTCTACTTTGATTGCTTGTGTGAGAGACGGTCCGAGGTGTAGCTGTGTGTATGGTGCTTTGGGCGAATGATTCACTTGTCCTGTGTGCTGTATGGTGCTTGTCATCTGTTGTGGGTTGTTGCTGGGAGCTTCGTCCCTACTGAGCATTGAGTGAGGTTGCAGATCCTCTTGCACAAAGTTGGGCTGGTTTGTATTTGGGATCGGTTCGGCATCTGCCCCACTGTCCTCAATGTTTGGTTGATGAATGTTTAGTTCAGCAGCTACCATAGCTTTGATGTTTTTCAGTGCGAGTGGGGTGAGCTTACTGGTCTTAGTGATGACTCTTTTTTGATCTATTAGTCTCTGTTCTGTGATAAGTGATTTGTATTCTGGATATTATGCTATGAAAAGTGTATGCAGTGTTATGTTTAAGTTTGGTAGCGGTGATTCATTTCATCTGTCCATTTTAACCTCTTCCTTGGTTTACCTGCCTTGGTAGTTACAGGTAGTCGTTGCGATATATCCGCAGTTGTAATGGGCTCAAGTTGTTGTGTTTGGTTAGCATCTGTGTAAGATTTATTGGTGTATCCATTTGGGCAGCGCATGATCGGTTCGCTCGATTCTGTAATGCGGCTCATGCGTTGCCCTGCATTTCCCGCCTTGATGGGTGCCAGCTTAGTCGGCAAAACACTTTCGGTGGGTTTATTTTCCTTTGCCTGGTCATGATCGTTTCGCGCGTTTTCCTTTCCCGCAGCGTCCTCGACCGTTACGCTGCTCGCCCGATGCTTTGTTGTTTGGATTGATGTTTTGTGGTGTTAAAAGCTCAAAGTGTCCCGACATTGGATCGCCTCTTAGTGGAAGGTAGATCATTTTATTGTGTGTTTGTTTGCCTATTATTGTTGGTATCTCTTTAATGCACATCTGTTTTGTTCTTGTTGTTCTTGGTTTTGAGAAAATATGGAAGATGAGCTTCTGGGTTTCCGAGAGAGCAAATATTTCTAGGCTCGTTCCGTATGTAGTGATTTTGCTCAGGGTTATAAAAAGATGGCGGACGTTGACGTCTCGCGTGTTGTTCGCTGTACAAATAAATGCGGTATTTGTGAAAAAAAATTAAAGGGTGTTACTCAGTGTGTTAAATGCGAAAAGTTCTTTCAGAGTCAGTGTATTATAAAAGTTCGTGGCTTCCAAATTATTGGATTAAATCAACTATATTGCTCTAATTGCAATGACATTGTCCATCCTTCAAGGTCAAGTGACGAAAAAATTAAATCAATTTCTAAGAACAATAGCCTCCTCAACAATCTGGTATTGCAGCTGTATGAGAAAATTCATGTACTAGAAGAAAAATCAGCAATTATGCAGGGAAAATTAGAATCGGCTCTTGAGGTTAGTAATAGTAATCCTCCCCTCCTCTTCAAGTCCCCTGCTGAAATTCAAAACATGCCTGACGTCAGCGAAAGTAGAGATGTAGCAAGTCTCGATATCGAAAATTTGGTAATCGACGACGTCGCGGAAGGAAGCACCACAACAGTTGGTCAACCTGCACCTGTCACTGCAGTGTTTCCAATACTTGGAACTGTCTCTAGTAATGGGTCTAATCTAAAATTCTTAAATGCTCAATCTAACAACAACAACAATAATGCCAAAAAAATCAACAAAAGCAATAAAAGGAAGTCGTCTCAAAGTTTGGGAAAAGTGGATATTATCTTGAGTCAAATGAATAGGGCAGTGGACTTGGCGATCTGCGGATCTAGAAACGACAGTAACCCTTCAGAATCAGCAGACAAGTCACCCTTTTCTGGTATGGTGCCTTCTGCCAGATTTAGCTCAAAAGGGATTGTGCTACCTTGCAGAGATGCTGCAAATTATAACATTCTCTCAGATGATACCAGTAATAAAACAAATAATAACATTGCGGACTCGGAAGTGAAATTACAGGGTGTTGAACGACATAAAGCTGATGACGGAGACGAGGATGGACCTGCCCTATTGGGTGTTGCTGAGAAGAGGTGGCTCTTTATTGGTAGAGTGATTAACTCAGCCACCTGCATCTCTGTTTTGAATTACATTAAAGACAAAATTCCACACATAACAACGGACCAAGTAACTATACAAGACTTAAGAAGAGGAAGAGAGTATAGGTCTTTTAAGGTGGGGGTTACTCCAGACTTTATTGATCTTCTGAGGAGCTGCACTTTCTGGCCTGAATATATTGAAATTAATGATTATCAAACTAATAGAAGAAAGTTTGGGGAACATCGCACCATTAATAATTCCAATCAATATCATCGAAATTTTTACCACAACCGACGGAGACCTTCACCAACACAATAAGGTCTGATCAAATAAATGCATATTACCAAAACGTTAATGGCCTAACAACAAAATTGACTGAATTAAGCCGCAATATTGCTAACTGTAATTATGATGTGATAATGTTAACCGAGACCTCCCTTAATGATAGTATATCTAATGCAGAACTCAGTCTTTAGAACTATAATATATACAGAAGAGATCGAAGTATGTCTTTAACAGGAAAAACCAGAAACGGAAGAGTATTGATTGCCGTACGTAGCCACCTCCCCAGTAGGTTACTCAACGTTGCGGATGACAAGTCTGAAGAAATCTGGGTTGCTATTGAGACAAAGCAATTCAATAAAATATTTTGTTGTGTTTACATTCCACCGAGATCATCTGCCGAAATTTACAACATTCACTGTAAGGCTGTTGAAGATGTTGCTCAGAACTTTCCTGATTATGGACTGTGTGTTGCAGGTGACTATAACTTACCACAGTTAAATTGATCTAACGACTCACTTGGGGCATCAACAACTGGGTACTGTGCTGCAGCTGAGTCAGTGGTAGAAACGTTCCCATTTCTGTAATTCTTGATTTGGTTTTTAGTGAAAATATGTACGACAGGGTAGAAATTGCAACTGACATTCTTTTAAATTGTGAAAGGCCCCATCCTGTTTTAATTTAAATTCTTTTGGGTAATATTAAATGTAATGTTATCGAATATGAAGATGAAATTTATGATTTTACTAAATCTGATTATAATGCTATTAATGACATTATTATTAATATTCACTGGGACTCTGTCCTCACATCTTGCGTAGAAAATAATGTGGTATATTTTTATAATTGTATAAATAACTTAATTCATTTGTATACACTTAAAAAAACTATTAAAAATAGTTTCAAATTCCCAGTATGGTTCAGTCCGGACCTGAAAACTAGTATCATTCAAAAAAAAATTGCTCATGCAAAATTTAAAAGAGCCAATTTACTTTCTCATTACTTGGAATTTAGTAATTTAAGATCCTTATGTAGATCTCTTTCTGATAAATGTTATTCTGATTATATCACTAAAACTGAGAGCGGTATATGTGAGGACCCGAGAAGCTTTTGGAGATATATCCACACTCTTATAAAGGATAATGAAATACCATCAATAATGAGTTACAGAGGTAGGTTAGGTAGGAATGGGAGAGATATTGCAGAACTCTTTGCAACTCACTTCTCTTCTGTATATGTACCATCGGAGAATAGTACAGATGGCCGTGGCGATCTCTTAAATTTTCCGTTGAAAAACACTGTGAACCTGAACAGTTTGTCACAGAACACCGTTGATATCTATCATAAACTGAGTCATATTGATACACATAAAGGGCCCGGTCTAGATGGACTTTCACCTTTGTTTCTTAGGAACTGCTCATTTGCTCTATCTAGACCTTAGTGGCTACTGGACTCTTCCCTGAGCTTTGGAAGTCTGCATACGTTACCCCAATTTTTAAGAGCCAGGGAAGTAAAAGTGATGTCGAAAATTATCGCCCTAATACCCTAATGTCACATATACCAAGTTTTTGAATCCCTTGTAAATGATTTTCTTACATATAAATTTAAAAATATCATAATACCTAAACAGCATGGATTCATTAGTGGCCGCTCTGTAACGACTAATTTACTGCTTTGTGAGAGGGCCATATCGAGGGCCTTGGAAGGAAGCAGCTCTGTGGATACCATATATATTGACTTCTCCAAGGCCTTCGATAGGGTCAATCATACCCTACTAGTGCATAAACTTTCTAAGTACGGGGTGGGGGGCACACTTCTATCCTGGTTACATTCCTATTTGGTGGGAAGACAGCAGATTGTCAGGATTAAATCCATCTATTCTTGTACAATCGATGTCACCTCGGGTGTGCCGCAGGGGGTCATCTCGCCCCTCTATTGTTCAATTTATTTATTAATGATGTTTGTTGTTGTTTTTATCATTGTCAATACCTGCTCTATGTAGACGACTTGAAAATTTTTGAAGTCCTTGATTCCTCAAGTTCAAGCAATGAGTTACGGGATGATCTTCTGAGGTTCGTACACTGGTGTGAATTTATTGATTGAATTAATGTGAAGAAAAGTAAATATATGCAATTTTCTCGTAAACAATACCCACAGTCTAATATATACCATATAAACAATATTCTTGCTGATAAGGTTGATACTGTAAGGGATCTTGGTGTAATGTTCGATAAAATGCTCACTTTTGTGGATCATATTGAAGCATGTTGCAATAAAGCACTGAAAATGCTAGGCTTTATATGTTTTTTTACTATTGTAATTGGACCTGGTTCGTTGATGAATAAATAAATGAACTTATAATAGTTGTCGAAGTCCTTCATGTCGTCGTCGTGAAATAACGAAAATATCTGAAGATCCGACCAGTTTTGTCGTAGGTATGTCAATGCGTCTTCTCGAAGTTCAGCCTTTCGCCGCCACCGTCCCGCATGCTGTCACCTTCAGCAGTGGCTCCAAAGGTGCCCTGGCGATCCCCAGGCTCTTTTTCGAGGCTCGATGCTTTCTTAATTTTCATGGGTGTGCCACCATTTGACCCTGGTGATCCAGGTAACTCATGTCTGTGGAGCCCAAGCAACTTAACCGAGGTTAGTTGCTCCGTGCGGTTTCAAAGGTTAGGAGGGGTTTAGGGTGGCTAGGGTGTGGGAAGGGCATGGATATTGGGTATTTAGGACAGCGGACAGCTGGACGTCGCTGACAGTACTGACTACGAAATTACCGTGGCGTCCTCAATACTGCTGGATGCGGTACCCAAACGGTCAAACTTATTTATTATTATTATTATTATTTATTCACTATTTTATATCTAGTAATAGGGTCGCAAGACTATAATATTAGTGTCAGCGATTTAACAAGCAATACTTAAAATTAGTCAATAATTCGTTAAGATACCGTGCTTAGTCCAAATTCAAAAACTAGTTACTTACACCTGTTCAGTCGTTCATGACTTTAAAAATATTATTTGTCAGTTTAAAGAGCATTTAAAATTTATTGCTAACAAAATACATTCCACGTACATCTGCACGTTTTGTGGATCATATTGAAGCATGTTGCAATAAAGCACTGAAAATGCTAGGCTTCATATGTTTTTTTACTATTGTAATTGGACCTGGTCCGTTGATGAATAAATAAATGAACTTATAATAGTTGTCGAAGTCCTTCATGTCGTCGTCGTGAAATAACGAAAATATCTGAAGTTCCGACCAGTTTTGTCGTAGGTATGTCAATGCGTCTTCTCGAAATTTGGTATGATTATTTTGATGGCCGTATATGTGCAAGCTGACTGATCGGAACAGACAACTTCCGGCTCTAACAATGTCGGCTCTGATGAAATTCTCGGGAATAGGTTCGGCTGTAGCAGTTTTTTCGGCAAAGGCCCGCCTGTTCAGCCTTTCGCCGCCACCGTCCCGCATGCTGTCACCTTCAGCAGTGGCTCCAAAGGTGCCCTGGCGATCCCCAGGCAGCTGCTCTTTTTCGAGGCTCGATGCTTTCTTAATTTTCATGGGTGTGCAACCATTTGACCCTGGTGATCCAGGTAACTCATGTCCGTGGAGCCCAAGCAACTTAACCGAGGTCAGTTGCTCCGTGCGGTTTCAAAGGTTAGGAGGGGTTTAGGGTGGCTAGGGTGTGGGAAGGGCATGGATATTGGGTATTTAGGACAGCGGACAGCTGGACGTCGCTGACAGTACTGACTACGAAATTACCGTGGCGTCCTCAATACTGCTGGATGCGGTACCCAAACGGTCAGACTTATTTATTATTATTATTATTATTTATTCACTATTTTATATCTAGTAATAGGGTCGCAAGACTATACTATTAGTGTCAGCGATTTAACAAGCAATACTTAAAATTATTCAATAATTCGTTAAGATACCGTGCTTAGTCCGAATTCAAAAACTAGCTACTTACACCTGTTCAGTCGTTCATGACTTTAAAAATATTATTTGTCAGTTTAAAGAGCATTTAAAATTTACTTATTGCTAACAAAATACATTCCACGTACATCTGCACGTTTAAGGCGGATATTGCTTTAATTCTTCTTTATGTGTATTAGATTTTTTTTCCCAAACATATTATGTTTTGTATTTTGTAACGAACCAAACATCGCTACTTTTTTTTGTATTTAGTAACGGGCGAATTTTGTTATGAACCATTAAATTAAATCAGAAATTGTTAAAACAGGACATATAAAATTGAAATATCAGGATTTTAAAACTTATTCAGGCTTTTATGAAAAAATCAGAAAAAAATAGACCCCACTCAGAAAAACAGTACAATATTAAATCAGTTTAGTTTTATTTAAAACGCTTTGGTGAAATTGAACAAAGCACTTAGATATATAAAATCTTTAACTGGGATTGAATAGCCTAGACTTTAAGCTTATACAAAGATTAAAGTCACATCTTAATGAAGAGTTGATAAAAGCTACTAGCGAATAGACGACAACAAAGGAAAGTCGATAAGAATCTGCACTTGAGTATTCTAAGATTAATTTTATCAAATTTAGAAACTTCGTGAGGGTTTATAAAGATAAAATCTACATTCTCCATAATCTTTAACTATGGTAGATGTCTAAGAATACATTATTTAGCTTTTGACGGTAATACATAAATAAACAGCTCTTTACTTATAATAATTTGTGGCTTTTATTACCTCGATTTTTTGCATACAAATTACAGATTTGCTATCATTAGGTGGCTGTATTCAATTTAGTTGACGATGTTTAAACATTTATGTTTTTTTAATAGTAGAGAAAAAATAAGAATAATTTTTGAACACTTACATCAGATCTCTGCTATTCACATAAGATTTATTTGCTCTAAAGAAAAAATATTTAATAAATATTTATGCATATCGAAAATTTTATAGAAATAAGCCGCAAATGATAAATCTGCTTACAGTTTGCAACATAAACTGTAAGTCATAATAAATTGGCAGCGTCATTAGTTATCTTTTTATTCTAGTT
Source organism: Kuschelorhynchus macadamiae (assembly GCA_030620095.1). Classification (NCBI taxonomy): domain Eukaryota; kingdom Metazoa; phylum Arthropoda; class Insecta; order Coleoptera; family Curculionidae; genus Kuschelorhynchus; species Kuschelorhynchus macadamiae. The sequence goes on from JAUTXW010001856.1 coordinate 39,037, forward strand.
TGAAGAGAGTTAAGGAATATTTATAATTTTTGCATATATTGTATGTACCTTGTATCACTAATAAATTCTTATTATATATTTTTAAAATATTATTTAAAGGCATATAGAAGAAAAAATATTAGCAAAATAATACATTTTACTGGGAAGTAAAAGTGAACCAGTAGCAAAAATCACTTAAATAGAGTAAAAAACAACTCAAAGATTAGATATACTGTATAATTTGAGAGCTTGTTCTGTTTACTCACAAATTTGTTGTTTATCCCATGAGAGCATAAGGTCAAACTTGTAGCCAGCTGTCACGACGCACGGGAAGACCATTTTTATCGTTTGGTTTCAGAGGTACAGAAAACAGTCCCCATGATATTTACACATCCGAGCCCTAAGCCCAAGGTCAGGCAGCTGTCGTAGATTTCTCAAGATTCCCCAGTGAGTAGATCTTCATCCCTTGTAGAAGCAGCGGAGCTTCGCCCATTGACTTCCACCCTCTTCGAGAGTACAATTTCCATCTTTGAATAAGCCTGTATCTAGGAAAATTTTAAATTCAATGAGAGCTCGCTCTTATTCCAAATTCCGCCGCGCGGTGGTTACTCCGGAAGTAAACTTGATCATGCGGATGTGTTGAGTTTGTAACCCTCACGATACAAAATAGTGGTCGCGTTTAAGTAGTCTTTTAAGTAGGGGTTGTGGTGGCATTCCGTTTACACCATTTAGTAGCAAAGAGTCGACTTTGTCGCTAAAAGCACTTAGTTCACGGTTTTCAATCGCTAGTAAGCAGAAGAAGGTGTTGAAGAAAGGTAGAAAATAGAAATCAGCCAACCTTTTCTGGTAGATTGCAAACCCTCACCTTTCTCTCGCTTTGTATTTTTTATGTTTTATTTGAGGTTTTGGACTAAAGTTGAAGTAAGTAACTTTTGTAATTAATAAAAAGATATAAAACTGTAGAATTTTCCTCGTATCCAATTTTTATAGTACCTATTTTGTTCAGAATTACCTAATTGTTTGGACTATTATTTCGTTGACAGTATCGATACGAAGAGACAGTAAAAATATTTTCTGCGATTTCATCCATTTTCAGTAATAATTCGTTTTTAACGAATATTTCTTCTAAAATATAATTTTCTGGAAAAGTCAAAGGTGAAAACTACTATCAGCAGCTTTGGTTAACTTCAATATTTATTTGCCAGGAAACATATTTTTCTTATTAAGTAAAGAAATATGAGAAATAACATATGATAATGCACAGAGTGTGTCACTATACCAAGAGCATAAAAAACTTTCTAGAAAACAAGGAGATTGCAGTAGCTGCATTCTTAGATATCGAGGGAGCATTTAACAAAGCCTCTTCTGGATCACTCTATGATGCAATTACTTAAAGTGGGGTAGAACCTCTTATATGTGGCTGTATACAGGCAATGCTTGAAAACAGGAAAATAACAACATCTCATCTGTGTTTCGGCTGTGGGAGGTTGATCTGCAGGCATATGCCGATGATCTAGTCATCATAGTAAAAGGAAAGGCTGAAGAGGAAATTTCAGCAACCCCGTGTGAGAGGGAACAGATGTATATCAACCCTAAAAAAATGGTACTAGTCCCCTTCACAAAGAAAAGGAATCTGGAGAGACTTCGACCACTTTCCTTACGGGGACAGATAATACCATTTTCAGCTAAAGTGAAATATTCGGGAATTATCCTGGATAAAACGCTGAACTGGAACGCCCATCTGAATAAAATAGTTCAGAAAGCTAAACTATCCCTATGGACCTGCCGTAAAATCTGCGGGAATTTATGGGGTATAAGACCAAAACAGCTATATTGGCTGTACCTAACGGTCATAAGACCAATGTAGCCTGGTGGAGCAAGAGACAACAAAGTGTTGCCCAAGCCAAACTGAGTGGACTGCAGAGACAGGCTTGCTTGTCAATTACAGGAGCGATTTGCTCCACTCCGTCAGCGGCCATGGAACTCATTTTGAAACTTCCACCACTCCACCTATTTGTGGAAGGGGAAGCAATGAGGACAACGTACAGACTCCACCATGTTACCAACAGCATGGTGGATAGCACGAGTCACATGGAATCATCCAACATGTTGAAAGCTAGGAAAAACCACTACATGTTAGGAATGCCATCGGACCTGCTACCAAAAACTGTTAGTGCACAGCAACCCTACTCCGTGATCTTCCCAGGGGGAGAGGAGTGCGATCAGAATAAATCTGATCTACTTAAAGGAGAGCTGTGCTTTTTTACAGACGGCTCCAAAACCAGTAAAGGTCTAGAAGCTGGAATTCATGGGGTAAGACCGAAGGTTGATCTGTCAGTAAGCCTGGGAAATAACACCTCAATATCCCAAGCAGAAGTCCATGCTATCGAATTGTTTGCTAGAATGTTGCGTGATCAACAAACAACACATAAAACGATAAAGATATTCTCGGATGATGAAGCGGCACTTGAAGCGAGTCGAAACAGTTTGGAATTGCCAAAAGACACTTGTTGGCCTGGGAAGCGACCATAAAATCGCTCTTATCTGGATACCAACACATGCAGGTTTGGAAGAAAATGAGTCTGCAGACCTTCTAGCAAAAAAAGGAGCAGAGACAAGATTCGTAGGACTTGAACCAGCTTTAGGAGTAGCCCACGAAACGGCCAAGCGCAATTTTGAACCTGGTTGAGGAAAAAGCTAATCTCTATTGGCTTGGACTGCCAGGCCTGTCCCATGCAAAGGCATTTATCCCCCTTCCTATGAAGAACAGGATACAGAAAGTCTGTTAAATATAAAACAGAATTTAGCTCAAAACAGCAGTAGGCCTATACATTGGCCATTGTGGTCTAAGACATCACATGCACAGGATGGGGCTTGATGACGAATCCGAATGCCGGCTATGTATGGAGGATGACGAGACAACCAGACATGTGCTATGTGAATGCCCGGCAGCTGTCAGGATCAGGTTTTTTATTTTCGGTAGAGATATCCTGCTGCCCGAGGACTTGAAGAATGCCTCCCCAAACGCAATCACAAGACTCATTGAGGATTTAGTGTTGCTTGGGGAAATGTAGACATAGGTGTGAGCCACAATAAACCACAGAGTCGCAGTGAAGGGTCGGTTTGATCCACTTACTTTTAACCTAACCTAACCTAACCTCACTATATTTTAAATCCCCTCAATACGAGTTAATGTCTTACATATCAAAAAAGTTTTATACCAAAGTTCAACCTATATATTATTTCACTTTTGGATTTTACGCTGATATGTATGACAACTGCTGATTATTCCAAAGGTAACGGAACTAGCATCAAATGTTAAATTCAAAAAATATATAGAATTAGTCATAAAAACACGGTTAAACAAATTTACATTTTTTTAAACGAAACCACCTGTATATTATATGTCTATAAAATGTGCTTCTTCTTGCTGATTATAAATTAACCTACATTTATATCTACATATATATATATATATATATATATATATATATATATATATATATATATATATATATATATATATATATATATATATGTTGATTTTTACTCTTTCACGGATGGAAAAATACAATGTGTTTTCAGTCCGGGTGTACGTCCGATCACTACTGCCGTTCTGAAAAGAACAGTTTTGCTGACGTTTCGCCAAAATCACATTTGGCATTTTCGAAGCTTTCTTTCTCGCGTCCGAATAGAGACTGAAGTGTTGGTGACTGCGACGCTTCTTTTATACCCCCACTCGGGGACGAAGGTTATATCTGCGCAGCCGTTGGTCGTTATTTATGTTTTCCGGATGGTGCTGTTGTTGTGTGCAATTAGCGCAACAAACCGTGGTACATGATACCATACAATGACAGTGACATGCGCAAAACACAATTGGCAATCTAACAGTTTCAACTGTCGTGGCAATTAGACCTGCTCTAACTGTTAAACCTTTTTAGTGAATATGAGGGTAAATGTTTAATTCAGTTTTGATGTCTTCATGTGCGTTTTCGAAACGTTTCGATGGCGTTTGTAACCTTTTTCAATGAATCTAGAAGGCCAATAAGTACATCTTTTTAAATTTAAATAATTTTAAGTTCATACAAAATGAGGTTTGCTATGTTTGTTTTTAACAAGAAAAAGTTACAAAAAAGCATAACAATAACTTACCCAAGACAGACATTTTTTCAATACATAAATTAACTAGATTCAAATTTAAAAAGACATCACTGAGTTAAACATCTAAAGTTTAATTATTTTGTGAACCAAACGCCCAAGAACCATATATATATATATATATATATATATATATATATATATATATATATATATATATATATATATATATATATATATATATATTTATATATTCATATATAACTTCTGTACTGAAAGTAAATGCATGTTTTACAATAAAAACACAGTATTAGTTTATATCTGAAATAGGTACTATACATATAAGTACTATACATATATTTTTCTGACTTCCAATAGATAAGATAGCATAACAATAACTTACCCAAGACAGACATTTTTTCAATACATAAATTAACTAGATTCAAATTTAAAAAGACATCACTGAGTTAAACATCTAAAGTTTAATTATTTTGTGAACCAAACGCCCAAGAACCATATATATATATATATATATATATATATATATATATATATATATATATATATATATATATATATATATATATATATATATATATTTATATATTCATATATAACTTCTGTACTGAAAGTAAATGCATGTTTTACAATAAAAACACAGTATTAGTTTATATCTGAAATAGGTACTATACATATAAGTACTATACATATATTTTTCTGACTTCCAATAGAAAATTCAATTACATACGGTCTTATAAGTTCCCTCACGTTCAAAGTCCAACACAACAACGAAAAACAAACAAAACAAATTTGAGCGAAGCAAATTTACACAAGCCGTATTCCATTTATAACTTAGAATGTAAGAAGCTATCTTATTTTTCGGTTTCACTCTGCCTTGAAAACCCTGAAGAAGAAAAATTGATGTGTTTTTATGTTTTAACATGACCCAGAAATATTCGTTATACTTTCTTTTTATAGTTCATGAAGATTGGTTTCTTTACCGCTTTTATTTATGTGAGTAGATATCACTTTGGACTGAAATATGAGATCTCAGGTTCTAAATTAATGGACAGCTATATGTGATTTTTCGTGTAACTAGAGAACGAAGTATATACCGAGAGGATATCGTCTCCCAAACTGTCATTTTGTTACCCTTTGGCATACTTATCTCAAATGGGAAGCATTATGCTGTCTCTAATTAGCGACTAGTTTAACTGATCTGAATCTGAAATTTAACTTCCGGTTAAAAAAGAAGTGAAAGTTGATTTATAATTTTTAAATTAAATGCCCTGAACATTTTTCAGTTTTTTGATTTTATGGTTAATTCTCTATAATTACAAGATTTTTCGTATAATTAATACAGAATACATCAAAAAACGATTAAAAACTTTCATAATTTAGTATTTAACCGCGTTTTTCAAAAGATGTGTTGCCAGAGCTAAAATCAAATAGCTTTTTTTGCTTTACTCCCGCAGGAACAACAGACCCCACACAATACCTTTTTTCTTTTTTAAAACCTACAAAAATTAATATTTAAGAAATATGTAGAATTTGATGCCTATAAAACGGTTAAATTTTAAAAATATCATCCCTTAACAGTTACCTCTTCTTCAATAAAAACAAATTTTATGCAAAATCGCTCCTCATCGTTTAGAATGTGTTATCAATGGAGCATCCTGTATTTTTCTTAATTAAAAGCAATTTGTCCATTGTCTTAATTTGTCAAAATCCTTACTGATTTCTTAAATTTTCTTAGGGAATGGAGAAAACCAGAAGATGTCTCACACTCGGGATCTTGGCAATTGGCTAATTTTAAATTTTAGCATGGTATTATTAGAATTGTTTCAGAGTAACCAATCTAACGTCTCACTACATACCTCTCAAATATTTAACACCCACCATGGATAGAAGAGTATATATTATACCGAAGTAATACAAGGGGTATATTCCAGAAACTATAACCTCAGTTATTTGGCTTGCCAAAGTTCTACAAAGTGGACATACCAGTGAGACACACTTGCAAAACTTTTCCTGGATTTTTGCGAAAAATTCTAACCAATTTGTCGATATATTCAAAATCGTCATAGGCAATAGAAATGAAGGGTTAGAAAGTTTTGACATACACAAACTTGCCGGTAGTTAGCATCATTTGGCAAATATTATTTTCTGGGAAATAGAGTATTTCGAGCAGGGAACTATTAGGACTGCTTCAGTTAACTCAAATTCTGAACGGGTACAGACTGAAAACTTTAAATATTTTTAGACCAAACAAATAAAAATAAACCCGATATTAACCTTATGATGAAAAAAACAGTAACAATGGTTCACCCTTTCTTGATATATTGGCTAGGCGTTTGGAGTCTCAACACGACTGCAATATATATTAAATCCCTTCATACATGACAGTATTTTAAACAGGGAACCAACATTTCTAAACCAACGAATGAAGGAAAGAAAATTAAAAACCCTCTATAATAAAACTCTTATTATTTTTAACAATACAAAAGACCTCACTCTTGAAACAAAAAATATCAAGATTTGCTTGCTTAAGAATAGTTACACATACAGAGGTCTTTTTAAATAATTCGATTTCAAAATTGTATAAATGACCAACTGCCAATATTTCCGAATCTGCACCATCTTTGATTTTCTCACCATTCCCTCCAATAAGGGAGAATTTAAGTGCGGAATTTTACATCAAAACCGAAATTAAGCGAAATTCTTAGAAGTTTTGTCAAGAAAATAAAACATAATAAAAGCAATGGGAGCCAGGCGTGCATGTACCAAGTCCCTGTGAGTGTGGAGAACCATGCATAGAAAAAACGAAGAGGTCTTTTGTAATAAAAATGTTTAAATACGAGGACCATTTTCAACTCCGCATTCAGTGGTCCGACATTAAAATCTAGTGCAAGAAGCAACACTCGCGAAGAAGAAAATTAATTGAAGCTGCTTTTATGGCAGAAAACTAGGGGTTTTCAGTCATTCAAATATAGACATCACTAAAAAATGAACCCATGCACCCATTAATGTAACGCCTGGCTACACCAGTAAAAAGTGGGATCTTACTATAGGAATTGTAATTTAATTTTCAATTGATAACAATTGGAGATACCGTAACGTTCTGAATATATATCAAATTAGAAAAATGGAGTTCCCACAAGTTTCTTTTATTCATGTTCCTACATTGTCAACCGCTTTCGGATCCGGTTTATTTCATTTGGAATTCTGATAATCAAAAATGTTGCTGGTTTTGTTTAACACGGAGGTAGCTATGAAAATCACTTGCTATTCTTAGTTAAACACATTAAACATTATTACGTTAAGAGAAGTTTAAAAGCGATATGGAACTATCAAAATTATTTAAAACTGGTACGCAAAAGGTCAAAACAAGAGTAAATATTAACTACCGAAACCGTTTTTATAAAATTATGTAGGAAGGGTTTTCTGAAAAAGAAAAGAGAATATTGTAAGTTAGAGAGAAGAATTTAAAAATACACTGTGGTTTTCTATTTTTTCCGAGATATATATATATATATATATATATATATATATATATATATATATATATATATATATATATATATATATATATATATATATATATATATATATATATATAAAAAAAAAAAAAAAATTTGTCTCGTTTTTATCTACCAGAATTCCAGACTTGTCGAAATTATTGCAATCGCAAACCATTCGTAAAACTGACACGTGTAGTAATTTAGGTTCAACCCTTAAGGTTACGTCAATGATACGACTTGTTCTTATCTCCCATAAGAAACTATATTAGAACTTATTATTATCATTTTTTATTAATAAAATGCGTATAACGAGTCCTTACTTCCTGATAACGATTACTAGGTTTAACTATTTATCTAATAAAAAAAATCCTACAAAATAACAGAATAATATCACCACTTACATGTAGAACTTAGCGTTAATTTAGTTTATATTATGTATGCATAATTATTGTTTCTTCGTATCTTTAGCCATATTATTCCATATGCCATGACTGCTTTTTCCATTATTTTCCATATCCATACATTAACTTGTCTATACCTAAAAGAGAACCCTAAAATTTAATCATTTTCCTTTTGGTTCAAGCCTTCAGTGGATCTGCGCAAAACTTCTTTGTTTACTTCTCGCCTAATTGTCTTTTTCAACCCTTTTTTGCATCGTTTTATTGCTAGATATGTTACACTTGCCAGTAACGCTGAGATCAATATAATTAAAAGGTACTCGGAAAGAGAAAATCCCTTATTTTCATTGGTTATTTCTCCCCTTGAATCTCCATTCGACGCCTGGTTTATAACAATTTCTTCTTTAGAATTGGCCTTTCCCATCGCTTGTCGGTTGTTATAGTGGTAAAATAGTAACCCAGAGGGCTGGCAGGATCGCCTTGTAGTAATTTAGGTTCAACCCTTAAGGTTACGTCAATGATACGACTTGTTCGTTCTATCAATTGGTTTTTATTCTAATTAATATTATACATTACAAAATCATGCAATAGACAAGTTCATTGCTTTGCCAGCAATTGCTGACACAGCTGACCTACATTATGTTGTTAGTTCAATACACTTTATTGTTCAATAGTTATAATATACAGGGTGATGCAACTCCATACTACACACGTTTCCAAGGTACGTACTCTGTATAGTATTCATATTGTTTTAAATTTATTTTTGTTTTCTTGATCATAGTTTGTTTTAAACGTAATGTTGTTTTGAGTGATGTTTTTTCAATAATGTTTTAACCATTTTAAAATTTAAATACTAACTATACATGTTTTTATTGTAGAAATTAAATATTTTGAGGAAGCTTAGTATAATGAGCGAAACGTCGATTGAATTATAGTTTTACTTCTCAATAAGTTAACCTATGCCCAAGAAAATAATTAAGAAAATATATATATATATATATATATATATATATATATATATATATAGACACTAAAAGTCGATAAAAATGCGCTCTCACACATCTTTATCAAAAGTTCTTGGCCGGAAAAGATATATGTATAATAGCAGAAATATATAATTTCTGCAGGTGCAAAACGGCCTAAAAGAAGAATTGCTCATCAGGCAGGCTTGTACCCAGGGAGATCTGAAATAACAGATTGCTCGATATGACAAAATCGAAACGTTTATCATACTGAAACAGTACTACAAGTTAAATGTAACATTTAGCACCACCGTCGTTTTGCACCTGCAGAAATTATATATTTCTGCTATTATACATATATCTTTTCCGGCCAAGAACTTTTGATAAAGATGTGTGAGAGCGAATTTTTATCGATTTTTAGTATCTACTCTCCGCATGAAAACGAAACGTCTATCATACTAAAAATCAAGTTAAATGTAACATGGTGCTAGTGCATGCTTTTTAAATTACCTACGGGTTTGCAGCCGGAAATCACCGGAGCCCCGATAGGTGGTGCTAAAACATTTAACTTGTAGTACTGTTTTAGTATGAAAGACGTTTCGTTTTCGATTTTGTCATATCGAGCAATCTGTTATTTCAGATCTCCCTGTGTACAAGCCTGCCTGATGAGGGTAGAGGCCCAGAAATCATGATCGCAGGAGGGTACCCTGTGACATAATCGAAAGCAATTCTTCTTTTAGGCCGTTTTGCACCTGCATAAATTATATATTATTGCTATTATATATATATATATATATATATATATATATATATATATATATATATATATATATATATATATATATATATATATATATATATATATATATATATATATATATTTTCTTGGGCATAAATTAACTTATTGAGAAGTAAAACTATAATTCAATCTACGTTTCGCTCATTATACTAAGCTTTCTCAAAATATTTAATTTCTACAATAAAAACATGTATAGTTAGTATCTAAATGGTTAAAACATTATTGAAAAAACATCACTCAAAACAACATTACATTTAAATTAAAACAAACTATGATCATGAAAACAAAAATACATTTAAAACAATATTTATACTATACAGAGTACGTACCTTGGAAACGTGTCAGTTTTACGAATGGTTTGCGATTGCAATAATTTCGACAAGTCTGGAATTCTGGTAGATAAAAAAGAGACAAATTTTTTTTTTTTTTTTCATTATATATATATATATATATATATATATATATATATATATATATATATATATATATATATATATATATATATATATATATATATATATATATATATATATATATATATATATATCGGAAAAAATAGAAAACCACAGTGTATTTTTAAATTCTTCTCTCTAACTTACAATATTCTCTTTTCTTTTTCAAAAAACCCTTCCTACATAATTTTATAAAAACGGTTTCGGTAGTTAATATTTACTCTTGTTTTGACCTTTTGCGTACCAGTTTTAATTAATTTTGATAGTTCCATATCGCTTTTAAACTTCTCTTAACGTAATAATGTTTAATGTGTTTACCTAAGAATAGCAAGTGATTTTCATAGCTACCTCCGTGTTAAACAAAACCAGCAACATTTTTGATTATCAGAATTCCAAATGAAATAAACCGGATCCGAAAGCGGTTGACAATGTAGGAACATGAATAAAAGAAACTTGTGGGAACTCCATTTTTCTAATTTGATATATATTCAGAACGTTACGGTATCTCCAATTGTTATCAATTGAAAATTAAATTACAATTCCTATAGTAAGATCCCACTTTCTACTGGTGTAGCCAGGCGTGACATTAATGGGTGCATTAGGGTTCATTTTTTAGTGATTTGAATGACTGAAAACCCCTAGTTTTCTGCCATAAAAGCAGCTTCAATTAATTTTCTTCTTCGCGAGTGTTGCTTCTTGCACTAGATTTTAATGTCGGACCACTGAATGCGGAGTTGAAAATGGTCTTCGTATTTAAACATTTTTATTACAAAAGACCTCTTCGTTTTTTCTATGCATGGTTCTCCACACTCACAGGGACTTGGTACATGCACGCCTGGCTCCCATTGCTTTTATTATGTTTTATTTTCATGACAAAACTTCTAAGAATTTCGTTAATTTCGGTTTTGATGTAAAATTCCGCACTTAAATTCTCCCTTATTGAAGGGAATGGTGAGAAAATCAAAGATGGTGCAGATTCGGAAATATTGGCAGTTGGTCATTTATACAATTTTGAAATCGAATTATTTAAAAAGACCTCTGTATGTGTAACTATTCTTAAGCAAGCAAATCTTGATATTTTTTGTTTCAAGAGTGAGGTCTTTTGTATTGTTAAAAATAATAACAGTTTTATAATAGAGGGTTTTTAATTTTCTTTCCTTCATTCGTTGGTTTAGAAATGTTGGTTCCCTGTTTAAAATACTGTCATGTATGAAGGGATTTAATATATATTGCAGTCGTGTTGAGACTCCAAACGCCTAGCCAATATATCAAGAAAGGGTGAACCATTGTTACTGTTTTTTTCATCATAAGGTTAATATCGGGTTTATTTTTATTTGTTTGGTCTAAAAATATTTAAAGTTTTCAGTCTGTACCCGTTCAGAATTTGAGTTAACTGAAGCAGTCCTAATAGTTCCCTGCTCGAAATACTCTATTTCCCAGAAAATAATGTTTGCCAAATGATGCTAACTACCGGCAAGTTTGTGTATGTCAAAACTTACTAACCCTTCATTTCTATTGCCTATGACGATTTTGAATATATCGACAAATTGGTTAGAATTTCTCGCAAAAATCCAGGAAAAGTTTTGCAAGTGTGTCTCACTGGTATGTCCACTTTGTAGAACTTTGGCAAGCCAAATAACTGAGGTTATAGTTTCTGGAATATACCCCTTGTATTACTTCGGTATAATATATACTCTTCCATCCATGGTGGGTGTTAAATATTTAAGAGGTATGTAGGGAGACGTTAGATTGGTTACTCTGAAACAATTCTTATAATACCATGCTAAAATTTAAAATTAGCCAATTGCCAAGATCCCGAGGGTGAGACATCTTCTGGTTTTCTCCATTCCCTAAGAAAATTTAAAAAATCAGTAAGGATTTTGACAAATTAAGACAATGGACAAATTGCTTTTAATTAAGAAAAATACAGGATGCTCCATTGATAACACATTCTAAACGATGAGGAGCGATTTTGCATAAAATTTGTTTTTATTGAAGAAGAGGTAACTGTTAAGGGATGATATTTTTAAAGTTTAACCGTTTTATAGGCATCAAATTCTACATATTTCTTGAATATTAATTTTTGTAGGTTTTAAAAAAGAAAAAAGGTATTGTGTGGGGGTCTGTTGTTCCTGCGGGAGTAAAGCAAAAAAAGCTATTTGATTTTAGCTCTGGCAACACATCTTTTGAAAAACGCGGTTAAATACTAAATTATGAAAGTTTTTAATCGTTTTTTGATGTATTCTGTATTAATTATACGAAAAATCTTGTAATTATAGAGAATTAACCACAAAATCAAAAAACTGAAAACTGTTCAGGGCATTTAATTTAAAAATTATAAATCAACTTTCACTTCTTTTTTAACCGGAAGTTAAATTTCAGATTCAGATCAGTTAAACTAGTCGCTAATTAGAGACAGCATAATGCTTCCCATTTGAGATAAGTATGCCAAAGGGTAACAAAATGACAGTTTGGGAGACGATATCCTCTCGGTTCGTTCTCTAGTTACACGAAAAATCACATATAGCTGTCCATTAATTTATAACCTGAGATCTCATATTTCAGTACAAAGTGATATCAACTTACATAAATAAAAGCGGTAAAGAAACCAATCTTCATGAACTATAAAAAAAAAGTATAACGAATATTTCTGAGTCATGTTAAAACATAAAGACACATCAATTTTTCTTCTTCAGGGTTTTCAAGGCAGAGTGAAACCGAAAAATAAGATAGCTTCTTACATTCTAAGTTATAAATGGAATACGGCTTGTGTAAATTTGCTTCGCTCAAATTTGTTTTGTTTATTTTTCGTTGTTGTGTTGGACTTTGAACGTGAGGGAACTTATAAGACCGTATGAAATTGAATTTTCTATTTCTATATATATATATATATATATATATATATATATATATATATATATATATATATATATATATATATATATATATATATATATATATATATATATATATATATATATATATATATATATATATATATATATATATATATATATATATATATATATATATATATATATATATATATATATAGTGTCACCCTAAAACAAGCTAAAGCAGATTTTTTGGAAAAAACGGTTAATTATAATTCATAGAATTATAATTTTAGGACTTATCTTTACGCATAGCAGCCCAGTTAGTCTTGTCGCAATGCATTATATGATTTAGGCAAAGTCCGGAACTCTATAGGGCTTACATATGAGATTTTGCCATTTTTCAAATTTCTCACTCTAAACGAGTTTCCATTGTCGTTCTTGATTACTTTGGGCAAATATGCAAAGGTATCAAAAGCTTTTATTTGCAGTTCTGTGTCTTGTGCGGTTAAGGGCAAATACGTTAAGTTGGTATTCGATTTCACTCTTAATTTCTTTACCGCTGTGTTACAAAATTTTGTTTCAGTGATCGAAAAAAAATTATGATGCTTTTTCACAAGTTCATAAATTCCAGTTAATCATGTGGTAGTACTACAAAAAAGACACTAAATTGTAATCCACACTTTAATTTTAAGGAAATAGTCTATAAAGTTACTACTTACCTAAATTAGGTTACTTTATCTTAAGAAGTTTACCTGAAAAAAAAAACAGTATTTATAACATTTAAGTAAAAAGTTACGATCGATATTTTCTTAAAATATAGAAAACTTTTCATTAATTGAGGTTTTTTTGAAATATAAAATAAAAAAAATTACATCGAATTACAAAAAACCTTCGAAAATATCTTAACATTTTTAACGAAAAAAACTTACTTACTACGCTATCCTTAAACTATATCTAAAATGCTAGATCTGGTTCTTATAACATATGTTTCATTGATTTTCAATGGTTGTTTGGAGGATATTCACATTTTGAATTTAAGAAGATCTATAATCTAAATTGACCTAGAGCAAAACGAGTTAAACATTTTTAACTATATTTCTTACTATCTTCATGAACATGAACTTCAAGTCTAGGCTAAAGCAAAATTTTTCTGCTTAAAAAAAATAAAAAAAGCTGGATAATATTGAAACTGAAAAAAATGTAATACGAAAGATTAAAAAACAAAGGATGGGAATTTTTGAACGGTTTTGTCCTTAGTCCAATTATTTAGATTTTACGGCCTCCTAAAATCATAAATCATGAATTTTGAAATTTGGTACTAATATAAAATGAAACTAAAATTGTGCTTTGAATTCAAACGTATAATAAAGGTAGAGTATTCTATTTAAAACACGCACATTTTAAAACCCTGTACTGGCTAAAAATTAAAATATCTTTTTTCATTTTTACTGTGATTGTATCTAAATATCTAAATAACACACTTTAATTATTACAACGGTGATATTATTTGATCCGTCCATATAAAGCTTACCTGCGTTCAAGTTTTCAAATTACTTCATTAAATTTATTTAGTTAAATCCAAGACATACAAATAAATAAATTTACCAAATCATTCAACCAAAGCAAAGCTCATTTATCGCTTTTCTAAGCTTGTGTAGTTGATATCCTGAATGAGGCAAATCTTCTCTAACGAAAGTTACAAATTACAGAAATCCAAGCTTTTTCGTCTTTCCTTATTGCACGTTTTCTTTCCTATATTAAATGTGTTGAGACGGAGTAATGAAGAAAAATCATCAAGCTGTAAACAAATTTATTGTAATAAACTACAAAATAGTTTTTATTTTAACATAATTTTTTTCGTATGTATTTTGCAAAGTGACATTAAAAAACTGATATATCAGGGAACGCCCGGGTTATTACTTACTTAATTTTAAATATATACATTTAAAAGATTGCAAAGATTTATTTGATAATGTGAGATAATATATAACTAAAAAAAATAATAATGTCAATAAATCATATTAGTATATATATATATATATATATATATATATATATATATATATATATATATATATATATATATATATATATATATATATATATATATCGGGCACAAAATAATGCTAGAGAAGAAGTATCAAATTGCTGAAATGTCCAGAAGAATAGGCTTGAGTCAGTCAGCTTTTCGCAATCTAAACTATATCCTGAAAAACATGGATACTCCCATAAACTTCAAAGGAACAGTTCACAATACGGTATTCTTTACCTGTAGTAACTCAAACGGTAGTGAGCAGGACATGTGGCTAGACAAAGCAACAAATAAGCTAATTCACCGGAGGAGAAGAATATTTTATTAAATAAGGTATCGACTTTGGTTTTGGGAAAATTATATTTAAACTAAAAAAGCATTCCATTAAATTCGTTCATCGGTCAATAAACTGATAGCTGATGAATCATCTATATTATGAATGTTTCAGTAACAACATAATATATAATAATAATAGATTATTAATAATAATATTTTAAATATTATTTAAAATAAAAAAGGTGTGAAAATGAACACGAGTTAAAAATATTTAACGCATTAAAAATGTTTAAACTGTTAGAGGATAATCTGATTTTGATGTTTGCAGCAAAGGTTTTGCGTAATAATTGTAAAATATATGTTGGCAGGGCGTTAGAGCATTTTATTGGTAGGAAAATAGAGAAATAAACCGAAATTTGAAAGTAGTAATTTCAGTCAGGATAATAGCTGTGGTAAGGAATATATTACAAACGGTCGCTTGTTCTATCTGTACATCTAGCAGTGAGGTTTTAAGCCATATTTTCTAAATTCATTTGGAACGTAAAGAGCATTATCTTCTGGAACCACTGTAGCATAGCAAAGTCAAAAAAATGTACAATTTACGTCGCCAAAATGCTCGGTACTAAAAATTAATCAATTCTATCTAAAAAATGTTGTTCAGTTCATCCGAAATAAAAAGTAAAAAATAACTCATTAGTAGCTAATTTTAGTAGCAAGAGTGGCAATTTAATAGAATACAAAGAAAAAGAGGAAGGAAATAACATACGGTGCAGCTGTTTGACATTAAGAAATTTGAGGTTATTACTAATTAAATGAGGCTCAAACGTAAACATCATTAACGCAGGTAAGGACTGGACTTTTCTGAGCCCTGCCGATCTCCAACTTTTCTAGTTAATCAACTTTATTACTCTTGTTGCACTTGAAACAATTCGAAAAATATAAAGAATCTGTCGCTTCCATCACTAAGTCTGCATTTACTAACCATTTACTTGCTTTTTACTGGTATAGTTATTTCACGAGTGCAACAATGATACTTATAACAGTCCTCTCCTGCCTTAATGTTATTTTTACATTTTGAGATTTTTAATAACCTAAAATAATCTTTCATTTATTAACTTGTTCTTTTTTAATATCAAATTGGTTCTCTTTACTAAGGTTCTCTGCTACTTATATTTCGAATGACTTAAATATGTAGTAGCTGGACTCAACATTTTTACTTCTTAATTTTTGTATGTCATTTTAAATAAAAGTATTGCTCGTCTTATTTATATTACATCTGTATTTTTGTTTGCGTTAAGGTAATGTTTTTAAAATTTTATTATTTACTGTGAAATTATTTTCGTTTTTCTTGTAACCATTTGAATACAAACATTTTATAACTAACACTAGGACGTTGAATCTGATGTAATATATTTATGTTAATTATATAATGGCGGCGTAGCAGCCTAGCTGGTATTCCTTTTTAGCAAGATCTTTACACATCGTAAATCAAACCCTGCCTTGCCTCTGCTTGCATATATGACGTTCAGCCTCTCCTTTATCCTGACCCAAACATCTTTTTTACAGATATTATCATGGATTCTGTTCTAACTAATTATCACCCATTATGAGTAGTTATAATAGGGGAGCGCCTCCTCCTCTTCCTCTCTCTCATGTCCCTCATTCTTAACTTCCTCCCCTTTTATTCTCATTCGCATCATATTTTTAATTTTTTCTCTTTGTTCTCCCACATTTGATTTTGCATTCTTAAGTCTTATAAATAGGTGCATCAAGATCATTTTAGTATGTTAAGGTACGAGTGACTGTTAAAAGAAAAAAATCTGTTGAATAAATCTATTAATAATAATATTAAAATAAAATGAGTGAATCAGTTGGAGAAAGAAATCGATCCATTCCGCTTCAGACAATTAGCCTCGAAGAAATTATACCAGGAGTTCAAGAAGAAAATATACCATTAGTTCGAGAAGAAAATAATGGGATTGTTTTAAAAAATTTGAACAAAACTGAGAGTGAAGAGAAAAAAGTGTTTTGTGCTATTTGTTTTGAAATAATCGAATATTATGATTCATGTAGACCAAATACATGTTCCCACATTTTTTGTTTAAAATGTATTTTAAGATGGAATGATGAAAATGGTTGTTCTATAATGGTAAACAATTGTCCTGTATGTCGCACTAGATATTACTATTTGGTACAAATCTTCAAAGATGTAATTAGACATCATTTTGTTGTAATTTTAAAAAAAGGATAATATTTTTTTTATAATTTGTGTTTGTGAAAACTCTGGTAACAAATAATTTTGTAAAAAAAGTAAATGTAAATATATATAATAATTGACACACATTTTTTCCTTTTCCTATATTGAAACGACAACAATGATCGAACAAGTTTTTTAATACATACTAATTTTCACATTACATAACAAAACAATTGTTATGGGTTTACACAAAAAGTGCCACGCCCTAAAATGGCACCACTTTTGCAAATGGAAGCTTAAATTTTCTTATGGGAATTTACATGTAAAAATGACGGTTTTGATTGTCGGACCGGCATAGCCTAATCTACTACTTTTTAATTATACTAATCATATTAATATAATTTGCATCAAGTAAGAGAAAACTCAATTGAATACAGAAACAAGCTTTAACAAAATGTTGAGTGCTTCTAGTGGCAGTTGACATAATCGACACTTTTTTACATATGATTAGCTATTTCATTTACAAATACAGTGTCAGATGTTAGAATAAAAAGAAGTATTTTGCATATAGCACTGAAAATATATAACAGCTTATAGTAACAGTTGACATTTTTTAAAATTAATATTGTTGACGTATTCTACTTATTATCTTTACAATTTATGTTTAAAATTAATATTTTTGACATTATCTACCCATTACGTTTATAACCTATATTTAAAATTAATATTGTTGAAATAATCTACACATCACCTTTACAAACTATGTTTATTATTAATATTTAACAACATAATCTTCTATCTCTTTTTTTTCATTTTTATTGCAGTAAAAGCAAGCATGTTCAGGAATTAGTAGAAAAAGATGTATCCTACAAATAGCACAATGTAAATCAGAAGCACTAACAACATAAGCTCTTTTGTAGTGGCAGCTCACATGATCGGACTCCTCTCTCCGTAAATATCTCATGTGAATTGCACTACAAGGAAGGCAAATAGCAAATGTTCCTAGTCTTCGACTTTCAATTTTAGAGTAGCTTTGTATAACACATACATCTTTTCCTTCAAAATTATTAAATAATTCACTAGCCCTAAACTTGCTTACTTTTACGTCAGCCTCGGTTCCTAAATTTAGCAGTTGTCCATCCATGTCCACTCCTTCGTCAATTTCCTGATCATCTTCCTCCATCTCTTCTTCTTCCTCCTCAATATAATTAATGTCGATGTTAAACAAGAATGATCTTCTAACAAGCCTAGATGATTTGTCCAAAAATGAATGTTTATAAGTGATGGAATCGCCTTCCAAGTTAATAAAAATTTCTTCTCTTTCTTCAATTTCAGCGGCGTTCTCCACATTATTTTCTTCAATTTGGTCAGCGTTTCCAATCATATTTTCTGCCATCGTTAGGAGCTTTAGATTTAGATAGATATATTTGATAAAAAACAATTTTGGTTATAGGTTATAAATAATATCGACAACTGATATTACAGCGAATGATACTGTATGATCGTCGAGTGGATGTTCTTAAGTATATATCCCATCGACCACCACTTTTACTACCTGCAATACTTAAGTTTTTTTTTTCGCTGTCCCTTTTCCTGTCAGTTTCCTCGGGGGGGGCCACTCCGCCAACCCCCCATAAGGGGGGAGACCCCCCCTCACCCTCACCTTATCTTCTTTCTTACTTCCTTCTTTCTCTTTTTTATATGTTTCTCCTTTTTCCTTCCTTCTTCTTTTTCTTTCCTTCTCCTTTTTTCTTTTCTTCTTTTTTAATCTAACCTAACCTAACCTAACCTAACCTAACATAACCTAACTTAACTTAACCTGAAGAAGGTAGCCCGAAATTGGGGAACCGGGATTTGAGTCTCGGAAATTCAGGGGTCCGGGGGGGGGAGGGGGAGGGGAGGGGAGGGGAGGGAGGGGGAGGGGGAGGGGGAGGGGGTAAGGTTGTTGATCGGCTTGGGAAAGTGGTTTTTAGAGATTGTCGTTCAACTTTAAGTAGGACACATGTGATTAACTTTTGCATATAAAATCGCCTCAGCGAAGAGACGAATGCAATTGATTTCTGCATTCACACTGTGCAGAGCTCGCGAGTTTTCTGGTGTTTACATTGTGTCTATTTGGTAAATTTTTATTTTTATTTCTAACATTTTTATTTGGCAAGATTTAATTCTTATATATATATTGGTGACATTTTTATGTACATTTGTGGTATTTTTATTTGTTATTACGATTTTTTTCATAATTGACAATTTTTTGGCATCGAGTAGCAAAATAATTGACAATGACTTTGACTTATACACATGTACTCAAATGCAAAATTTTGCAAACCAACAAAACAATGAAACAGACGTATTTACAACTAGTCAACAACAAACTATTCAGGACTTGAATGAAATTATTTACAATAGCCAAGTTCAGAATAATGCCAACAAACACAACAACGAAAAATATTTATTTACAGCTACTCAACAACAAACTCTTGACGATCTTAATGACATTATTGACAACAAAACGGACTTAATTACAACAAAAACTAAACAAACTCTTAAAGAACTGAATGACATTGACGAAACTCAAAATTCTAGCTATGAGGATATTGTTTGTTTTCAAAAATCTAATCCAAATTATTTAACATTAAAATCGCCAATTAATTCTCCGAGACCAATTTGCTCTCCCTTTTTGTTTAGTGAAAATTCTGATTCGGAAGAAGAACAAATTGATCAAAATTTAAGTTTGGCTATTTGTCCTACTAATTCACCATATGATATTGTAAATTCTAATTCGCAAGAAAAACAAATTGATCAAAATTTAAGTTCGGCTATATCTTCTATTAATTCACCATATGCTATTGTAAATTCTGATTCGCAAGAAAAACAAATTGATGCAAATTTAACTTCGGATATTTCTCCTAATAATTCACCAGTTGAATAAAATTCAATTTCGAAACCATCATTTATCATTAAAAAAAAATTTAAAATTAATAAAAAAAATAAAAAACAAATAGCAAACCTTAAGTGTCTGGGTTTCGCTATTCAAAATTTAACTAATTTGATCACAATTAAAAAGGGAGACGAAAGTACGGTGAATTATGTTAAACAGGCCTTTGACAAATTAGTTGACTCATTTGAAGAAATGGATTCATAAAGTCAATTAATTTCTATTGCTTTTTTCAAAATTTGACTATAACTAAATAAAAATGCACAATATTAATTTTATTATTATACAAAGAACTTCAAAAATGCAATTGCTTTTTTCAAAATTTGACTATAACTAAATAGAATTGCACAATATTAATTTTATTATTATTATTATGCAGAAAACTTCAGAAATGCATAAGTGTGTAACATGTAATAAAGTCTTCACTAGAAAGGATAATTTACTGCGACATATTAAAAAACATGTTAACGGAAATTCCACAAAACTCAACAGTTGGTTGAAAAAACCAAAGCTTGTTAAAGGTAAGAACATTTTATCTTTCATGTTATATTTTGTAAAATATTTTTTTCTTAATTTATATAGATTCTACAAATATTGTAAAATATTGTAAAGAATGCAAGAAAAATATAAACCAAAGTCTATGGGGTGGACATCTTCGATCTAGTGTGCACAAGAACAATTCCAAAATAGGCTTGGAGGAAGGTGTTGAAATTATCAAGTCAGCATTCAGGGAACGAATAATATCTTATAGAATTTCCTCACACCAAAACTTCATAAATGTGAAAGAATATTTTCAACATTTGGAATACAAAATTGCACATCTAATAGATCAAGAACTGCAGAAACATAAATGTATCAAGCTAAATATGGAACTGTTCGGTTTCTATTTTAACCCCAGCAGCGACAGCTATGATGTCAAATCTTTTAATGCGCCGTTCCAAGTCATTTGCCAGGGATATCAGAAAAAAGAACTGTTAGAGCAAATCTGCACCATTATTGACCAGAAAGCTGACGAATTTGCAGAAAGAGATTCAGGTAAAGAATTTATTTTCGAGTTTACAACAGCAACAAAAAAAGTAATTTTTTAATTTTTACGTTGCAGGATGGGCTTTGATGAATTTACTTCATTTGGAAATTAATGTTAACAAGCACAATCCGCTGAGAGCCTCATCTTTTATCGAACTTCCTCAAGAGATCAAGAGACGTCAAGCTGTGATCAACATTAGGAATGATGACAACTTTTGCTTCGCCTGGGCAGTTGTGTCTGCTCTTCACCAACCACGCGGATTAGATTTTGAAACTTCATCCTACCCACACTACTCTTCTGTTTTGGATATGTCAGGTATAGAATTTCCAATGTTGCTAAAGAACATTAAGATTTTTGAAGAAAAAAATAACATTTCTATTAATGTATATGGATTAGAAATTATAAATCCTAAAAAGGGGTATGAAGTAATTGGTCCACTTTATTATTCATCGAATAAAAAAAATCAACATGTGAATTTATTGTTAATAAGTGATGATGATGAAAAAACTTTTCATTATTGCTATATTAAAGATTTATCAAAACTAGTTTCTGCACAAATTTCTAAACATCACGGAAAAAAATATATTTGCGATGGTTGTTTACAATATTTCCCTACAGAAGAAAATTTATTACAACACAATAGCTATGATTGTGATCATTTACGAATTAACCTACCTTCTAAAGAATTAATAAAAGATAAGTTTGGAAACTATTCATATGATAATACACTGCCGGGCATAAAATTAGGGTCACCTTGTACTTTCAAATTAATTTAGAAATTTTTATTTTTTGTTGTTGTTTTTTTGTTGTAACATAGTTTCCTAACTTGTGCGATGATTTTGTCGTGATTGCTTAAATAAAAAAAAGTTTTTGTTGTTTTTTTTTGAAGTTTATAAAAAATAAGAAAAAATACAATTTCAATTCATGTGCTCTAAATGAAAACTACAATTTTTTTAAGAACTTCAGTAGCAAGTATTTCCTCCTCTGGCAGTGATAACAGCTTGCAAACGACGAGGCATGCTTCGAATTAGATTTTGGATCACATCCTGCGGAATATTGTTCCATTCCTGCACCAATATGTCGCAAAGCTCTCTAGAATTTCCTGGGGCCGGCACATGTCTCCGTAAACGTCTCCCCATCTCATCCCAAACATGCTCAATGGCATTTAAGTCTGGGCTGCGAGGAGGCCAAACAAATCGCGTTATTCCAACCTCGTCAAGATAAGAAGTAACTAACCGAGCAGTGTGGGGCCGTGCATTGTCATGCATGAAGGTTGCGTCTTCACCAAGAATAACCATAAACGGTACAACGTGGTCTTCTAAAACCTCTGTCAGGTACCTATGTGCGTTCAACGTCCCATTCTGGATAAAGACTAACTCCGTGCGAGCTTCAAAAGATATACCTCCCCATGCCATAACTGATCCTCCACCAAATGGAAGTCGCTCGGCAATACACGCTTGAGCATATCTCTCGCCTTGTCGTCACCACACTCTTATACGTCTATCTGAGCCTGTCAGACAAAATCGCGATTCATCGGAAAACAACACGCGACTCCAATCCTCTATTGTCCAAGCCAAATGTTCTCTTGCAAAATTCAATCTTGCAATCCGGTGTTCACGAGAAAGCGGCGGGCCAGTAGCTCTAGTTCGAGAAGATAATCCAGCAGCATGAAGTCGCCTCCTAACCGTCCACTCACTTATGTTTACATTTCTCACTTCCTGAAGATGATTCCGAAGGGAAACTTCCGTGACCGTTCGGTTTCTCAAAGCATTAGAAATGACAAAGCGGTCATCTCTAGCCGTTGTACTCCTTCCTCGTCCTGAACCAGGTCTTCGAGTGAGGAAACCAGTCTGTTCGTACCGTTGAAATACTCGTTGCACACTAGAAAGACTTACACCAACATTTCTCGCAGTTTCGCGCTGACCGCGGCCATCTTCTATAGCCGCCACAATTCGCGCCGCAACAACAGGATTTATGGCCATTTCAATACGCTTACTGCAATAGCAATACTATACAAACAATTTGCAATAGGCAGATAAAGCCACTGAAACGAAAAGTATGCTGTTAATGATTTTTATGAATTTCGGTCAAGGACCCTTTTTTTTCCAAACGCCTATCAAAACAACAAACATTTTTTTTTATTCAAGCAATCACGACAAAATCATCACAAAAAGTTAGGAAACTATGTTACAACAAAAAAACAACAACAAAAAATAAAAATTATTAAATTAATTTTAAAGTACAGGGTGACCCTAATTTTATGCCCGGCAGTGTATTTTGAAATTTGTAAATTATCATAAACAAATGAAAGTTCCTTTCGTGGTGTATGCAGATTTTGAATGCATTTTAAAGCCTTTAAATAATGACAATGTTGATAAAAATCCTAATACTTCATACACCTTAAAACAATATGAACATATTCCACATTCATTTGCCTATTACATTAAATGTTCCTTCGACGATAATTATTCTAAATTTGAAAAATATAGAGGTCAAAATTGTGATACATTATTTATAAATTCTTTAGAAAGAGATGTGTATAACATATACAATAAATATTTAAAGGCTCCTAAAAAAATGATCCCTTTGAACGAACTGGACAAAATTTATCATAACTATGAAAAAGTTTGTCATATTTGTAATAAACCTCTTTTAAATGACAGGGTTGCAGATCATTGTCATATAACCGGTCTTTATAGAGGTCCAGCTCATTCACTCTGCAACATAAATTACAGAATACCTAACTTTATTCCAGTTATATTGCATAATTTGCGTAATTATGATTCTCATCTATTTCTTAAAAAATTATGCTTAAACAAAGAACAACTAACAGTTATCGCACAAAACAAGGAAAAATATATTTCATTTGAAAAGCTTATTCATGTGGATAACTATTTTGATAAAAAGACACAAAAGGCTAAGAAAAAAATATATCATTAAGGTTTATTGATTCTTTTCAATTTCTATCTCATTCTTTATCAAAACTCTCTGAAAGCTTAAAAGGTGAACAATGTAAGGAAATAAAAAAAATTTTCAATGATGAAAGATTTAAACTTATTCGGCAAAAAGGTGTATTTCCTTACAGTTATATTGATGATTATTTAAAATTAGAAGAAACAACTTTACCTCAGAAAGACCAATTTTATAATACTTTAACGGATGAGCACATCAGTGATGCAGAATACCAAAGAGCTGTAAAGGTTTGGCAATTGTTTAAATGTGAATCTCTTGGTCAATACTCCGACGTTTACTTACTCTCTGATACTTTACTTTTGGCAGATATTTTTGAAAATTTTAGAAGCACTTGTTTATCCACATATAAGCTCGATCCAGCTCATTTTTACACTTTTCCAGGTTTATACTGGGAGGCGTGTTTGCGTTATACTGGAATAGAGTT
Organism: Kuschelorhynchus macadamiae; assembly: GCA_030620095.1. Classification (NCBI taxonomy): domain Eukaryota; kingdom Metazoa; phylum Arthropoda; class Insecta; order Coleoptera; family Curculionidae; genus Kuschelorhynchus; species Kuschelorhynchus macadamiae. The sequence continues at coordinate 63,947 of JAUTXW010001856.1, forward strand.
AGAATTTTTAACTGATCCAGATATGATACACTTTTTCAAAAAAAGCGTTCGCGGTGGTGTGAGCTCTTGCATTTGTAGAAAATCTGAAGCTAATAACCCATTTCTTTTAAATTTTGATCCTTTAAAGCCAACTAAATACATAATTTATTATGATGCAACAAATTTGTATGGTTATGCAATGTCACAGCACATTCCAACGGGAGATTTTGTTTGGTTAACAGATAAAGAAATCAATGATTTAAATATTATGAATATTTCTAAAAAATCTAATAAGGGATATGTTTTAGAAGTTGATTTAGAATATCCTACAAGTCTACATTCCTATCATAACGATTTTCCGTTTTGTCTAATTTTCTAAATGCATAAAATTAATACCCAATTTAAATGATAAATCAAAATATGTTATTCACTATCAATTATTAAAACAATGTTTGGAACATGGACTCAAGTTAACTAAAGTTCATAGAGTTTTACAGTTTTCTCAATCTGATTGGTTGAAAAAATATATAGACTTGAATTCAAGATTAAGAAATGATTCAAAGAATGAATTTGATCGTAATACTTACAAGTTGGCAAATAATAGTATTTATGGCAAGACTATGGAAAATGTTGATAGGAGAATTGACGTAAGACTTGTTACAGAGTGGGAAAAAAATAGAAGAAAAGATGGTGCTGAGAATTTAATTGCAAAACCATATTTCAAGGACTTAACAATATTTTCTGAAAACTTGGTAGCTATTCAAATGCAAAAGATTCAAGTTACTTACAATAAACCAATATATGTAGGCTTCTCAATATTAGATATATCTAAAACTGTCATGTATGATTTCTTTTATAATTTTTTAAAACCTCTTTATCAGGAAAATATTTCACTTTTATACACCGATACCGATTCGTTCATTTTAGAAGTCACAACTCCAAATATTTATTCTGACATGATAAAAAATATTCACAAATTTGACACATCTAATTACGAATTTAATAATATTCATGAAATGCCTATTATTACAAAGTCAGTTATAGGAAAATTCAAAGATGAATATGCTGGTGAACCCATTACTGCTTTCTTTGGTACTGGAGCAAAAGCATATTGTATTAAAACGGAAAACAGTTTAACAAAAAAAGCAAAAGGTGTTAAAAAAAGTGCAATTAAAAAGCAGTTGGATTTTATTCATTATAAAGATGTTGTTGAAAATCATTCTAAAACCTTTTGTTCAATGTATGTTTTTCGATCTAGACAACATACAATTTTTACAGAGTTAATTAATAAATTGGCTTTGAGTTCCGAAGATGATAAGCGGTATAAAATTCCCTATAGTTTTAATACATTAGCTTGGGGACACCAAGATATTGCTTTGTATCAATGGAATGCAGAACATGAAGATTTAGATATATTTATGTAGATATTATAAGGTATTTAAATTTGTTGTTTTTGAAACCAAAGTTAGTCTTCATAAGTCTTTCACAAAATGTGCTTAGAAACTTTTGACAAAGAAATTGATAACAGTTATTTTAAAACATATGAAAAACGACTTTCCACTTTTAAAAAATGGAAAGGAAAATTGAGACCAGAAGTGTTAGCTGGAGCTGGCTTTTACTATACTTCAATCAATGATATTTGTAAATGTTTTTATTGTGGTATTGAAATTTTTGATTGGTTAAGCTATGATGATCCTATTGTGGAGCATAAGAAATTTGCTAGGAATTGTGATTTAAATAACTGAAAAATAGGAATCGAATAATTGTAACCATTCAAAATAAGTCTTCAAGCTACACATTTTATATAGTATTATTAATATCCTTATTTATGAACTTTTACATATATTTAAATTAAGTATTTTATTGTTATTTTTTTACAACTGCTTTTGCTTTCGTGGTGAAAGTATCTGCTTAATGTTAATAAATTTGGAATATAATTATTAATTTGTTTTAATGACTATCAGTAGATCTCAATTTATTCTTCTTTATTTTATTTTCCAAAATGTTTTTTATGTTCATCATCCCCCTGGCGTAACACAGTGTGAAATATGTTTTTCTAATAAAACAGACGTCACTCTAAGTAAATATCGTAAATTTATGAAAATTGGATTAATTAACAATAGTACAATTAGTTGGATGGAACGAATAAATGGAAATGAAAATGCAAGTAAATTTTTTAAAATTTTGTATCATTATCCAAATCGATCTATTTTTGATACAAATTGGATAGAAAAGTTAGAGTTTAAAAATAATCAGTTACAAATTTTAACCCCCAACTGTAACAATTATTATGACGGATTCAAAAATTATTACTTTTCCATCATTAGTGTTACATTAAACTTTGCATTATTTTTATACATTACCATTTTAATTATTTATCTTTATTACAAATTTCAAACTGGAAATCTATTTTTTCATTAATCCATTTTAATCGAAACTTTAAAGAAAGTGGGGATGGGAATATTTAAGTACAAGAATAACACAATATGTTTCAGTCTCGTTTAATCATTATGAACGCCGTGGTTCATAAACCTTTGGAAACGCTTCTTAATTCAAAAATTTATTTTTTAAATAATTCTTTGTCAAAATTTGTTCTTGTTGGCATTAGTTTAAATGATTTTTCTCCAAAAATTGTAATTGGTGGAAAAACTGGATTTTCAATCGCACTAACCGAAGAAAATTGGAAAGACATTTGTGTTCATCAAGGAATTATTGTAAACAATTTCTACTTTCCTCAAGTTGATCAAACCAGTGTGAATATAAACAACATTCATCTGCAGGTTCAGAAAATAAATGATACCCCTGTTCTACAAATTACAAAAGGCCAACACTTCATATACTTAGGACAAGAGTCTTTGGACAATTTGTGGCGATTAAAGGAAATTATTGATTATAGATTATCTATACTTAAAAGGCAAGAATTCAATACATATTTCAAAATATTTCAAAATAATATTTCAGCTGATTGTGGCGACTTGTGTACGCATGTTTATAATATAATAAGTCCAACAGAAAATCCTAACAGTGAAAATGTTTCAACTATGATGGAATTACTTGCTTTATATCCTGAACAAATGGAAAACAAATTGAAGCAAAATGGAACAAAACGAAAATATTACGAAGAAAACAATGAAAATGGATCAAAAAGAAAATATTACGAAGAAAACAATATCTTTTCTGGAAGAGAACAATAAGGTGCATGTGTTAGTGAAGTGGAGCTTTGCTTACAGACAAGCCCGTAGGAGTAACTTTCAGATGTGGTACTTAGATAGACTCCGTTTTGAAAAAAGAATAAATGATTGTAAACTTATTCTAGATTTGATATTATCTGAGGAACATAGAAATAAAATATATTTGACACGTTTTAATAAAAATTGTATTTGATGTTTTACTTAATAAAATTTTAGTTTAGTAAATGTGAATTTTATTTGAAATTAATTAGCACATTAAGACTTTGTAATTTGTATCAGCTAAAGCATAAAGTGAGGAACAGAAATAAAACAAATTTAACTAAAAATTTCAATTTAATTAAACAATATTTTTTTTATCAATCCATGTATTATATTTTTTATCAAGTCCTAACCATTTCACATAAACTTTGTTTCCTTTCCTTCTCAAAATCTTCTCAATAAGATACACATCGGTATGCTTTACTTTTAGTAATTCTTGCTCATAAAAACCACCCAGAATGTCCTGATTATCTTCGTCTTGAATTAAATATGTCCAAGGGTTTGTCATCTTAACTTCTTTAATGTGGAATATCTCATTTGACCAATTTGGTGTGTAACCTTTTGAAAATGCCTCTCGATGCTTGCTTATTCGTACGTGATCACCCACTTTAAACTTTGGAGATTTTATATTTAACGTTTTAGCATGAGTAAATGCAGATTTCAAGATTCTATTTTCATTTGTTTTATTTACTTGTTTTGGCTTCATTCCTATTGAAGAAAGTTTTGTATTGTTATAATCTTTTACAATATCCGCTAATATATTAAACCATTTGTAATTTCCTTGAATGCTAAATATTTTCCACATATTATTCTTTAAAGTCCTGTTCACTCTTTCTACTATACTCGCTTTCAAATTGGAAAACGTGCTATAATGGTTAATTCGAAATTGTTGCATCAAATTTTGAAAATTTACATTGAAAAACTCTCTCCCTCTGTCCGTTTGCAAGTTTTTTGGTGGAGTTTTTGCACTGATTAATATTTTTTTCATTGCCGCTGTTACGTCTTTTCCAGATTTAGATTTTACCGGTTTGGCCCAAACATACTTAGAAAATACATTTATGGTAATCAAGATATATTTAAATCCCTTATTAAATTTGGCATAGGGTAACATTTCAACCAAATCAGCTTGAAAAAGATCATTTAACCCTTTCACTACCACCCTTCTGCGTTTGTAGTTTTTTCTAGCAGGTTTACGTAATTCATTAACGACTTGTTGTTTAACGGTTGTCATGACAACAAACTTGTTTAGTCAATTTTAAGGAAGTTCACTTTCTATGTTTTGTAATAATTCGAAATATAACTTTTATATGTTTTTTCCCATTCATTCAATTTATCAATTTGTATTGTATAACTTTTTTCATTTAAAATTTTACTAATTTTAGTAATCTCCTTTTCTAACGCATTAAAGGATTTTTTTATCTCTCCAGTTAAGAAAGTAGTTGATCTACTATCACTATTTTTGAATTCCTCCTCTGTTTTATTTAATTCTTGTTCTAATTTCTTAATTACACTGGACATTATATTTTCCAAGGAAATATATTGTTGATTTTCTTCCAAAGTAAGTTGGTCAATTGTTCTACTGTTAAGAATGCTATTTTGATTTCTTTTTTTTTCATCATCTAACCTTTTTATAAAAGTTCTTAATTGTTTAATTTTTTCCTTGTGTTTTTCAATTATTACTTCTCTTATATTTGTTTCCATTATTTTATTAATTTTGTTGATATCATCACTTAATTTTTTGTCTTCCTTTTTAACATGTTCATTTAAAAATTGCAAATCTTTACTTATTTGATTTAGCGTTAGCAACTGTTTATTAACGTTTTCAATTGAGGTATAACATCCTTTAATCTGGTTTTCATACTTTAAAAAATTTTCATCAAAAACCTTAAGCTTTTTAGCAAAGATTTCATTATTTGTTTCATTTTCACCTAATCTCCTTTTTAAATTATTAATGTCACTTATTCTCTCTTGATTTTGTTTTGAAATATGGCGTCCAAATTTATCAACTGTCATGTTGAGCTTTCATTAAACAATAAATATGATTATATTTGATAGCTGTTATTTATAGTATTACTTTATCTTCTCTTAATTCTTCAATAATAGAGATAATCTCGTTACTATGAGCATTATTTCCCGCATCACTTGATGAAATTAATAAACGTAGCCTATCAACAATTTCGTTTACATTATTCCAGTATACATAGTCTGTATTTGATCTGTTTGTTTTCAAAATTAATCCCTTTCCTGTAGATTTGGCTCTAGTTGTTCTAAACGGAGGTTTTGGTTTGTTAAATGCTGTAACTAATCTTGGCAAGGTTTTTGTCTTTGTAATCCCCTTTCTTTGTAAATATGATCCTATTATTGTAACATATTTGTGTGATGTATTTCCTTGAACTTGTTCATTTGAATCAAAATTCCTACGATATACATTTGTTTTAGCTAGAATGTTCATGTAATTATCTAAATCTTCCTTCTTATAACCTTTCGGTTCTTTTTTGAAAAGCAATTCGTATAAACCTGGCGTGCCTGTGTACGTTATTCCTCCCACTTTAATGTCTTTTCCAATAATTTCTACCGGTATCTGTGTTAAACCAAAAGAAAACTTATCCGTTTCGAGGTCATGAACTATTCCATAATAATGGTCATATTTACGTTGTGTATCTTTCACACCCTCATCAATATATGATCTGGGTAATTCATGAAAATCTGCTAAGTAATCTTTATATGATGGTGTACCAACATAGGTTTGAATTGTTTTTCTAGTTTGTTCCAATATGTCTGACAAGTTTAAATTTGTTGTTGTGTCACTAGAAGGATCTGAAGTTTCTGCTATAACAGTTGATTACAATGGTTGTACTACAGGAAGAAGTGATACTACTGTCATTTAAAAATGTTGGTAGTTCTGTAGGGAGTGACGGAGTTTTTCCTGTTTTCTGAATATTTTTCGTCGGAGTTGATGTTTTATAAAGCTTTGTAGGTGTTTTGAAATCTTCATACTTTGAAACTCTTTCTTCTTTTAAATCGAATGGTTCGGATTTACCAATACTTGAAATTAGCTGTTTAAGTGGTTGTGTTATTGGTCTATAAGTTTGTTCTAATTCGGACTGAGCAGTAAAAGTAGCTAATTTCAAGCTTTGATATTTCTGCTTCACGGCTTGTCTCGATCTTATTAATTCTCGAGCTAAACGTTTATCCATGCTGTACAAGTTTTAAATGAAATAAAACTGCAAATTTTTTACTTTTATAAATATATAAAGGAATCGAATTTACTCCTATATCTGCCGTGATTTACTTCACAATCTTTGTCAATTACAAGAAAGCCATATGGATCCATCCAACAGTTAGCACAAATATTTTTAAACTGATCAAATGTCATATCCAATATACAGTGGTCATTATATATATGTTTTAAACTCAAACAGTCCTGTTTAAATAAAATTAATAAGTTTGCATTTTCTCGAATTAGACGTTTAAGGATTGAGGAATATCCTTGAAAAATAAAAAAAAAATCGGTGTTTCTATGCCTTCCATGCGTGAAATAGTCCCTAATAATAGATTGATTATGACAAGGAATATCATCAAAAATGATAACGGAATTTGGCTTTATCTCATGAGGTGAAATAATGTTCTCATCGCTATCATATTCAAAGTATCCAATTTCTTTCATAGGTTTTAACAACTTTCTTAAATATTCATATTTTGGTTGATCTAATGACTTTGAATAAACATAGACATTTTCAAACCTAATTCCATTAGGATGCTCGAGCAGTGTAAGCATAACGTTGGTTTTACCGCTACCACTGCAACCAACTATAAGCCCTCTTTTTGAACCACCGCAAAATAAGTCACCATGCTTTCTCAACTGTTTACTTAAAATTTTTTCGTCATGATTATTTACTGGTAATGAGAATTTTTGTTTTTCAATCCTCATTCTTAATCACACTAGTAAATATTTTTAGCTGTAAAAGTATTTATACTAGAAAAATGTCAATGTGCTTTTAGTATAAAAAGAACTTCAATGACTGTGGGTCGCCATAAGTTGAAAAAAACTATTAAAACACGTAATAGAAAAGGCTCTGGTTTAGTAAATAAATTAATTAGTAAACTACCTTTCGAAGTTCATATACCAGGATATAATTATTGTGGTCCCGGCACCAACTTGGAAAAAAGATTAACTAGAGGTGACGTTGGTATAAATCCATTGGATTCCGCTTGCAAAGAACATGATATATCTTACTCTCAGACTGAAGATTTATCAAAAAGACACATATCTGACCAAATATTAGAAAAAAAAGCCTGGGATAGGGTAAAAGCTAAAGATTCTTCTATTGGTGAAAAAATTGCAGCTTTAAGTGTTGCAGGAATAATGAAGGGTAAAAGAAAGTTCGGTTTGGGATTAAAAAATACAAAAGGGGGTAAACTTAAATTGAGAAAAAAACGTATCATTCGAACACCCAAAAAAATTGGAGGATTTCTACCTCTTTTGTTTCCCATTCTTGGCGCCCTGGGTGCACTAGGTGGAGGCGCGGCAGGAATTGCTAAGGCAGTAAATGATGCTAAAGCAGCTAAACAGCAACTAGAAGAAATAACATAGACATAATATTGCAATGGAAAATGCTTCTAAAGAAGGCAAAGGATTATATATTAGACCATATAAAGGAAAGGGACTATTTATTAGACCTTATAAAGGAGGATCCGTCAAAATGAAAGCAATCAGACAAAAAAAAACTCAAAATAAGTTTTCCAAAAAGAGCACTTACGAACAATGATATTATTAAATATGTAAAGCTGTTAAAAATAACTGGCTTTAGAGGTGTTTTTATGCTCGATGAACTTCCAAAAAAAATTAATCTGAAAGAATGTGGTATTGTAAATTTGGATAAAAAACAAAACAAAGGATCTCATTGGACTGCTTATATTAAAAATAACAAAAATGTAATATATTTTGATAGTTATGGAAATTTAAAACCACCTTTTGAACTTCTCAAATATTTTAATTCGAATGGCAAAGTGGATGTATTTTATACTTATGAAAATAAACAAAAATTTAATTCATATAACTGTGGTCAACTATCCCTAAAATTTTTGCAAAAAAATATATAAACTCATTATTTATTGTAATATCTCATTCATAAATAAACTGCAATGTCTACCACAATTGCCATATCAGGAAACAGTTCTGTTTTGTCTGCTGATTTTAATCCGCCCATATATTTAGAGGATGAAAAACAATATTACCTGGGTTTAGCTGATTTTGAAACGTTTATGACTATCCCCAATATAAAAGAAGGATATAATAAATTTTATATAGATAATAAAGTAATTGTTATTCCCGACGGAACTTATGACATTACAGATATAGAAACATACATAAGAGAAAGTATAGAAGATTTATTTCCGAATGAAAAAATTTTTTTTCTTTTAAAAGCAAATGTTAATACTCTAAAAACTTTTTTAATGTGTAGTAGAATAATTGATTTTACCAAGGAAGATTCGATAGGAAAAATGTTGGGTTTTAATAGCAGGATACTAGAAGCTATGAAAGAGGAAGAATCAGATAATGTTGCAAAAATAACTAAGGTGAATGCTATTTGTATTGACTGTAATATTTGTGTTGGTTCTTACAATAATGGTAAACCTGTTCATATTATTCACCAGTTTTATCCAACTGTAGCTCCAGGGTATAAAATAGTTGAATCTCCTTTGCCCATTTTGTATTTTCCAGTTAGCGTCAAAGCAATTAACAATATAACAGTTAAAATAGTTGATTAAGACGGAGAACTTATCAGTTTTAGAGGAGAAACTATAACAGTAAGGTTACATTTACAAACAAGTGAAATATAAAATGGTTGTTAGATATAATAGAGCCCTTGGGATGAGACTTGCCCCTACCACTATCAACAAAGTAAAAACTTATAAAAAGAAAAAGCCTAAACAACAGTTCAGTATCAAATCCAACACCAACAAGTTAAGACGAGATAATCGTAAATTTCTCACATCCTTGGGTTTCACTGTTTTAAAATAATGAACATATTAAACGTAAACGAAAAGCTTTATGTAGACAATTCCATCGTCAGTTCTGAGCTTCACACATATCAACCATATATTTCTTCAAAATTCGATTACAATGATGAAATAAGGATCCCAATTCAAGAACTCGATGCTTACACTCTACCATCAGATAGTTTACTTTATATCGAAGGAAAATTAACTAATACAGAAGGTAAATATAAGAAAGAATTGCTATTTATTAACAATGGTATAGCCTTTTTGTTCAGAGAAATCCGCTATGAACTAAACGGAATTACTATAGATTCAATAAGAAATGTTGGATTAGCATCAACCTTAAAAAGCTACCTTTCTCACAATACCAACGAAAGTTTAAAACTGGAAAATGCAGGTTGGTTTCCACATCGGAAAGAAGGTGATACAATTTTAGTTGATAATGATGGAAAATTCTCCGTATCCATACCACTAAAAATGCTTTTAGGATTTTTTGAAGATTACAGAAAAATTATTATGAATATGAAACAGGAATTGGTTCTTATTAGATCAACTGATGATTTAGATGGTGTTATTTTCAAAGAAGATCCGGCACACCTTGTTACTGCTCCTGACACTCCATTGGTTACTTTCGATAAAATTTATTGGAAAGTTCCTCACATTCTAGTTGATATGCCACAACAACTTGCTCTATCAAAAATATTAGAATCAAATAAAGATATATTGATAGGATTCAGGAGTTGGGAACTTGTTGAATATTCTTCTCTAACCGAAACAACCCGTCACACATGGCCGGTAAAAACAACTAGTAAACTAGAAGCTCCTCGTCATGTTGTGATTGGCTTTCAAGAAAACAGAAAAGGGAAAATTGTTAAACATATGAGTAAATTTGACAATATTACCTTGTCAAATATTAGAGTATATTTAAATTCTGAAAGATATCCTTATCACGATTTGTACTTAAATTTCGAAGAAAACAAATTTTTTGCTTTATACGAAATGTTTGCCAACTTTAGACAGTCTTACTATGGTGTTCCAAATGAACCCATTTTTAATCCTGAACAATTCAAAAACATTAGTCCTATTACACATATTGATTGCTCCCATCAAAAAGAAACAATTCAAACGGGATCCGTAGTAATGAGAATTGAATTTGAGACACACAATGCAATTAAAAAAGATACTTCTGCTTATTGTCTTATTTTACATGACAAATTATTTAGCTACAACCCTCTTACTAAAATTGTGAAACAATTATAAACTTTATCCCCACTATTTTCATATTTCGATTTAATTTAAAGAAATTTTCAAAAGCTTTTAGTTTTAGTCATGACATCAAAACTACAACTACAAATTGAAAAATTTATTTTTAAAATTAATCAACTGAAAGAAGAAATTGCAAATTATTCAAGTAAAAAAAGTCTCATTAAAAAATTTGCTGCTTTGAAAATATGAGACTGGTTATAGATATTCAAGGATTCAAGGATGAAAAAAATAAATTTATACCGAAAGAGCTTGCAGCTTTTGATGGTTATGAAATGACTCATTACATTTTTAAAAAGCCTTTTCCAATGGAGTTTCTTTCACCTGATTGTCACAAGCAGGCGGTATGGTTCACGAAAAATTATCATTGTATACATTGGAATAATGGATTTACTCCATTACATCATTTCCCAAAAATAATTGAAACACTTACGAAGAAAGAAGATTTTGTTTTTGTAAAAGGAAGCGAAAAAAAGGATTTTATACAGAAATATTCTAAAAAGCCTGTGATTGAAATAGATGAACAACCAGCGCTAAAGCTAATGGAACCAAAATGCTTCTATCATTCAAAATCACCTTGTATGTGTGCTTTGACAAATGTGTTATTTTTATATGACAATTGTTTTATGAATGAATAAAAATATAAAAAAACTTAATTACCTTTTTATTTTGCATTAACCAACCATGATTGAATACAATTAATAAGATACCTTAAATCTAATTTTCTAAATTCATTTAAAAGTTCATACTCATTTTTATATTTTAAATAATCATTACAAAATTAAGCGGCTAATTTACATTGTTTCATTCGATCTATATTATTAACATATGCTGACAAATCTTGTGCTTCTGCGTCTTCTTCGCCTACAATTGATAAATATTGGAAGTATGCAGCAGATATAATAAACTCTTCATACTTTTCAGTAACCATTTGCTCCATTGTAAATATTATTAAATTTATTCTTCCTTTTCAATTTCTTGAAGAATAGTATCCTCGTCAATAAATTGCTTCAAGTCTTTTAAATAGTAACCAAAGCCAATATCTTTTAGATCTTGAATAAGTTGAAAAAAATTTAATGTTTCAATGTATTTGTTGCAACAGAGGGCAGCCTTTACGAATTCCTCAGATTGATTACAATAAAAGTCTATCCACTCCGGACCACTTGCCATACAATATGAGAAATAGGTTTTTGAAAGATTACTAAATTTCTCCTCTAATAATTTAACTGCAATCAGCAACTCAGCCATTTCATTTATTTAACATAATATTTTAAATATGTAGGGGGACGTCTCTTGCGAATAGGATTAACTTTCTTTGATCTTCTTGATCTTTTTATCTTCGTATAATTGAAACCTCTTTTGGGTTGCAAATAGCAGGTATAAATTGGCAATCTTCTCCTATAAATTCTATTAGGTGGCTTAATTCTCCTACAAAGTATGATTTCCCAAATGTATTGAAAAACGTAGTAAGGCTTATAATTCCTTCTAAATAATCATCACAACAGTCAATTGCTTCCAAATAATCTCGTTTCAGTGGATAAAACAGCTTGGTGTATTCATCTTTCGAAATCACTTCAAAGAAATTGAGATATTTAACTTTTAACTGACTGATAGTTGTAGTTAATTTTTCGCGATTACACATAATTCACTTATTACTTGACACATTTTTTCTTTTTGTTTTATACAAAATTGGTGGAAAAATTCAAAAATAACTTTTTACGCAACTCGAGCACAGCTTAGTAAATATGTCTCGGCATACTAAAATGATCATGATGCACCTATTTATAAGACTTAAGAATGCAAAATCAAATGTGGGAGAACAAAGAGAAAAAATTAAAAATATGATGCGAATGAGAATAAAAGGGGAGGAAGTTAAGAATGAGGGACATGAGAGAGAGGAAGAGGAGGAGGAGGAGGCGCTCCCCTATTATAACTACTATTATGCCTTAATCATTCCCATCTGGGACACACGAGCATCGACCTACATGCATTCTTTCATCGTCCGACTGCTAAAACCAAGGAATTTCCACCTGTTTGATTCCTTAATTCCCAGAATTTTCCGATTTTGAAATCTGTTATCATCAAAAGAAATTTCTTTCTCTCCCTATTTACACGTGTCTTTATATCCCGCATCAATAAACTTAATTCTCTTTCATTTAAGGGAATCACGGCCTTCTTGGTCGGCTCATAGATAAAAAAATGGAATGAATCCCTCCGATCCGCAGCGGACATATGTATTGTTTTCCCCCAGATTCACTAACACTATTTAAGAATTAGACCAGAACTAGTTCCGATTGCAACTAAAGCTTTTGTTTCCTCGGGTATGTTTTGCTTATATCACTGTCAGACTTTACTTATGTTATCTTAAACCTAAAACTGTCAATTTAGGCCTGTTTTTCCTGAGTTTCTGAGGAAATATTTTAAAATTTAGAACAGCTGAAATGTGATATATTCACAACTTTTTTTTTCCTTTCTATAAATGCGGTTATTAAAAAAATTCTCTTCGGAAACTCCCAATTTTCCGATGATGATGATTCATCTGGAAAATGGAAATGATGGGTTTCCACAGGAAAATTTTTATTTTTCTGCGTTACGAGAAGCTTCTAGACAGCGACAAAAAAAATGTTTTTTATATAGCTGATTTCAGCTAAACGAAATTTGACAAAAAAAATATCGACTATTCTGCCCTCAGATCCAAATAATAGCTATTTGGGAAAAAAATACAACACAGAGTGGAGCATCTGATAGCGATGGCAAACGAAGTTTGGACCTTTTAGTTGCTGCTGTGTGCCCATTTTGGATGTTACATTGTTTTTATATATTGTAAAAGGCGTCATGCCATGGTTTTTTGAGGTTTTAATTGAATGTTTACCCAGTGAGTTGACATAAAATCTCATGTTTAAAAGTAGATATATAAAATAAACGTTTACTGATTTTATGAATAAAAAATATAAATAACTGTATATTATGGCTATTTAAAAATGGTAGTACTAGCCTACAAAATGAAAAAAGTCTTCAGTACTTACTGGTAATTCATTTTTTTTTTATCAATAATTGTGTTTTAATGGGTAATTAATTAACTGATTTGTCTATGTATACTAGTGTAGATTATTTTAAAGCAAAAAGAAACAAAATGTTTTTGGTTCCTTACATCCCTGAAGAAAGCTAAAGATATAATTGGAACGTAGGATCTTTTTATAGAATTTTTCATTTCTGCCCTAAATCCGTTACTACATCTATTCTTATCTTAATATTCATAACGTCGGTTCTTTTTATAGAATTCTTTATTTCTGTCCTCAACCCGCGGCTCCATCTATTCTTATCATAATATTCACTCGAGAAATTTGACAAAAAAACCTGTCATAAGATGCAATGTGTTGGAGACAGATCAACAGATCACTGACATCTGTTAATTACGAAGTTTACATATTAATATGTATAATTTTTTTATCTAATTTATAAATTTTCTTTAATATTTTTTTTAGACGAAATGTGATATATTCATAAAATATTTTTTTTGGTTTCTATAAAGGCATCTGAATGCAGTAACAAAAAAAATTATCTGCAGAAACTTCCAATTTCTGTTTTGTATGTATTGAGGTATCAAGGGTATTATAAGTCTAATAAAGCTTGAGATCGACATAACTGTCAAGTTAGACCTGTTCTAAATTTAAACCTCTTTAGCGAGTACGGGTGTTAATGAGTAAATAAAACATTTTTTTTGCGAAAACTCTAATTTTAATAATAATAATAAACTCAATTATTAGTTTTAATGTCATTGGGCGTTATTTTTCTACAATAGCGCCCTCGGCCGTTATTTTTTGTTTAACTGACTTTAACAATGTCATTATTTGTCAATAATATACTAGCCGTACATTAACTTAACTATTTACCTACTGAGACTTAGCACCGCCGATTTTAATAATTTTTGATATACTGGTAGATTTTCGGTCGCTGATCAGGAATCCAATATCAAATTTCGACGCCGTTTCCTTTTCGAACCATAAAAATGTTCAGTGCTACGTTTTACTATTTCCACCCTTCTTTTTCTTAAAATTTACTGGTTAATAAATTCACTCAATAGCAATTACTATAGCATTGAATGAAATAAAAATTGCTAGTTTTGGCAGAGAAATTTTTTAATTACAGCATTCAGAAGGCTTTATAAAAGTCAAAAAAATATTTTGCGAATATATCATATTTCAGCTATAAAAAAGTTGAAAATTAAATAAATAAATAAGATTAAAAATAATAAGAAATTTTTTAAAGTTTCAGGGGACTTTATAGAAGTAAAAAAATATGTTGTAAATGTATCACATTACAGTTAGGAAAAACTAATAAATCAATAAATAAAATAAAAATTGGAAGTTTCCGCAGAGATTTTTTTTAATTACCGCATTCAGGAGGCTTTATAGCAGCACAAAAACATAATTTGCAAATATATCACATTTCAGCTAAAAGAAGTTGAGCCTTTTTTTATTAATATCTTCTTCTTGCTGTGCCTTGTCGGGTCCCCCTAACGTTGGCAATTACAATAGCGAATTCCTCACGGTTTTCAGCCTGTCTGAAAAAATGTTCCGCGCATCCTTGTTATATCTCAAAGCTATGATGCCTGTCTCCTATCAACTCCTCCGAGCCCCTTAATTTTTCCCTTCATTACGAGGTGAAGAACGCGATAAGAATTTCCTCGCAGTATGTGTCCCAAGTACGACAGTTGTTGTTGTCTGTCTAATAATATTATTAATATAATTCGAATTATTGCTGCAGTGATTTTATTGTTTTAGTGTGTTTGTATTCATTTAATAGATAACTTTATTAAATATAAACCCTTGTTTGTCAATTCTATTATTTACCGTATTGTTTAGGTTTATATAGATCATTCACTAGTATTCCACTTAAAATGTTTTTTCCCTGTCTAAAATTTGAACATAAAAACCAAAGTAGTGTTCTGAAATTAAACGGTGGTTTGTTGATTTGACATTCCCTGCAATTCATACTTTTGCTAATACATCATATTGTTTAAATATTGTTTTGTAACGCCTATATGTATGTTTTCTAAAAAGACATTTAAAAGAGCTTTTTTACTTTTGCTGAATTTTTTTCGGATGTTTTCTGAAAGATTTTTTAGGCCGTGAAATTTGTAATAATTATAATAATCCTTCCTTTCGATTTTCTTTTGTTTTTATTTATTATAATTATTTAAAACTCGGTTAACAAGTGGCAATGGGTAGTTATTATCTTTTAGGATGTTTTTTTCTTAAATTTCATTGTCCTTTCAGTGCTCAGGAAAACTAATGTTGAGAGCTCAGTAGAAAAGCTTTTATTGTGCAAATTTTATGTGAAGTAACATGCCCTGGTATGTAATTTAATACTCCCTGAAGGAATAACTTTAATATACTGGTAGGATTTCAGAATTCCATCCACCGATCTATTCAAGGAATGGAAATTGCCCTTCGATTTCTAATTCCATGATGAAATCTAACCTGGACAGGTAAGTATTTAAATGTCATAGAAGGCCATCAACTTTACCTTTTGGACAAGCCAGAGGATCATCCCCCTATAGCGAATACTGGACTAGCTGAGTTACACATTGCTGACCCGTCAATTGATTGATTTAGCATTAAAGCTTGAATGCTTGGATTGTTTTATTTAAAACATAATAACTTTTCTCATATATCTTTTAATTTTTTTGTATAGGTGATCACTCTGTTAAGTCAACCCACAAATTATATTAACACCGTACATATTTGAAACGTCCTGTATAAACTTTGAGCAATTGAGTTGGTATTAATTGTCTTTGTACAATAAATATAGGTATATATTTCTTTCTGAAACTAGTTGACGGGGAATATTTCTTCTTTATCTGAACAAATTGTTCCATTACCTGTAATTGAACTCATTTGCTTTAGTAATAGCCATGTAATTTTCATTAATTTCATCTGATTATTCTCGAAAACAGTAGTTAACCTGAAACAATATATCATGTCACACAATACGGGCTACGTTATATTATATAATTTTCTGTTCCCTCATGGAATCTATTGATTAAACAAAGCAATATCGTTTTGAGACAATAGTTACTTGACTATAAACAAAATGCCAATCACATCTAAAATATAACTTTATATTACTAGTACGAAAATTAGCTTTTCTTGATCAATAAAAACGTATATTAATTTTAGATGTGATCTGTTGTGGAAATTTAACATATTTAAAAAACTATCTCATATGAATGTAAACTTTAAACTGTCTCTTTCGGAATTCTACCAAGTAAATGTCATTATTTATATTCGGATAAAAATATCTTGTTTGAGATGTTTACCAGTTATTTCCTCTAACTCTTGAAGGCAACTGAAATTTAATTTTCCTTGCTTTGTATGATAATTTTATGTAGGTGTAATATAAAATTAGCTGTTAAATATTCATAAACATCAAATTCCATGCTACAGCTAACACGAAGAAATTAAAATTAAAATTAAAAAAAACTTATTATTCTTAAATTATTACATTTAGAAAATATAGACAAGAGTTTTAAAGCAATGTCCGATATAAACTGAAATAAAAAAAACGTTCATTTCAAAAAATAATTAATACGTGACAAATCTAATTAAGTTCGTGTGAGAGTTGTACTGCACCGATTTATATATATTTTTTTAAATGATCGTCTGGTGACCGAAATTTTTCAACACTATTTTTTTGTATCGTAAATTTATACAGGGTGTTTCAAAAAATCAGATTACTGATTAATCATGATTCCTCTCAAACTGCTTGACTTAAAAAGCTGCATTTTGGCTCACCGGTTGGTAGTAGGATGTAGAGGTTCGATAAAAGTATTTTTTAAAACTGCTCTGTACATTATACTGGGAGAACCGCCCCAAGGTAGAACGATCCCATGTAATCTTTTGGATATTTGGTAGTTTCTTATTGTACGATAGTTGCGCTTTAACAGTTTGCATCGTTCTTTAAAAATAATTACTTGCCCACTTAATAACACTCGCGCAAACTTGCGTGTTTCAAAGTGCACTGAAATTTCGGGTTTCCGTGTTACATTTACTTGAAGGTGTACTTAGTCAAAGGAATATTTTAAGTAATCTTTTAAATTTCTGGCGTATATTTGAACTATTTTCTATAACATAGGAAATCCTATAACATAGAAATAGTTTTTTGGTTTCATTATTTAACCATAGGTGTCGTTGGCTGTACTGAAAATTTTTTTGCGAAATTTTAAAGAGGTCAAATAAATTTAGACTTAACATGTTAAAAAGTGTTAAAGCAACCTCATACTACATTTCGTTGTAGAACATTTCTACTTTGTATAACTGTTTTCAAAGTCTGCTCGAATTAAAACAAACGCACTTTTTTGAAATTACCCATTCTATTTCTAAAAGCAACTTTTTATTATCTAGCGATACTGTTACATATAAAAGTAATTAATCAAAATAATTACGTATAAGACGTAACTTATAATCTTGAATTTAGCTTTAAAAACCTCTTTACTGTTAGAAATGCAAATTTGAAAATTTGATTCGAACAGTAAATATATGTATGTGCAATGTGGCTCGAAAACAGTTGATTTTTCGGAAAAACGCTTGAACTCGTAACTTTAATTTGATTATTTTACATATTTTAAAATTCCATAAATATTTATACAGGGTGTTTCAAAAAATCGGGCCACTTACGATTCTGCTCAAACCGCTTGACGTAAAAAGCTGAATTTTGGCATACTGCTGATTGTAGAATGTGGACGTATTAAAATATTATTTACATGGTTTTGCTTAAATTTTACAGTGTTCCTAAAATCGGAAATAATTTATAAACAAAAATGTCCCAGGTTGACAAAAATTGAAAGAAAATGCAAAAAAACGTGGTTTATAAAGAGGTATTTAAATAAGACGATTTAAGTATCTCTTTATATACCTTTCGTTATCACCATACGCGAACGAAGTCACGGGTACTCGCTAGTATTATTATAAATAATATAGATTATTGATGTTATATAAAAATATATACAGCAAAAAAATAACTGGTCAAAAGTTAGCTCTATTAACCCAGATGTTGCCACTGTCCTTTTACATTTTTGTACTAAATGCGTTTCAATCATAACTCAAAATACTTGTAAATACGTTTAGACCATTAACAAAAGAACAATATTACACTAATTGGTCAAAAACTGTCCTTTTAAAAGGACAATGGTTATTTAAACCATTTTTTTAATTTAATTTTTTTTATTACGAAATGCATTAAAAATTTTTTTTTATAAACTTGAAACCAAAATATAATATATTATGTTATATTGTGTTACAAGCTGCAAAACTGTCTTTAGTATGTAAGGCGACTGTACACTTTTGACAAATAAAATTGTATTTTCCGTGACAATAGTTACACTGCGTTTGTCGGCCTTGGTACACTATCAAATGGTTCATTCCGTCTAACCTTGAGTGTGCATGTAGATGCAGGCATCCGGCTTGGCCCCCGTTTGGTACCTTTCTTGTATGATTCCAAAATGGCTTGAGCTATGTACCATCTAAATGCTAAGTGATCCATTTTCCCGACTGTGTCTATATATTAGCCAGGCGATTTGTTCATATCAAGGCAATGCCTAATGAGAGGAAAATACCATTGTTTCCCTCTAAATTCTGCTCGGTATAAGCTCATATTTTGATCAGCCCGATCAACGCCTCCCATTTCTTCGTTATATGTTTTTATTACGAATGGTCTCGTAATATAAATGTTTTTCTTTTCTTTTTGTGACCTCTTGCCCTGTAGTGCAAGAAAAACCTGGTTATTATTGAATGGGATACTAACAACATTGTTGTCATTCCACTTGCAAACAACAATTTTGTTATCTTTTGTGACAGCATAATCAAAAGAACCTGTACCAAGTCCTTTTAGTTCGTCCGAACTTTTAACTGGAAAATTTTTTTCACTCTATTTTCCATTATTGTTCCTGTTTGAATTGAAACCTCTTTTTTCCATTTCTTGAAAAAGAGGCAAAGAGGTAATGAAATTGTCAAAGTAAAGGTCGTAAGGCATATTAGGAAAATTTTGTTCGAGCATATCCACGAATTGTACAACACTCTCCCCCAATCCTAAATACTTACTGTGGATGAGCCTTGATATGATTCAAACCATTCTATGAATTCACATCTAGTAGTACCATACCATAACTTCTAACCCCATCTTATAAGTTTCCCGCGAATAAACAGTTTTGTGCTGTGCCTCCCATAATATGGCACCATAGACTCATCAATACTATGGTATTCTTCAACGGGAGCCAGATTCATACATCTTTCATTCAATATGCTAAAAAGAGGTCGAATTTTTAAATATTTATCATCCTTATCAAGGTGCCATCGTTGCAGTACATATTTTGAATGATGTACTTAAAACGATTCCTAAACATGGCAGCACATACTAGAGTATTATTGGAATCTGGTAAATTTTCCCAGTACATTTCACGCCATGGTGTAGAAATGTATCCACTCAATAATAATATTTCCAAAAAGCAACGCATCTCATTAACAGTAACGTCTCATTCACGACTATGAGTTCTAGCATAGATACCAGAAAAATCTACAAGCATGGCTATGACTTCAAAAAATTGAAGAAATATGTCGACGGGTGATAACATATTGGTTGGTGCATATACATCATTCCAGAATGGCATACTTTTAGTTATGTTATTTTTATTCAACTTTAGCTGTGGATGTTATTATTTTCTACAGTTCTCTTTGGATCCATTAGGCAGTGAATATTTTGAACGAAAGTTGATAAAGGAAGTTCATCCTCACTCTCCCAGATTTCAGCAGTGTTGTGTTCTATAATTTCCGATTCAGCTGTAGCGTGAAGCAGACGTAGGAGTTCTTTTCAACTCATTGCCATTATTCCAAAATTCAGCTTCCACCCTTCGGCTGCCTGGTAACACAGGAGACTCTTTACACAGTCAGGGAAGTCAGAAATCGGCTTGTCAGCACACCCGTCAGGAAAAAAAATTGACAGGTATGATCTTACAGAGTGGAAAACTGCTTTTTTAATTTCTTTGATCATTCCTCTTTAAAAATAGCACTCTATATACTACAATTAGATACCAGTCGTTATTACTGGTTTAACAATGTGTTATTGACAACCCTGGTCAAAATTCTCTGATTGATTGAGTACACAGGAATTAAGTGATGAAATATTGTTCCTATAGCGAATATGCTCACATGCTTCTAATTTATGAACAAGCACTCGGCAATTGTTTTGAAACAAGAAGAATTTATTCTGAAACATTTCCAAATCACCGCACCGACGATTTTTTGAAAGGTTCGACTGTAGCTTAAGAGAAATCAGGTAAATTTTAAAAAACACTAGAATGTATTATGCAGCATAGTGATAGAGAAGAGTCTCCAAAAAGGGCAAAATACTCTCAGTTTGAAGAGAAAATTTTGGTAAGAAACCTGTTGGTTTAAGTTCATGCGACAAAGTGGGTTGTTCATAAGACCATTCGAGAACAACTGCTACAACCTTATCACGTTCAAGAAGAATATGCCATGTTGCCTTCTGATTTTCCTTTAATTGGAGTAATAAATTGCGCCATAATTTGCATATTTAGCATGAAGGGTTTAAAGTTAACATGTGGCTAGGATAATTGGGAAATATTTCACTGGACCCCTTTTTTTCTAAGACACATTAAATGTTACCTTGTGTTTGCAATTCTTGCACTGCCTAGTGCATTCCTAACTATTCGAGTAACGCAGGTTAGAGCAAATGGCACAGTATCATTAGTTATGTGCCTATGGGGTAAGTTCTTGTTCCATTTATATCTATAGCCTACATCAGCTACCTGTATCCACTTATAAAAACAAACACTTCCTTTTTTGAGGCAGACAGACAGCTTCTTGGAAGGTCTTAAAACTTATACTACGTTTTTGGACGTGCAATAAAAAACAAGGACCATTAGCACCTGTTGCTTAAAAACCTCTTACAGACTACACTACGCATAAAAGGCTAAAGTACATCACTGTAGAAGACGTTCCTAAGTAAGTACTGCACTCCAAGAAGTAGGACATCAAACAAATAGTATTCTAGAATATTAAAAGTCTGATGAGACCTTATTTACCAAAAAATTCCAAGTACAAAAATGGATAACTTCCCATAGTCAAAGAATTAACATTTCTTTAGATCTATTAAAACTCTGCCTATGAATGTTGTGTTTATTACTTAATATCTTTAATCAAGTTTAGGTGCACTGGAGAAATATAAAGTCTTTTAGAAAGGCCACAAAAGCAAACAAAGAAATAATGAGATAATATAACAAGAATAATAGGTACATCTTTTAATAGGTATTATCAAATGTTAGCGACAAAAGATGATTTTGGTCTTATAGAGTTGTGCTTATAGATGTTAGATTATTAGAACTTAGACAAGAATCTATTACAAAATATTTACAAGTAGTAAAGAACCGTTACTTCCTAAATTTGAGAAATTTGATCTCATTGAAATAGCGAACAATTTTGTGATTTTTCTCAAAATTCAAATATGAAGATACCTATATTCTTACACATTTTAAAATCTCAGTAAATTCCCCTTTACCCAGGAGTTTCCTCATACAGGATTTCAGTACGTACAAATAACACAGTTTATATATGCATATAATTTAGCAACAACCTTATCCGTATTATATCAACTGTAATTTATTCAATATTTTTTAAGTTATTGCCAGACAGAGAAATTCTGTAAAATGGAAGTTGTAAAGCAATTCCTTGAGTCTATTTGCGTCATAGCTCAAAAACTATTTATCCGGTTTACTCTATTTTGGCCACAAATTAAGGGTTATATGATGACTTGAAATTTTGCTAAAAATAATAGAATGTTAGAAAACTTATTTTTGAAAAATTGCTTATCCAATTTACCCCAAATTCTGCACAAAGATTAGATGTGATGCTTAGATGAATAGACATTTTGGAACAAATCCGATATGGCATAACAAAAGGCCGGCCTAATATAATGTTAAAAAAACGTAGAAAACTGCTTCATTAATTGTTCAAGTGTGTTAAATGTTGCACAAAACTCGCAGTGTGTTAGAGTGTTAAATAGGGATGAACTTTTGATACCGATCGAAGATTGCGGAACAAAATGGCAACTTTTATAGTAATTTTTTACATTTTGTGACGCCGCCATTTTGTTGCACCATATTGGATTTTTTTCCATCTATAATCATTTCATTCCCTTATGACCCTAGATTTTTGGCCAAAATTTGAAGTTAATACGAGGAAAGTTAAAAGATATGTAAAATTCGTGGGAACTCGCTGTCCATCCTATCCTCTTCTTAAGAAATTGAACACTTAAAAATATTTCTATCGCTTTGGTATTGTGTAGTGTATCGACATGGTTTAGGAGTCATTTCGCTTAAATTTAATTAAATATGTAATAATTAATTTAGTTAGGACAGATGTTTTTGTCCCAGTAATGGACAGACAGACTTTTTTCATCAGTCCTAATTTGAACACTTGTTGATCCACTATTGGACATTTATTTGTATTACTTATATTATTTTAATACCTAGATATGTATGATAAATTATTATTTTTGTGATACAGAAAAACAATTAAGGACCTATAAAAGATTTAAAAAGAGTGTAAATAAACAAATACACACAAAATTAAAAAATTATTTCTAATGCATAAAATTCAACAACAAGGCTAGTGAATAAATAAGTCAAATGAATTTTTTAGTCATTAATGTTCTTCTACCTCTTCTCTGCTCGAATCATCATGTTCATCACTATTATCGATGGAAGTGTCACATTTCTGGCATACAAACTGTGTGTCCTCTTCCAAATCTGAATAACTGTTTCCATGACTATTGAAATACTTAAGACGAATACAAATTTTGTGCACTTTATTTGGGCATCTAAAACATGAAAGCCATTTTGCACTCTTCTCTAAAACATACTGGTCCTTCGATTCTGTTTGACTCTTGTAACATTTCTAGTTCACCATTAAAACTGCAGAATTTATACTATGTTTGATTTTTTTTTACGACTTTTTGTTTTTCAATTTGCATTTTTTCGTTTTGTTTTTCTTCTTTTGCTCTTTTTCGACTTTCTTTTAATTTTTCTTTCTCTAGTTTAAATGCTCCTTTCTTTTGTTTTTCATGTGATCAAAAATCATATTCTTTTAAATGAAGAATCTCTAGTGGGGTGACCTATTCCAGCGTCCTGTGTTTCGGCAACAATTCCTTGGAAAGACAACTCAAAATACACATTACCTCTAAAAGCATCATTCCATTTTGATGTTGAAAACTTTACATTATCTGGACTTTGTTGCTTTATCATTTCAAATTCTATGGCGGAAAGTTAATCTTTTTCAGGCATTGTTAGGTTTTGGTTTGGTTTAGCTGTAAAATGTAGGTCTTTTGTTTCGTCACAGGAAAACCAGCCTTTGCAATATCAACAAGCCCTCTTACAGCACGTTGTTCCTCCGCAGTAGACAAAATCGTTGTAGGTACCATATTGCAAATTTCAGGACTGATGCCTTTTAGTTTATTTCACAAAGTAATTCGTAGAGCTCCAAATATTTTACTTGCGGTTGCAAAGGGACGACCGTTGCATCTAAGGCTGTTGCCATATTTTCAATTATCAATTTTCTTTTATCCATTGTGTAAATTTTTTAGAAAAAAATATTTAAATTCATAAACCATTTATCCCTAAATGGACATCATCTCAAACACTGGTATTCTTCTTCATAAAGCAAGTAATTTAGATTAATCGCCAGAATTTTTCATGCATGTTTAACAACAAATAAAAATAACCGAAAAACATGTTTTTTTTTAAATGACGCCGTGTCCATGTAGTGTCCTATAATGGACACCTAACCTAGATGTTTTAGGTTAGGTAACACAAGCAGTAACATTCTTGAGTGAATAAAAGATTTAATACATACCTTATTCAATACCACATACATTAAAACTTTGAGAAAAACAAGAACTTTCATTTGGAATTTAGAATTGACGCTGAATTTCACCTGTTTCTAACGGTTTTCTAAACGATTTACATCCATAATTTTTAAATATTCACCCATTATTGTAAATATTACATGGTTAGTAGCAGAGCTATCTACTTCGACTTCCATTGACATAGTATCGTCCATATTTATCGAAGTTATAGTTTATATAATACCAAATCGTCAGATTTTATTGAAAAAATTATCTGATTTAAAATTATTTTGGTTTTTCTTCGATAACTCTGCCACCTTGCTTATCCCCAAATATTTCAGGCAGCTTTATTTGCCTATCTAATTAAAAAAAAGACGTCAGGTCGGTGGCGATGCGGATATTCTCGGAAGTACCCGTCAGCTGGTTTAATTACGAGAAAATGGCAAATGAAAATATTATCACATCACGCTATTCTTAGTTAGAAATCACATTTTTAAAATTACACCTTTTTGAAGTAAAACATTATTACCTCTTCTCATAGTTATATTGGTTTTGATTCCACATGTCACATGTTTCAAGAAACCATTTTAATACTTAACAAAAAAAAATAACAACAACTTTTACTATTCAAATCGGGAACTGAAAAACCTGCTTTAATTAAATTTCCGCCTAAAAAATACCTGCAGACTGCAGGTAAAAATTATTAATTAATACAAAGCTTTTTTTTTAAGAAATTGATAGAAAAGGTTGTAGAATGGCCAGCAGGGTTTATCGATAATTAAGGATTACACTTTTTGTGCGGTAGTTTACACAATTTATTTTACACCAATTAGAAAATAGAAAACCACTCCTAAATATTATTTTGTGGCGTAGTAGTGAAAGGAAATTAAAATTGCTTCTTTAATTGAATTGAAATAATTAGATCTTTTGCTGAAACGCTAACAAAGGACCCCTTACTCCAAATTTTATAGGAAAAGTCATTCTGTCAATTTTTTTTAAACTTTGACATAATGTAGATCTCAACGTTCTACAAAAAAAAAATGTCTCTATCGTACAACTTAATCCATCGACCAGTTTTTGAGTTAGATCTCCTTAAAGATGGACATCTTGAAACATGTGATCTATCAGCATGGCCTATAATTTTCAATTTTTGGCCCATTTTCCTTATGACGAAAACAAACCGACAATGTCCTAATATTATGTCCAAGCACTTGTGTGTAAATAAAAAACTAGGGTGAAAGTAGATTTAAATGAAATCACTGGGTATATTCATAGTCATGTTTTTCAGATTTCCATAAATTTCAAGTTCAAATTTATTACTGATTATGTTACTTTTACTAAAAATGTATAGAGAAATTTATTTATTTTGACTAATTAATATCTATAATTCTTTAAAAATATACGCTCTTATTTATACTGGGTAATTTTAATGAGCGAACATAAAATGCCATATGGCAAAGTATTATGAATATGCACTCATTTCCAAAGCAAAAAAAATAATTGGACTTATTTTTGCTTTTAAAGTTATAAAAAGTTTCACAAATCTATTTCTTAGTGTTACTTTTTTATCGAGAGAAATCGACTACTGTACGATTCTGAAAATAAAGCAAAATTAGAATTTGCTCATAAGAGACGAGCGTTAGAAGGTTTACTGTCGGAAAGAACAATACTTCCTTTAAGAATTTCCCATAATTGTAACAGATCGATTCGAAATGAAATTGAAAAAATAGGTAATAATCTAGAAAATGGTAAAATTATTGTTTTAAAGCTGACTTCAAGCAAAACTTGCATTATATGCAGTACTACAGAAAATGTACATACAATATCCGTCAACTTCAAGTGTTGATATTTCCATTAGCCAGGTTCTTTTTGTACCAAGAGGCACTCGATGCTGCAATAATCATTTAGACGTTCAGGTATATTATCACTTGTGCTTCCCGTGCTAAGATTTCTATAGGGTCTCCCTTCATAATTTTAAGACATATAAAAGTTATCTATCCATAGCACCATAATAATTTAATAAATTACTACCTACTAAATTTGACTAGGTTTAACTCTTGGATATTTATTAACAATGAATTTCATTTCATTTTCAATTTATTTTAAAACTATATAAAGTTTACATAGTTTTTCAATACCTGTGTCAAAAGTACAGAAAAAAGTTCTAAACATTCATAACTGGGTGGGCATTGTGCGCGATCATCCTGTACATATTTTCCAATGTTTCGTTATATTTTTACAAATACAATTAAAACTTAAAAAATAGAAGAGCTGCGCACTAATTTTAGATTATTCTCGTTATAATTCTCCGAGAAAATAATAATGATTAGTAAATAATTTAATCTATAAAAGTATGCCAAATAAAACTAAGCTGTAAGGCTCAAAATTATGACCGCCCGTCTTTGACTCTAAAGTTAAATAGAATTAAATGTACATTTTCAAGTTTTAGTTTATGTGGCATTTTAATATTCACTTTGAAACTTTTCTTGTTGTGTTGTTGTAATGCTTTCCCATGTGTTACAGATTTTCTCTTTTAAACCGAATATATTATCGCCTCACTTATGTATCTTAGACTATTTTGAATAGGAAACAATTTGACTAATTTTTGTATAAAAAATGTTTCGTGTTTATGACGTAGCAGTAAAATAAACGAATCTTGAGTATAGAAGAGGTTCGTTATCTTTTTATCCAACGTTGCTACGTTTGATAAATGGAGAGTTAAACTACTTCGCTCGATGAAGAAGAACTAAATGAGTGGCTCATTTTCCAGGCATTAAAAATCTGCTTTATTAAATGTACTGTAATATAGGGCTAAAGTGTGAAACTCTTGACTGATGAATTAAATATCGAAATTAATTACAAATTTGTAAACATATATATATCTAAAAACCTTTTAATGTTTTTTAATTTAGGTAACTAACAAAATGTTGTTTTTTATAATTCCATATTGGTAGTTTCTAAGGTATCTTTACTTCTTTACGTAATTAAAAAAGGATAGTCGCAAAAGTTTTGTCACCTAGTGCGACTAAATATTTTAACTTTATGTACAGGGTGGCCAAATAACAGTGCAAGGTACGGTATCTCGGTATTCTCATTGTAGAGATTTACGGTAAACATTTTTCTGAATAAAGTGGCCAAAGAAAAATCCTGAAATTAGTTTCTAAGATAGCGGCTAGGTGTGTAACCACCATCTTGAATTTAAAAAAGTGGAGTTTCTTGGAATTCTCTATTAGGATAACATAAAATGTGTGCTTTTTAAAGGTGATATAAATTCGAGTCTTTTTTGTTAAATACTTTCTGCCCTGTTTCTAAAAATAAAATGGTGGGAGTGTTCAAATATTTTTTAAATAAACGGCTGTAACTTCAAAACGGCTGAACGGATTTCAACAACCTTTTTGTCGTTGAAAGAAGCTTTTCTAGGATAATTAAGCATACCTTATTTGTGGTGGTTACGCTTTTTTTCGATATTACGAGAGGAATTTTAAAATTTCTTAAAAAAAATTAAGTGTATTGGTGATCATTTCTATGAGTTTTTGAAAACAGGTCTTCATATTTTTAAGACATTGTCTTTCTTATGTAAATTATGGCCCTCAAAAAGACCGATTTGGAAAAAAAAGATTTTTAATGGCTCTTTACAATTGCTGTCCATCACGTTCTATGCATTGCTGGAGCCTCTTCTGCGTGGAAAAAAACTATAGCTTCAATTTCGCCCCTATAAATAGAAATCCAAACAGATTAAGTCTGGGGATCTGGGTGGCCATGGAAATAGACTTTCTCTTCCAATCCACCGCTGTTGAAATATTCTGTTTAGATGTTCCAACACATTTATAGCAAAATGTGTTAGACAACCGTCCAGTTGTAGAAAAACATTTTGCCGTTTTTACAGTGTCACATTTTTTAAAAAAAATCGATAATTTTTTAAACCAAAAAACACGTTGCCATTTAGTGGTCGATTGAAGAAATATGGTCCAATAATACTGCCTCTCACGATGCCACACCACACATTGACTCCAATGTCCTTGATGTTGAACTTCGCGCAATCAATGAGAATTTTCGGCAGACCAATTATGCATGTTAAGCATATCGACTTTACCGGCCAAAGAATTTGAGATAAAAATTGTCTATTTTTATTTTTCATGCCTAACTTCAAAAAACAATTATTTACCTGCGGTCAAAATATTGGCTATACAAGACCTGAATTCAAACTAAACGATATGGGTGCAGTGTAAAAATAAAAAAATCGGTCAATTTCCTTTACCGTGAACTTCGCTCATACATAGTCACAGTATGTGTTACATATAATGTCTCTTCATTTTTATTGGGCGCCATTTTGTTCCATCATATTGGATTCCTACCAATATGTTTACTACCAGTAAAAGAAACAAAAGCCTTCTTTTAAATTGTCGACTTTCGCCAATTTATTGTTGCATCCTCAGGACACATAGATTTTACAGCCTGCATGAAACCCATATTAATCTCTACCTACTCCGTTGGTCCGCAGATACCTTCTATCCCCAAATAATACACCACTCTAACATAACAACAAAGAAATCGTTACCGAAAACCATTTAGAAATGTATTATCTGGAAAATATATGCGACCCAACGATATATATATATATATATATATATATATATATATATATATATATATATATATATATATATATATATATATATATATATATATATATATATATATATATATATATATATATATATATATATATATATATATATATATATATATATATATATATATATATATATATATATATATATATATATATATATATATATATATATATATATATATATATATATATATATATATATATATATATATATATATATATATATATATATATATATATATAATATATATATATATATATATATATATATATATATATATATATATATATATATATATATATATATATATATATATATATATATATATATATATATATATATATATATATATATATATATATATATATATATATATATATATATATATATATATATATATATATATATATATATATATATATATATATATATATATATATATATATATATATATATATATATATATATATATATATATATATATATATATATATATATATATATATATATATATTATTATATATATATATATATATATATATATATATATATATATATATATATATATATATATATATATATATATATATATATGTATGTATATATATGTATCGTGAGGATGTAACAATAGAGTAGCGAAACGTCGACAATTTGAAAATACATTTGTTTTTTTTTACTGAATCCTAACCCCAAATAATACACCACTCTAACGTATAAACAAGAGGATCGTTAACAAAAACCATTTAGAAACTTAATATCTGGGAAATCCAGCGTGGTAGGTAGAGACTGAAAATATGGGTTTCAAGCAGGATACTGAATCTATATACGTCCTGAGGATGCAATAATAATGTTTCGAAACTTCGACAATTTAAAAAAGGTCTTGTTTTTTTTACTGGATCCTAACCCGAAATAACACACGAGTCTAACATAACAACGAGAGTTAAGGAAAACCATTTAGAAACTTGATATCTACGGACAAACGGAATAGGTAAAGACTGATAATATAGGTTTCATGCTGGATATAAAATCTACATATGTGTCGTGAAGATGCAACAATAAAGTTGCCAAACGTCGACAATTTAAAAATAGACTTTTGTTTTTTTTTACTAGATCCTAACCCCAAATAATACACCACTCTAACATAACAACAAGAGTATTGTTAACAAAAACCATTTAGAAACTTAATATCTGGGAAATATATGCGGAACACGTAGTAGGTAAAGACTGATATTATGGGTTTCATGCAGGATATAGGATCTATATGTGTCCTGAGGATGCAACAATTAAGTTGCGAAACGTCGACAATTTAAAAAAATACTTGTGTCTTTTACTGCATCTTAACCCCAAAGAATACACCACTATAACAAAAATGTTTTAACATTGTTCCGCCATATTGGATTATTACAAAAATATTATCAGGTCATCACCATATGACCCTTAATTTTTGGTAAAAATTTGAAGTCAATAGTGTAAGCAGTAGTTCAGCTATGTCGCAAAATGACAGACAGACCGACAGACGGACTGACGAAATTGATAAAACATGTTTTTTGCCTTCTAGGGACGCTAAAACGTGAAGATATGTAAATCCTGGGTTAATTCTAATATAATCCTTGATGTATTTTGCAAAATTTGAGATAAATTGGATGAGTAGCTTATTAATAATAATTTTTTAAAATTTCACTAGGCCGTCATTTTGTTTCGCCATATTGGATGTTTACCAAAATGATTTCAATTAATTTTTAACCAAAATTTGAATTAAATCGGGTAAGTAGCCTTTAAGCTATGCTATAAATAGTTATGGCACACAATTTGAATTCAAACCATTAAGCAGTTTTTTCAGGATAAATTTTTAAATATTTTCTTAGGCGGCCATCTTGGATTGGTACCAAAATGTTACCATTTGATTTCTACATAATGCTTGATGTTTTTGCGAAATTTGGGATAAATTGGATGAGTAGGTTTTTAATAATATTTTTTTTAACCTTTCACGAGGCCGCCATTTTGTTTCGCTATATTAGATTTTTACCAAAATGTTACCAGGTCATTCCCATATGACCCTTAATCTTTGACCAAAATTTGAAGTCAGTCGGATAAGTAGTTTTTTAGCTACGCCGCGAATAGACAGACAGACAGACCGACGGAATTGAGAAAACATGTTTTTCGTCATCTACTGACACTGAAGTGTGAAGATCTGAAAAATCTCCGTGGAGAATGATTTTTCACGATCATAATACTTCCCTTTCGACATCGGCGGTAAATTCGAGACATTTCTTAAAGTTCAGCTCACTGGCGACTTTTGAAGTCTTAAGATTCTAAACCACTGTGGCTACCATTATTTAAAACATTAATTTTTTCAATTAATTTAAACTACAAAATCAACAAACAAAACTTGAAAATAAAATAAATTCTATAAAAATACGCAATCGTAACCACAATCTATCACACGATTCACATCATCAATTCACGCATCAAGACCAAAATATTTTAAGTTTCCTTGGCGCGCTTGTTGATCTAAAGTTTGCCAACGTAAGCTATATATTATCTATGCGAATTCAATCGGGAACACTCGTGAAAAGCTCGCCGAAACTAAACTTTCGGCGATTGCTGTGCGAGGAATCGATAGTGCGACTGCCGCAAAATCAACATCTAAATTGCCATCAATGAAAAATGGAACTGTGATATGATCTCCGACAATTCCTCTCCAAACATTAACCTTTTCAGGGTATCATTACTTACTGCATCGGCAGGCAGGTGCCTTTTTTATCTGCCTTACATGTACATTCTCGCGAAATTGTATTTCGATTTTACTAAATGTCCTTCGGGATATAAGGGGCAAATTTCACGAAATAAGCCAGCAACTTCCATTTATGTCCTGTCCGTATGTTATCTCCATAACCAATCATCTGTAGAATTGTTATTTTGTGCATTTCTGTCAAATTAACCATTTCTCTGACCTGGAGTTAACGAAATTCAAACGACAACACTGACAACTACTGTTTTGCAGTGAGAAAATAATTTGCATGGGCCAGGCGTTTTAAATAAAAGTAAACACTATTTATAGCTTTTTGATTTAATATTAGTAAAAGGAACGCTAAAATGGTTTTTGCTTACATTCTCATTATCAAAACCTAATTGGAAAAAGTCGTCCATATTTCTCAAAGACGTGCTTCTAATTGTATTAAATAAAACACAAAGTTTTGGTCTCAGTCAAATAAATATTTTAGAAAACCTAAGGTGACAGGTGTTTCGCTCTTGCCGACATTATCGGACCTACAATAATGGAAAAACCTAATATACTAATTATACAATTAAAAAATAATATTAAATATAGCTACCTTAACACATTTAAAACAACAAATTCTAGTACAAATTAAGAATAAAATACAACACAACAAATCACACTTTACTTATATCTTAGACGTACAATAATAATAAAAAGGGGCTGAACTCTTGAGTATTGATGGTTGCATATGATCCACAAAACTTAAAGGAAGCACAGGTTAAGTATGTTAAAATAAAGCTAAAAAATAAGAATATAGTTCAGTGTAAATTGCCACAAGACTGGTCCGTAAATAAGGTTAAAATTAAATAAACATTGCTAAGTATTATTTATAATATTACAGATGAGATGGGGTTCGAACTTAAATACGTCATTAGCACAGGTGAGAATTGGACTTTTCTAGGCTTTAGTTATTTCCATGTTTTCTAATATATCTAATTTCCTTCTCTTGAAAAAGTGTGTCCTGAAGCTAATAGGTGGTTCACAAATGCAGTTTTAGTATCCGTTATTTCCGAATTTTGATATTTATTAAAGAGGTTTACATCTTCTTGTGCTCTGTGTATGTACATACACAGCAGGACAGTCGCTACAACTCAACGAATACACTCCAGATTTTGAGAATCTATCAGTCTCATCTTTAATTTTAACTAAATGTGTTTTAAAAGCTTTTACAGTTTTAAATGCAATAGATATGTTAAAATTTCTAAACAATTTTGCCATTTGTAAAGAAATATTACAAAAAAATACTATACATCTGCTATTTTTGTCAGGCTTAGGGTGTATTATATTTTAAGAGAATTTATATTTTTTGACAAGTTTAAAATAATCTTTATTGATGGAATATATAGAAAAACCGTTATTAGCTGCTATCTGTTTTATTGCGTTGAGTTCTTTATAAAAAGCATTTTTAGAAAGGGGAAGTTTAAATAAACTAAAAAAAAAGTATTGCGAAATTTTTATGCAAAACTTAAAGAATAAAATTATGAACAGCCCGTTTTCGAAATCTCTCTTTTATTTAACTGCTACCAAGACCTTGTTTGTATTTAGTAGAATCAAGACGACCTAAGTCTGTGTTGTAGCGAATTTCTGTAATCAAATAATTTTATTTTATTAATGTAAATTTCTGCAATAAAGTTGAAAACACTTAATATTTCCGAAACAGTTAAAGATAGGTATAAGATATTGTACATGAAATATGTCTAAAATTTTCTGAAGAATACAAAAATTTAAAATAAAAAAGTTAGTATTGGCAACTATTACTTGACATATCCTGTATAAAAACTTTCTTTTAAAAAAAGTGCGCAACTAAAAGTACCTATCGAGGTGTGCGAGCGTTTTTTGAACATGCGCCCATTTATTTGTTATCGAATTTAATCTATTTGGCTGATACACGCAGTATAGTTAATATGCACCTAAACATAAATTATGCCCTTTCTATTAAAAGTTGCTTTTAGCATTACTTATTTTTTAGTATTTTAGAAATAACTCTCATAATGCAGCATTTTTATCTATAATTTTGGAGAAAAAATTAAAAAACATATCAAAATCCATTGAATTTTCTCACTAAATTTTCTTTCACCGGTATTTTAAGTTAGGAACATGATATCGAGACGCGGTTTTCACTAGCTTGTTTGGGTACAATTTTTCTGTTTTTTTTTTTATGAAAAGACAGAAACATCATAGATCTAGTTTCTTTAAGAAATTTTGCCGTTTCTGTCGTAATATCGAAAAATGCCCTCTAGTAGCGACATACCAAATTACAATCAACACAAATAAGGTAATTTTTGTTGTCAAAGAAAAGCTCCTTTCAACGACACCAAGTTTGTCAAAATCCCTTAAGCCGTTTTGAAGTTACAGATGTTTACTTACAAAAATATTTGAACACCTCCCGCACCGTTAGTTTTAGAGACAGGGCAACAACTGTTTTACAAAAAAAGACTAGACTTTATATCAGCTTTAAAAATCTTTTATTTTTTGCTATCGTAATAGAGCGGGAGTCCGAGAAACACTACTTTTGTAAATGCAAAATGGTCGTTACGCCCCTTGGTGGCCATCTTGGAAATTTCAAAATAATTTCCCGGGATTTTCTTTTGATTCCTTCAGTCATAGTTTTTTACCGCAAATTTCTATAATAAGTAGTGTCAAATATATAGTGTCACGCTTGTTTGGCCACCTTGTACATACATATTAATAAATTACTACATGCAGAAGAAATAATTTATAACAAGGGTAAAGCTAATTTTTTAAAATGTATTCTTATATTATTATTATTATTATTATTATTACCGAAATTGACAATCAATTTCTCAACAAATGTTGGGTTCCAAGCCCAACCCGGGCATGCATCAAAAGGAGTGGGCTGGTTTCTATTAGTTCTTTGTGTTGTCCTGTAAGAATTTTTACACTCTGTGGCATGTACTGAACAGGACTGCCTTCTGGATGTCGATGAAGGGGTTAATATGCAGTCCTATAATTTTCAGGTTCTCTTCTAGCGTTTTTGAAACTAGGCCAGTTGACGATACGATGATCGGTATCACATGAACCTTATTCAGTCGCCACATCTGCTGTATCTCGATAGCCAGCTCCTCATATTTGGCCTTTTTCTCTTGATACTTATCCAACACGTTGTTATTGTCGGGTACTGCGATATGTACCAAATAAGCTGCCTTTGTTTCTTTATTTAACAGTATCACATCAGGCCGATATTCGTCACCCGTCTGTCGGTGATAATTGCTCGATACAGTTTGAAGGCATTATTTTCAAGCACTGAACTTGTTTGGTATTTAGAATGAGGCCCAAAGGTATTCAGGAGCCCGTATTAATTGGCAAGCTTCTGGTGTATGACGTTACACACCTGATTATGTCGCTGGAGATAGTCCGTGTTTTGCTAGGTAAGTGCAGGCAGATGTTATATGCTGTTTGGTCTCTGATCTCTCGCTACATTTTCGACACTTATCGGATTCAACGGACCGGTCTTTGATAATGAATTTCGTGTATATCCGTTTGTTAATAACTTGGTCCTGTATTGCCAGCACAAATCCTTTTGTCTCTGGAAATAGTTGTCCATCCTTAAGCCACCTGTTGGACGCTTCTTTATCGTGATGTCGGCCGTTCAATGCCGTTTGAGCCCACTGTTCTTGTTTACCGGGGTCTGAAAGTGACTTTAGGATGATGTTATCTCTTGCGAGATTGAGTGGAGAGTATGAGTTGTCACTTAGGGTCACTATGCGGTGGGGGTTTGATGTTTGTGCCTTATTGGCGAAGAAATCTCTAAAGTTTTGCAGCTATCGGGAGTGCGAATTGGTCAAGTCAACAAGGGATCTTCCACCTTCTCTTCGTGGTAATTATTATTATTATTACTATTTATTTTTTATTACTTTGTTTACATAGTCTATAAATTTTTTTTTTATTTATTATTTTCCTTAATTAAAAATATGCCTTATTCCTGGAATAGAAATTTATAGGAGGCATATAGGAGTCACTTTAGGATTCCTATCAGTTTACTCCTGATTCACTTTTAATTTTTATACAAAAGTAAGTCAATTGGATAAGCAGTTTTTTTATACTGAATTTTAAACATTTCTTTAGGCAACAGACGGACGGAAATGGTAGAACGTTCTTCGGGATCCAGGAATCCTAGAATGCAAAGATGTGCAGACATTTCGGAGAGCGATTTTTTTACTATTACAATACTTCCAAGGCAAATAAAGAGATCAAACATATTTTCCAAAGAAGTGACACATGTGGTTATAACCCTTGCATCGGAGTAAGAACAAGTATAAAAAAAAGTGAATTTCTAACTAAAATGATTAATTGGAGAACCAAACCGAAGAAGTATTCGTCCTTAATGTGTTTCGAGGCATCGTGGAGCTATCTAGTAGGCCGCAACTTATTATTTTATTTTTTTCATACATGGAATGACTTTTTTATTACTCATTCAGTACAATATAGGCTTTTTGATTAGTTCTAAATTATCAAAAAAGTCAATTGCTTATAATTAGACAGTTTTATTATTATTAGCCCTATTTTTATTGAAAACATGACGTACGTCTCCATAGATCAGTCCAAAAAGCAAAGTTAAGTCGGATTTCATCAAAATGTTAAAATTATATTCAAAAATATTAACCGCTTGCAAAACAAGCCTTGTAGGGCTAATTAACTCTCAAAGTCACCAGCTAATTTTTACTCATTAAAACGATTTCCACCTACATTAAAAGACAACTTGCACACTTTCGGGGCATTCTCGAGAAATAATCTATTCAAGATAGGAATAATAAAAACGAAGTGTACTTATGTACTGTAAAAAATGCAATCCCCATTATCTTTCATATTTTCATAGATAGAGAATTAAATCAAATACAAAAGTTTCTTCAAATTGTTCATTTTTTTATTGTCGTTTAAGGATATACAGTGTGTATAATTTTTCTTAAATCAACGTCAACCTTAAATTTAAAATATATCATTCTATGTCATATAAGGGTGGCGCCTTGTTGATTATAAATTCACCAAGATATATACTTTTATCTGTGAAAATACCCGGGCAAGGACCTGGCAATTTTTTTTATGGAAAATGGCTTTTAGTCAATTTCTTAAAAAAATTCATTGATTATGTTGTAGTTCTCAACGTCCTGATCAAAAATTCTTATAAACACAGATCAATCCTGTACCTAGTTTTCGATATGCATGATTTTTTTATTTATTTATTTTTATTTATCAAATCATACACTACAGAGCAACAAACTCCAAATGGTATTACATGTCATAAAACGTTTGAAGAGAAACTAAATATAAAACAAAAACATACAAAACAGTTCAGTTAGTCAATATACATATAAAATTAATATACTATAAATCTGGACGATGATGAACCAATATGCATAAAAAAGTACAATGCATTAACATATATAAACGATACCGCATAGTTAATACCAATAATAAATTAACGAGAAAAAAAAATTAAGTGTTTAAGATAATATTTTTAAAATTTGCAAAGGAACAGCCGAATATATCACAGTTAGTATAGAAATCATTGTAGGTTTTCACCAGGCGGTCAGTTACTCCTCTAAAGCCATAATTCGTACCGTGTGGTCTTTCATAAAACAGATGTATGTTACGAGTTATCCGGATCGGAGCTCTTAAATAAATGCGCGATAGAAGTTCACTACTACAAACCAACCAAGAGAGTTCTTGTTTGATAAGGAATATCTTTGTAAGGAAAATGCATCTTAAATAAAAGGAACTTACAGAACTTATTTTGTACGTTTTCAAGGCGTTTAATATGTAAGTTATAATAAGGAGACCACACTATACAATTATACTCCAGAATACTACGAACTAAACAATTATATAAGGTTTTTAAGGCTTTGATGTCATTAACATTATCACAGTTTCTTCTGATAAAACCTAACATTCTGTAGCTTTTAAGTATGATGTTATCTACGTGTGCATTAAAATTAAGTTCAGAGTCAAAAATTACTCCCAAATCATTGAAGCTTTCCACTTCGAACAAAAAAACATCACTGAGTCGATAATGAAGTTTAAGTGGCTCTTTACGACGGGGAAAAACTCATAAATTTACGTTTTGTCGTATTCAGAGTTAGAAAGTTATTGCGGCACCATGAGTAAAAATTATTAATGTCACTTTGTATAAGTTCGCAATCTTCAACAGTATTAACAACACGAAAAAATTTTAAGTCATCTGCATAAAGAAGACACTCACAGTTCTCAAACGTGGAGACAACATCGTTCACAAACAACAAAAATAGTACTGGACCCAAGTGCGATCCTTGTGGTACACCAGAGGTAGCCTTAATTTCTTTTGAAGTGACACCACTCAACTTCACTCTTTGGGTTCGGCTGCTTAGGTATGATCTAATCCAACCAAGATAGGACCCATTCAATCCCAATGCCTCTAACTTCATTAGAAGCAAATTATGTAGTACACTGTCGAATGCTTTTGTCATATCAATGAAAATGACATCGATTTGAAGGCCTTTCTCTCTATTTTCGTTGAGGTAATCCTGGAACTCTGCTAAATTTGTGGCTGTAGATCTGCCTCTGTAAAAACCATGCTGTTTGGGACTTATGTAATGTTTAAATGTATTAAATAATTCATCGGTGATTATTGACTCAAATACCTTGGGGATTATTGAAAGTAAAGAGATACCTCGATAGTTAGTAACTTGGTTCTTAGATCCATTCTTAAAAACCAGAAAAAGCGTTGACTGTTTCCAAAGAGTCGGAAACCAAGCCCCGTCCAAGGACTTCTGAAAAATAATCCTGAGTGGTTCAGCCATCGTCGATGCACATTTCTTAAGGAAATATGGGGAAAAATCATCAGGACCAGCACCCTTGTTAGTGTCGAGGGAATTGAGTTTGTTTAGTATTTCCTCAGTTGTAAACTTATGGCCCGTTAAAACACTGTGAACATTTTCGGAAATCAAAGGCATCGGGACGTTAGAAAAGTCAGTGTAGCATGATTCAAAGTGATCCGCAAAGGCATCAACAATCTCCTGTATGTTATCCTTGGCTTGAGAATTATACTCTAAGCACTTTGGTATGCCGTCATCCTTCCTTAAATTGTTAACGTAGGACCAGAAATACTTGATATTAGATGGTATCATTTGCTCAGTGTTTGTAACAAATAGAAGGCAACATAGGTCAATCAAGTATTTTGTTTCATGTCTTACTTCAGAATATCTCATATAGTATGTCTCTATGGCCAGTCTTCTTGTATTTTTTATATAATCTATTCTTTAGGGATATCATCCTTTTTAATTCTGGACTATACCATTTTGGGAATTTTTCATGGTTGATAGTTTTAGTTGGAACAAATTGGTCCACAATGGCCCCCACAACATCGTAAAACCTTTGAACCATGTCATCTACACTCTCCAAGTGAAATACATAATTCCAGTCCACCGACAATAATGATTCTTCCATGCTCTGGTAATCCGCTCTCTCAAACAAATGCACTGTTACATTCTCTCTATTGTCTAACGCTGGTACAGACTTCAAAATGAGATCCATCTCCAAAGGGGGATGGTGTGTGTCGACCCTTGACATTGGATTATCTGCCTCACGTATTTCCACCTGATCAAAATATCAGCAAAAACCAAGTCCAGTATCTTGCCATATTTATTGGTTATTGCATTGACAGGTTTCAGTTCCAGATAATACATAATGTTCAGCAGTGTTTCAGCTTCTGCCGACCGAGTTAAATTGAAGAGGAGTGAGGTGACTGTCTTCATGTCCCCATATCACTTTGGGCAGATTGAAGTCGCCATAGATCATCATCCTTGCATTCTTATGATCTCTACGCAGACGTTCAGCGGTGTCGCAGAACGTCTGATACGCCTCAATACTGGAGTTCGGTGGGAAGTACACTGCACATATTAACAAAATCGTATTATGCATTTCAGTCCAGATCCAAAGCTCTTCAAACGTAGAGCAGGCACTACCATATAAGACTTTCGACTTAAAATATGCCTTTAATGCAACCAGAACTCCACCCCCTCTCTCGCAGCTCAACTCCGCATGCCTTCTATGACCCCGAAAGACAGAATAATGCGTTCCAAATAATCCGGAGCTGGATAAATCATCGCTAAGCCAGGTTTCTGTAAAGACAATACAATCATAGTCTGACACTGCAGTAGCTAAAAAGACTTCAACGGTTTTTGTGCGCAGTCCCCTAACATTCTGGTAGTATACGTTAAGTTTTGAGGTAGCATCAGTAATTGGTGTCAGAGTTTTTGATGCCCTGTCGGAAGAACAAGAAAAGTTGGCTCCGTGGTGACAACATTTAAAGATTTGTCAGGCTGATCCGCGAAACTGCGGCATAAGAATCTGACCAGCTCTGCCTTTTCATCATAGTGCATAAGGTGTTCACATGTGGTTAGGGTAAGTGGAATAAGATTAATATGTCGCGGGGCAAGTTGATTCTCTAAAAATGTATTTTGATCACGAATGAAGTTATTTAAGACAGGTCTATTTCTGTAACGGGGGGAGCCCACGACAACTAGATTTGTATTATGACAGGCTTTCAGTAGACGCTCAACTTGTTCTGTTTTAATTGGAACCCCTTTAATAGCATTTTCTGGTCCACAGAAGAACACAGTATAATCATCCTTTGTCAATTTGGCACTATAGGAAACACATTCAGATACCAGTTCCTCAAATAGGAATCCCGAACGCCACTGACAAGTCAAGTCAAAAGTCCCCTGAGTATATCTTCTAAAAAGTGTCATACCACCTTTTGCTATTTCGTTGCCTATAATCAAAAGCTGACGCCTCCTCTGACCAGAGATCCTTTCACAATCTTCACCATTGCTTGACTCCCTGGCATGCGTCTCCCTATTAAGCAAAAATATCGTCTGATTTAGCCGTTCCTAATTTTAGCAATCACTTGTTAATCTGTCAAGTTTTTATCAATCTCTGTTCTTATCTTGTCAATGTCCAGTTCGGCGGTAAACTTTTTCTCCGCTTCCGCCACTTCATCTTCGAATGCATCGCTGCTACTTTTTACCCGACGAATATGCCTATCCCTTTCTTTCAATTCCTGTCCCAAGTTGTGAATTTCCTTTACAAACCGCTGGCATTTAATGCCCCTGACATTCTTCAGAGCAGTAGATCCTATGCCCTCCAATCACAATCACAACTGCCTTAGACAGACGCTGTCGCAACGACGGCTTTTATAACTAAGGTTGGCAAAAGTGACATAAACCCGCAACTAAGCGAGTGGAATGCAGAGTGATATTTAGCCGTTCCTAATTTTAGCAATCACTTGTTAATTGTCAATTTTATCAACTGTCAATAGTTCGGCGGGAAGCTTCAGCCAAAAACGAATAAAAAACAATAAAAATTATACGAATTATACGAACTTTCCCATGAATTTCCAGTTATTATACTATTGTTCTGCGTCTTGCCCTCGTTTACACAGGTACCCAGACTCGCAAAAAATATTTTTCTTCACATAGAATGCATGTATTGGTAGTATAACAATTAAACTCATTAAATTTCCACAACACAAATATAAACAAACTGAACACTTAGTGACACACACACACTTCAATGATGTTAAACATTGCCCAAATCTCATGTAAAATACATGGAAAACAGGATGACACAAAATAGGCTATTTTAACATAATCAAATTATAGTACTACTCAATGTCAGAAATGAACATAGAACTTGAAATGCTTTGTTTTCGATATACACTGTATATATTGTAAACATTCATCCTATATCTAGGAAACAATACTTCTTTCGTAAAAGAGAAATATTGTTATGGTAAAGAAATCACCCTCCGAAATTTTCGCAGAACTTTTAAGTCTCTAGATCTCAAAAACACATGTCCTTCCACTTCCGTCTCTGTCAGTCTACCTTGACTCATTTCAGATTTTGATTAAAAATTAAGGGTAATTTAAGGAAGAAATGGTAATAGTTAAAAATCAAATATTGCAGAACAAAGTGACGGCCTCAAAAAATGTAAAAAAATGTTTACACAAAATTCAACTGTGTTCAACTGGTAAAATATTTAGATATTCAGTAAAATTCCATTTCTTGGAACAAAACCTTTTTATGGAGGAAAATAAGGAATGACATAATTTATTTTTTGGAGACTATGTAAACAGAATTACGATAATTAATAATATTAATAATACAAATATAAAAACTTCACTCGTTATGAATCCCTCATTATATCAAGGAAAGCAAAGCATGACTCAAACTGGTTTGACTAGTAGTTATTTAATAATAAGTGTAGTATATAATTATGTACTCTTTCACTTTTCTAACAAGTGAAACATTCACTGTAAAGCAAATTCCGGATAATTGGATAAGACCAATCTGTAAAATATTTGAACTGGAAGTTTCCTTGTAATAAATCATTCCATTTATTTAGGAATGAAAGTTAATATAGTTGGTATATGTGCTGTATTATTAAACAACTAGAGACGGACATATAGATGTGATAGGGGGAACGATCCCCCAGTATTTTTACCTGGTGGCAAGATTTTGTCTTATTGATGGTATTATTATATGAAGCTCCTTACTGAATTTGCCTTAAGCGTCAAAAATGTGGACCTTCTTTATCTTTAGTCATCAGTACTAATACAGTGAATAAATATCGTGTTGGCAAAGTTAAAAATCTGGTTGAATTACCTTGAAATTGTATCACCCCCCCTTCCCATTATTTTCTCTTTGGTCCGTCCCAATAAATAACTAATTGCTGAACTACTGAACTGAATTGGGTCACGTTTCGTTTTCCTTAATAAAAGGAAGGAGTCATACTGAGGACGTTTTTTAGGTTGCTACGTACTAGAAGTTATAAATATGCCAATCATTCAAAATATTGGTGACAGGGCCGTTAAAATACCGCCCTTTAAGAAAATACAAATTTTGTACTATGTGTACTATATTTTATTCAATTTTAAGTTATATCTGAATAAAACACAAACACAAGTGTAAC
The DNA here is from genome assembly GCA_030620095.1 of Kuschelorhynchus macadamiae. Taxonomy (NCBI): domain Eukaryota; kingdom Metazoa; phylum Arthropoda; class Insecta; order Coleoptera; family Curculionidae; genus Kuschelorhynchus; species Kuschelorhynchus macadamiae. The sequence continues at coordinate 106,721 of JAUTXW010001856.1, forward strand.
TCTTAAAACAATAATTCATAAAAATGTAATGTAATGACAAAATAAAATATTAAAGAAATTATTTTCCAACCTTCCAAATTAATTAATTAAATTTAAATGGACTTTTTACAAACGTCATTTTTTATCGAAATAATGAATTTTAACCCCTACAGGGTAGATTTTCGAAAGAATCACTTAAAAATCTTATTTAGTTCATGAAATATTGTAGAAAAAAGTAAATTACTACTTTACAGGTTAAAAATACATTTGACCCAGTAAAGGACGGAATTTCAAAATATTCAGAAACTGATTTTTAAATAAATATTTTTGAAAGCCGTGGACGAAGGAGTCGTTTTTAAAAAACTCATTTGTTACAAAGAGACTATAAAAAATTATTTTTTTACTCCCTTAAAGGTGAAATTTAAAATATAACAAAAATTGTTTCTAAATAATTATTTTTAAAAGCCATTGGCAAAGGCGTTGTCTCAAAATCACATTTAGATGAAGATATATTTTCTAAGTAAGGAGAAATATGTTTTAGGATTAAATCCTTTTTGGAAAAATCATTCACATTTAGTTGAATATATATTGTGAAAAAATAAAATACATTTCGCCATTTTTTATACTATTAAAAGAAAAACTTTGAAACATACAGAAGTCGGGTTTTCGGTTATTATTTTTGTAAGTCATTGACCGAAGAACAGTCCTAAAATCCCATTTAATTCAGAAGGTATTGTAAAAAAGTAAAAACATAGTTTATCCCTTTACTATACCCCTTTCACCTATATCACAAAAACCGCCCATGCCAAATATAAACGATTTCAGAAATACATTCTTTTTACGAATTATGTAGGTATAGATAAATCAATCAATAAATATTTTTTAATTTTGATTCTAGAAGAATAAAAACCCAAACTATTTTCTGAAATCACAAATTAAGAAAATATCTGTTTGTCTAATAAATAAACTTACCTTTAAAAAACAAACAACTTTTAAAATGTATAGTTAATTTAACAAACGACAAAAATATCATGAATCACAATTTTATTCTATTTTGGCAGCCCCAAGCATCGTTCGCCTTTGTGCACGTACAATGTGCACACTCGTAAGAACGCACCTGATTGGTGATAAGGAAATACATACATAGCGAGATTTAAAGCAAGTGTACGATATATTTTAATATAAGCAAGAACAAAATTTCACATGTATAAGAAAAATACTAAAAGAAGCAAGAACAATCAACAAGACAAAACATTAGTATTTTATCATTGCGCCTTCTTTCTGGATTACTTGATTTAGTCTGTTGGGCATTGAGTTAATTAAATTAACCACAATATTGAGATCATGTTCTTCACAGCGCTGGTGGATTGTTTCTCACAGTTCATCAGAATTTTGAGGTCTAAAGTTAGATCTATATATTTTTTTAACTATCAGTCCTCAAATGTTCTCTATCGGATTCATATCCGAACTGTAAAAATGCCAAGGCAATACTTCCACATTATTATTCTGAAACCACTGTCTTATATCATTGGCAGCAGTTATCATGTTGACAAATAAATGAGTTATTTGAATATAATTGGGCGACCGATAGAAGCATTGTGTTCCAAAATATGTTCATAATATTCTAGGTTAAACCTGCCTTCTATGACATACGCTTAATCCATAGACACTCATCCAACCCCATACATTAACGGAAATTCGTCCCGTTTTGAAAGTTAAGCCGCTCGTATGTTTTTTTTGAAATATGTTGTTGTCTGGCCGGTTTACACGAATTTGGCCAGTAAAGGTGGATTGAAAAGTCTATTCAACGGTGAACACGATCCTCTTCCAAGAATGTGTCTGAAAGTATACTCGTACACAGTTCAAGGCAAAGATTAGCCTTCCCTGTTTTCGCTCTTCCGTCAGCAACAATTTTTTTGGAGCCACTCGGTTTTTTAATTCTAGATTGTCAATACTCCTACTGGCCGTGGGATGTGATCCAGGAAATCATGTGGCAATCACAGCATCCCTAAAGACTGCAAAAGGATTTTGTCTCTGGTGAACTATGAGGGCCGTATCCTGTTCGGAGTTGGAAACCCTGTTATATCCTGAACCTACTATCCTTTCTAATGTTTCATCTGGCTGCCATCGTTTTTTGGTTTTTATACTGGTCGATTTACTTTTCTTGTATCGCTCTGCTAGGGCATGAACAGAACAACCTTCTTCTGTTCTGGTAATTATATTAAGCTTCCCTACGAAATGTTTAGAATTTTTGACATAAGAGCTAAAGTAACACCCTTTTTGTAATATGGCAATAGGTTGCATTGACCATGGGGCGTAACGGTACATTGACCTTGTGTAATTTTGTCCGTAAAATCGGAAAATTTTCAAATCGCTTTGCTTTAATTTCTTCTTTTCTGTGGTAAATCCAAAGTATTCATTGCAGTTGCAGTTGTTCTATATCTGTGATTCTGAAGTAACGTGTCTATTTTGTCTACAAAGTTATTCTTGTCAATGATGTACGCTGCATTTCCTTTATGTACTGGTAATTGATATTAATAAAAATTGAAATTTGGATCGTGCCTAGGGTATTATTCGGATGTTATGCTCTACATTCAATATTAATTTTATCCTTGAATAGAATGGTTTTTAAAGCAATTGCAAAGTGGTGCCCTTTGAAGATAACTGAAGCGGTCTTAGTGAAATTGATTAGAGACTACTATATGTGTTCAAGCTATTCTTTAAGAGCTAGCTTGGGACGCACAAATGAAATCTCCGCTATCTCCTGTGAAAGAGAACAATTTAATGGAAAATTTAGAGAAAACTGGTTTTAGTTCTGGTTTTTTACGACATAAATATTAATTTAGGTATGTCGATGACACTTTTGTAAAATAGCACAATGGAGAAGAAAATTTAACTATATTTTTAGATAATTTAATCGAACAAAATTCCAATATAAAATTCACTATGGAAATTGAGTCAGATGGTATCATTCCCTCTCCTGATATTTTAGTACAAAATAACGAGAACGGTACCCAATTTACAGTAAACCGACATATATGAATATGTATTTAAGATTGAGTTTTCATTGCCATCCATCTCATAAACTGTCGGCTATCAATTTATTGGTCTTTAGGGTCTTTTGGATATGTGATACAATTTCACTTTCGTATGAAATAGAGAAGCTACCTGAGATATATACCTATCCTAAAATATTAGGCGTTCGATTAGATGGTAGAATAATTCCAGACCTCAAGTTTACTATCAAATAGAACAGTTTTACTAACAGGATATCACGAATAAAAATGCAAGAATTATGAGGAGATTTAACATTCGCTCAATCTTTAATACACACAAAAAGATTAGGCACTTCTTAAGATCACCGAAAGTTGTAATTTCTTTTCAAACAGAAAGAGTTTATAAAATTTCCTGTTCCAGCGGTAAACTGTATATAGGATAAACTGATTCCAAAGTTTTTATATTACTTTTAGTATAGTATAAAGAAAAAATTAGAAAATCTATTGAAATAATCAAGCAAACTATAATTTCAACATACACGTAGTCTAGGTGCTAGTCATGTGTGGAAAGCAATACTCGGTCACGCGTCGGTGAGTGCAGGTTGAGTATACAGATTTGGCCACTGCTTATCGGAGATTATTCAGTGAGTTGATTCTAGCCGTGAAAGCTTTCGTAATAAATAGATTCTCTGTTACATCTACAAAGCTAATTCCGAATAGCAAGGATTAGCTGGATTGCAGTTAATATGATATTCCAAACAAACTGGTTTCTCACCTAACCGTTTTCAAGTTTTCCAGAATTTTCTACCTTAAAACATAAAATTTGAGAACATCCGATATGAATAAATATTTTATAGTAGTTATATTAATGATTCTAATAATCTGTTTTGTACCTCCTAATACAAATTTAGATTGTGTCGGTTTTTAATATACTAAATTTTATATTGCCCTTATAAGACTCACTAATATATTATTCTTGTTTAATTACCATAAAGTTAATATTCATAAATATTGGCATTATTATATGTCAAAAGTGTTGCTTTAAAATTTTAAATTATTGTCTTGACCAAACGGTTAATATGGATTTAGGTTCCTTTACTATCATAATAAATGCACTAATAATAAATATATCAACTTAAACTATTTTTATAGGTTGCTTCCCATTTATAGGAATTAAGCAAACTTTCTTAAAACATCTTTTTGTTTTATTATTGAGTGAAATCTCAAATTCGCTTTATAGCTTTAGGCTCCATTCTATTAATTTGTTCACTGTGCAATGTGCATATTTCTTTATTGGTTTTAGAATTATCTCACCTATCAAATTTGATATAAAAAAATGGCGAAAAACTTATTTTTTCAAAAAATTTTGAATAATAATATCAAGTTTTAGCGATATGGGTTGACTACAATTTTTTTCTAACTTGATGCGTTTTTACTTTACGGAAGGTAAGCAAAGGTTACCTAAATTAATTTTCCTAAATAATTTTTATTTTAAAAGGCATTTTGTTGATAGAAACATAAATTGGTCCAAAAAATGCGCCAAGCTTGCAAAGTTTGTTCAGTATATTATTATATTATTGTAATTATTAAGTTAATTGATTTTAATTTACTTTTTAGACACCTCTTTTTTCTATTTCCATATCACTCTTTCTAAAATTAAATAAGATATTTTTATGAAATTAATAAAAAATGAAATAACCAAATAAAGCCTAAATTATGTAAGGTAGTCTATGTGAAGAATTGGTTAAATTTTTTATCCAACGATTTTATTAATAATAGTGTAGTAATAGTTTAATTCAGATTTGTTTACATTCGGTTTCCTAGGTGAAAAACATTAGCTAGAAAAAACTTAAAAAATTAAAGTCAGCCGATAGAGTTGCAATTTTTTATATACTTAGTTTGAAATCAAAAAATAAACATAGTTTTTCTATACAATTTTTCAAAACTCTTGAGAAAAATTGGTAGATTTTTTACATTTTTTTTAATGTCAAATTTGACAAATAAGATAAATAAATTACGTGATGTTTGTTGTGATGTTCTAATTTTCGAAAACTTTTCAAAGGTCAGTTATTAAGAGAAATTCCATTTTTAGTAGTGCAACAATTTTCGAGGCCTAAGTTAAAATTTTTGAGGTCCCTTATAAAAGAAACAAGTAGTTACTGATGCAGTGCCTATAAAATTTTTCCAGAACCGCGGTACTAATATTATTCTATATGTTTAAAAAATCAGCAATACACATTGACAAATACAACTAATTAATAAAATTCAACTTTCAACTTGTACCATTGAAACAACTGAATATCATATGAAACACGAAATCTTTATAATATCTCCCTTTTTCTCCTTAGTCTTACCTCTCCCGTTACACTCCGCTCATAGACATTGACAGAAATATTTTGTGCCAAGAATAAAGATATCTCATATTTTCGACATTCATTGTGATTAATAATAACCGAAATAAACTGACGAAAAAATAGAATTCCCCTGCATACCTCGTAGGGGGATTTCTTTACCACAACCGAAAATTAGGCAAATGGTGACATTGTGCCATGTCATCTTCACTGAGTTCATGCTGTCACAATTCATGTTGCAAGTTGCAAATATAACCTTAACATTTTCAGCTTGATCAGTGCTATCTCTTTTCAAGGAATGTTTTAATCGCGTAATAAAGTCGGCATATATTAGTGTTTTTTTTTTAAATAATTTATCTTATTACGCAACAACAAAATGTTTTTCGCTGTATTCAAATATACGCTTTCGTAAGTACGTTTAAAATAAAATATAAACATTTTTTAAAATATTTAAGAATCGATATCATGAGTAGTGATTGGTATTTTATCGATATATCGATAGTTATCCATATATCACAGACATATCGAATAGCAATAGCTAAAGAAAAAACTATCGATATATCGATATTTATCGATAAGTGCTGATCGGCGTGCAATACTGCCGATAGGTATTCGATTATATTCGATAGGTAGCGGATAATATCGGTAGTTATGGATAAACGGATTGCATATTTACAAAGATAGGGACCTTTTTTGCTCTCTAATATCATTGTGAGCAAATTATGCGCCATATGTAAGGACCATTTTCTTTCCTAAATATTTTTTGAGTTCCAAACCGTTTTTGTCGCAAATATATCGATAGGTAGTAGCAAATACCGATATCTAGCAATGAACTATCGATAGGTAGGAAGGTCTCTGGATAAATCGATATTTATCGAAAAGTGGTGGGCTATCGCCTATCGATAGGTAAAATCTAATATCGCCCATCCCTAAATATGATACACAAAAGTTAAAATACAAATAGTGGTAGTAAAATCCCGTTGTAATGGGATGACTACCGTTTTGCAAGTTTCATAATCCCATACTATATCTCTTTTTTTCAATTTAAAAGGGTGCTTTTATAGGTCATAGTAGAGTCCATAGGAGAGAGATTAGAGAATTTAGTTTTCACCAAATAGCCTTTAGACTTTAATTAGAAATTTCTTTGTGGTCACTATGTAGTATTTACTATTTATGTAATTGTAAAAAAACTCTTATTTGTATGAAATGCAAAAACTGACCTTTTTTATTTGCTTTGCTCATATATATGTATTACCGACATACTTGTTCACGGGCCGCCATTGGTCAAACCTACAACCTTTACTGCCACAAGTTGTTAGTAATTGGCAATAAAGCTAATTCCTAAAATGTTGTGTACCCAACATAATATAATTATTAGAAATAAAAAATTCCAAAAATTAAACCTAACTACCAAGAACACGAAAGAAAATATGTCGCGTTTCGCAGAATAGCCCATCCACCCCTTTCATTCTCGCCCTCGGACTATCCCATATCGATCCCTCAAGCAAGCCTGTTGCTTCCACACAGATGCCGGCGCGTCCCAGTGTGTAGAGGCGGCGCTAGGCGCCGTTGCCACCTCTTCTCCTTGACCTTCTGTCTGTAGTTCACAAGATTTGCCCCTAGAGCGTCCCCCACGTGTTGAATAAATTAATTTTCATTAGACGGGGGCGGCTCAGCGTTGGCAGAGCCGATAATGTAAGCAACGTTTAATGTACGATGTTTGTTTATCTTGGCAATATGAGCGATTGTTGATGTATTATTTAACGCGACGGCAATTGAGTCCTGCTTTGATAAATGGTTTCACGAGGTGACATTAGAATAATTGCTGGTGTCAGTTGGATGTACAATTAGCTTGCTCCTTTACCGTGTGGTTTCGAATATTACTAAACAAGCGTGTAATGATAACCTAATCAAACACGTATGATGTTTGTTTTCTGTTATAAATAATAAAATTAATGATGCACCGAACGTTTTGGAAACTTGTATGTAGGGTTGATACCAATAATTAAATTACACAATTGTTTTTTAACCTATTTTATGTTTTCTATAGTTACCAATTTTGTAAAATAATTATTGTTCTTATACTAAGAGGTGTATTATTAACAAGCCCACATAACCCGGGCTTGTAGAGACGAATCTTAGGGGAGGAGAGGGAGCACCCGACAAAACCTGAGGGCTCTTTTCAACTTGCCAATTTATATTGCTAAACAGTACGGGTGCAAATAAATTGTAAAAAAAAAACAGTTTTTTGCTAATATTTGCCAATATATTTTGGAGAGGGCAAATATATAAATGTAAAAAATTAAGATAAGGATATCCTAAATAAAAATATTCTTAATTCTTACTTCTCAAATACGATAGTTTCTGAGATGAATTGTTGATTTGAAACTAGATTTCATTTTCTCTTCTACTAACTCACAACATGTAAATCGTTGACTTGATGTGAAAAATTGTATTTTATTATTAACCTAGACCCAAAAAATAAGATTTCCAGGTATAAATATATGGTTAAAGAAAAATCCCTAGTGTATATATATATATATATATATATATATATATATATATATATATATATATATATATATATATATATATATATATATATATATATATATATATATATATATATATATATATATATATATATATATATATATATATATATATATATATATATATATATATATATATATATATATATATATATATATATATATATATATATATATATATATATATATATATATATATATATATATATATATATTTATAAGGGAATCTACAAGATGTGAAAATTAGTTTTTACCTGCAAACTGCGCATATACGAAAAGTAAAACGTAATCCATTTTCAGCTAATCTAAAAGTTCTAATAATAAGATTAATAAAAATAAAAGAATAAAAAGATTAAGAATTTTCCTTTGACTGAAAAAGGGATATTTAAAACTCTCAAAAAACGAAAAACATTTAAGAAAAGACAAAATGCTCATTACAGGGCCGTTCCTAGCCCTCGGCCGCCTTTGTGCAGAAATAAAACGGCCGCCCTTTTATAACAAAAAAAAAAAACAATATTTATTGAACAAAAAAATATATTTAAGTTCCTACGTATACATTAACAAGTAACATTGTATCATAACATAAGGTAATAATCTATTAAACGAAACAATAAACAACATAAAACAAAATACAAATGTTTAAACTATTAATTATTTAAATATCAAATAATATAAAAGCCAAACAAACAAAAATTGGTATCTTTTATATTGTATCTAAGTATAAAACTAAGCAAGTCCCAATAAAAAAACAACCTCTTCATTTCAAAAATATTTTTCTGGCTTTTGTACTTGCGAACTCGTCTATTATTTTATTATGGTCTAAATTTTCACAAATTTCATTTTCAATGGCAATTATACCTAAATTTGTAAGCCTTTCCTGTGACATAGAAGATCTTAAATAGTTTTTTATTATTTTTCATTTTGAGAATGACCGTTCACCAGATGCAACCGTTACTGGTATTGTTAAAAAAATTCTCAAGCTTATACATAAATTAGGAAAAGATGAGACCAAATTACCAAATTTTAGAATCTCAATAGGTTTGATTTGATCTGTTAGAGATTTAAATGTAACAATTTCTTCAAATAGTTCTACGCCACTTATATCCCTCGATTCGTCTTCGGTTAATGCGATTTCAAGTTCAACGCATTTTTGTTTTAAATCATCCGATGTCACATCATGAAACCGTGTTAAAAAGTTAAAAATATTACTGCAATACGAAAGAGAATTAAACCTTTTTTCTACTGATATTCTAGCTCGGTCAATAACAGTATAATAAAAATTTATTTTAAATTTCTCTGGTTCGTTAGTTAATACATTGTCTGTACTTTCATAACTAAATTGGGATTTTTTCCGCCTTATACGAACTTCTGGAAAATCTGGTTCCACATCAATTTCATTTGCTAAATTGGATGAATTTTTATGTAAGTGTTAAAACTTTGGTCCGATCGCATTTCGTTAATAAAGTTAAGTACATGTTTTAATGATGTGACACACTGAGTCAGATCAATATTAATTTTTTGCAATAATTTACTGACTACGTCAATTTTAACTAATAACTCGTACCATATGACTAAGCTACAGATAAAAGTAAATGATTTTATTTTTTCTAATAATGAATTGGCACTTAGTTTTGTTTTTGAGTCTCTTGTAACATCTTCTGAAAGCTCAACCAAAGCTTTACAAATATTTCCTAGTTGATTCCGAAGTGGTCTAAGCGCTTTAACTCTGCTTTCCCATCGGGTGTCACATACCGATGTAAGATTTAAATTACTAACATTTTTTTTTAAAACATCCCAACGAAAAGGAGAAGAAGAAAAGAATACATACAGTTCCTGCACGATGTTAAAAAAATTTATTGTTTCGTGGGAGATTTTAGCGGAATCGTTTATTACTAGATTTAGTGTGTGAGCGGTGCAAGGAACAAATATAGCCCTGGAATTAACATTTTTTACCCTTTGTTGAAGTCCGATATGCTTTCCGGACATATTGGCCCCATTATCATAGCCCTGACCTCTTATATCCCTAATATCTAATTCAAACTTAGGCAAAATATCATTAACCAATAGGTTAAAAATCCCTTCCCCAGTTGTATATAAAATAGGAAAAAAACCCAAAAAACACTCTTTTATGACAACATTTTCTTCGTTACAGTCTACATATCTGACTACAAATGTAATTTGCTCTGTATGACTTGCATCTGGAGTAGAATCTAAAATTATGGAAAAATATTTGGATTTTTTTAAGAGTGTCGTAAAATGATGGCAAATATTTTTTGCTAGCAAAGTAATTATTTCGTTTTGAAGTGAAGTGTGGTTTCTTTTAGTATATTTTGTGGTTTATCTTCCTGTATTAATATTAGAATTTTGTTTTTTTAAAAACGCTAACTAACATTTTGTGAATATTTAGTTATCATTTCTCTTAAGATATTTAAATAAGATAATGTAATAAGGTTTTTAAATAAGTTACACTAATGTAAAGAACCTATATACTGGCATGTTGGGCTCTAAAACCAGACCTGCATTTTGACTAATAATAAAATTAATTAGAAAATAAAAATCTCGTGCGGGGAAATTATTCATTACTTTATAAAACTAACAAACAAATGTAAATTGTACATTAAAATTGTTTTATATAAAATACAAGCTGATCTTTAGGATCGCTACATTTTTAAATAGTCCCAAATAGATTTTGCACATTCTGTAGATTTTCTGTATACTACAATCGATAAGAAATAATACTTAAAGGCTCCTTAGCAAAAACCTTGTGTCGTAGGTTTAATAAAACGTTTCAGCTTAATATGTTTTAAAAGATATAATTTTTTTATTTTATAACTCAAAAAGTTTTAAAGTTTGAATAAATCTTTAAATTGTTTTTTTACAATTTAATCATTGATTAAATTAATCTTGTAATTAGAAAATAAAAGTCGTTTTTATTTTCTTTGCAGTTTCGTTTTACAAATTGTATAAATAAAATCTTTTGTTTTACAAATTGTATAAATAAAATATTAATATGTAATAAAATTTGCAAGGGATGGCTTAAAACTACAACTCAATAGCTTCTTCCCGTTTCAAAAATATTCAACATGATACATTTTACCCAGAAATTTTCTTGTCGCATTTTTTTTTGTCCAAAGGTTTATTTGTATAAATCAATAGGCTTGCCATCAGCTTGCCTTGGAATAGTACAAAAAACAATTCATTTAGCAAACTTTTTGATCAAAAGTGATCGTCAGCGGACTTTTTGCCCTGGCCTCAGAAAAAAACAATGTCTCTGCTGCAAAGGCAGATAATAAACAGGGTACCAAATGTCGATCTCAAGGTGGAATAGCTTGTAGTCAACCCCATATTTACAGATCTGCTATTGAACTTAATTGAATAAGACTTTTGCTCTGTATTTTAAATAAATCAATAATAAACTGTAGCTCTATGGCTAAAATATATTGTATAATAATAAGGTTAGGTGAATTAAGGGTTTTTCATCCACATTAAATATATTTAAGTAAAAATAGTGTGCATAACTTATTGCAATGTGATATACAATAAGCTATAAGTTATTTAAATATACAAGACAGTGGTTCTATGTTTATGATTTTTTGCAATACCCTGAAAATGTAATGTTTTTCCAAAATCCTGACCTGACAGCAAATTTGACAAATGTTGTTAAAATAAGCATTAGCATAGCATAGTATAGCCTCTAATATTCGTTACAACAATTCTTTCAGTGTACTAATGTATTTTCAAATAAACGTAATATTATATTTTTATTCAGAAGCGTTTAGAAAATAGTTTCCTGCAGATTTCACAATATTAAAATAGAAAAACTTTAATAAAATTATAATCGCTAATTGCTTTATACTGGAATTTTTCAATTACAAAACATAAATATAATAGAATATGTCTCTTGTGGGGTGTCACAAGGAAGTGTCTTGCGTCCCCTTTTTTTCCTCTTATACGTTAACGGCATAACTAACCTTAACTAACCAAATGAGCTCGGCGTCACTGCAGGAAGAATGGCTTTCTTTGCATGTGTAAATTCATACCTAGTTCAGTGCTTGAAAATGCCTTCAAACTGTTCTACGACCAGGCATTTATGATGTGGTACTGTTAAATAAGGAAACAAAGACAACTTATTTGGTAGCTGTCGTTATACCTATCAATAACAACGTGCTGGAAAAATATCAAGAGAAAAAGGCCAAATATGCGGACCTGGCCATCGAGATTCAGCAGATGTGGTAACTAAATAAGGTTCATGTGATACCGATTATCGTATCATGAACTGGACTAGTTCTAAAACACTAGAATAGAGTCTAAAAATCATAGGACTGCATACTAACATCTTCATCGACATCCAGAAGACAGTCCTGCTCAGTACTTGCCACATAGTGAAAAAAATCCTACCGGATAATACATAGAACTACTAGAAACCAGCCCACTGCTTATGATGCATGCATTCGGGATGGGCTTGAAACCCAATATTTGTTGAGAAATTGATTGTCAATTTCGACAATAATAACAGTAATTAGGTCTTTATTTCCACATTACGCAGATAATTATTTTACAGTAAATGCTTGAAAGTGCGAATATTTAAAATGTAATGAAAATGCAAAATAAGTGTTATTTAATCTGATCAACTTTACTATAAAAACTACATACTAATATTTAAAAGTATATTTCTAAGTACCTGTTTCTTCTAAAGGAAACATATAAAAGGAATGAAACAGATAGTAAAAATGCGTAGTTCTAACAATGGGTGAAGTTATCATACCACGGACTCGCACATTTAAGTTATGCGGATGAGATCTAGACATTATTTTTTGTATAGGTAGTCTTTTTATTACTCGCGAATTTTAGCTTTAGTGGCTTATATCTGTATTTAAAACCTTTATATCTCTTTTATTATTATATTATATATTTAATGATGAATTTTATTATGGCTATATTTATAACTTTTTGTCTATGTAGTTACTTAGTTTATGCTTTATTTTATTTTTCCATCATCAAGAACTATTCGTTCTTTTTAAAATAAATTGTATCTAAGTTTGAGTTTTGAGTTTATTACCGCACAGTCCTTTGTTATGATGCATAGTGGGGCAATGAAATTAACCTTGAACTCGCGTTACCTTTGTTTTGATTTTTTTGATCTTTTTTTTGTTTCTATTGACCGGTGGCATCGACAATATTTGAAATTTGCAGTTCAAATCGGTAATATATATTTTTATTATTTAAAAATTGAATAACGCAACACCCGCTATTTTTAAAATAGTCGTAGGAAAATAATAATACACAACTTGAATGGCAATTAGCTTGTTACAAACTCGTTCCATTACAGCCACTACAGTAAATTTTTCTTCTTTACAAAAAGCATCTTACCATTCCCGTTATGTTATATACTATATTGCATTTTGATTAATTTATTTTACCATCGGCTTGCTAACTCATTTGTAGAAGTGATTAATAAATGGTGCAAGTAATATTTAAACCGATATGTAATCAAATGCGTATTAGACAGATTTAGTCGTAATGAACCATTTAAATATGACAAATATATCTGTTTCGTAAAATGTTCTATGCTACCATCTGCTGTTTTTAGATAAAATTCGAGAAACTTTGTTTAAAGAGGAAACTAATCGGAACAGAAAGAAAGCGAATATTCGTGATTTAATCAATAAGCGTTGTGAACGTTAAAGTGGCGTTTACAAAGTAGATGGCGCTTCGAGGGAGCAATAAATAGAGATTTAATATACATTAGACAGTTGTCACTGGGTGTCACACCTATCGCTTACGTTGCTTATTGAGCCCAAAAACTTTTTTAGGGAACTGCAAGAAATAATTACCTATTTCACTTTATTACCACTGGTGGCGGTGTAGGATATTTTAAACTTTTTACATAGGAATGTAACATACATTCATGTAGGTACACTTATTCTATATGATATTAATTAGTAATTTTTGTGTTTTGCAAAGTATTACATAGAAAAGAACTATCATACTGTATAGGATTATTATGTGATTTAGGCTATAATATTATGAATTATATGGAATGAAAAAAAAATCTTTTTTACACAACATTAAAATTAACTCTATTTATTTAACAAATAAAGTGGAAGTATCGGTTTACAAGTGATTTAAATTTTTTACATTTGAAATTATATTTTTATAAATTTTGCCGTGTGCCAGCTGCCACAGTCGCAGTAATACTAATATAATGTATACAAATTTTCTGACTGCCTTAATAAATTTAAACTTTTTATTGGATAATATATTTTAATTTAAAAATTCGCAAATATCTTTATACTTACAATGAGTAGAATTTATACTCCGCTATGTTTATTTAAGTTAGAAGATTATATAATTGATATTAAGCTCTAGTTGCCCCTTTACATCCAATTTTCATGCCACCAATAGTATTTTATAATATTTTTGTTGTTATTAGATTTCCTTTTCATTTCTTCTTTCGTAAAAATTTAACAACCATTCAATTTTTTTTTCCAACTAAAGTCTTAAAAAAATTAAGATATTGAAGAATAATTAAATTCTCTCATAGTAGTTTATTCTAGGTCCTTGAATTATACAAAAAGTAACGTGATCAGGTCTATGACTAACCCTAAAAACTAAATTTGTTAGTTCTTTTAGTATTATTAAATTAGAAACAAATAGCTTCTAAATCAAATACAATTCTCCTTACAGTTAGACATTTTTCAGAGGCTCATCCCCGCCATTCTGTGACCTACAGGTAATTCTTTTAGATACCTATAAATACCTTGAACATGATTAGGTATACTATTAAGACTAAGTTTTTCCGTTTAGAAGAGAAGTTATCTGTCTGGCTACTTTAATATTTCGTTTTTTACTCAGTAATAAAAGGAAATAGCGTAATTCTTCTTCGAACCACTGTCAAGGTTAAACTGTCTGCAAAAATATCCTATATAGAAAACTAATACCAATTTAGCTTATACTTAATACAGTGCTACTTTCTAAAATCCACATAGTGCACTTAACACCATTTTATTGAAAGTTGTCACATGCTCATCTCTATAAGATAATTTGGTTTAGCCGAATAGGATTTTATAAGAAAATAAAATCCGAAAACTGAAAAGCTGGTAACGAAACTATGATGTTTGTGTTCAAGAATAACGATTAAGTTTTTTTTTTATTTTTGGATTATCGTATAAAAGGGACATAATCTTCTTCGTTTATATCGACCTTATCAAGATTTTTAAAATACCAATGTTTGATAAAATACTTACAACTATGGTACAGGACTCATGGATTAAATAATTATTACTACGTTTAACACCAATATTACTATATATGTATCGCCGTCAATGAAAAACGTTTGTATTTAAATAAAGTAGCTATGTGATAAAAATGTGTTTTTCTTATTTCCTAATAGTGTGGCAAAAATCACAAAAATAGCAAGAAAGTTATTAAGTTAATTAATCAAAATAAAACTATTTTTTGAAGTATGTGAAACGTAAACATATACGCTTCGTAAAATTCTTTAGTATTTTATTATATTAAAATGGTCTTTAGTCGTTTATGTTTACAATAAATTAGGTAATGGTTAATCTTGTATTATTTTTTTGTTGTAATGAATGACATATATACATGTATAAAAATAGTATATATAATTTTTTCTTCGCTTCGCATTATCATTTTTTAACTCTAAATATGTTTATAATTTAATGTTGTTTTTCAACATATAACAATAATAATAATACATTATTATATGCGGATAGCATTGGTTTCTCAAAAAAACGGAAGGGATACGAGGTTATTTAAATTAAGGCAAAGTTGCGCAATTTAATGTCGAATAATATAACAAAGTTGGAAAAATCCGACTACTTCTTAAGATTTCTGTAAAAAAACGAACCGAAAAAATTATTCACCAATATTTAAAAACCGACGTTCAACCGTTCGACCTCCGAAAATCAACGGTGTATCACAATTATTGTTTGAACAGAAGATTTAAGATTTCAATATAGGAGACAAGAGAAAGACAGAAAAACCAGAATCTTGCCAAATTTATAGAAAACACGGTAGTATTGTCACGGTCGTTTTTTTCTCTCTACAACAACTACTACTTATTGTTAGCAGTACGTCTCTAGACGGAGCAAGGTCTTTCCCGCATGGTCACACATCCAAGTACTAAACGCGCCCAGTAATACTTTGCTTTGATTATCATCCGAGATCGGATGACCTGTTAATATCAATTTGAATCCTCTCGGTGATTTCTCCCTGATCGTTGGTACATTTTTAAAAACCAAACTTTTGATTATTCCCCATAAATAAAAGTCCAAACAAATTAAATCAGGAAACCCAGTACCAAGGAAATAAAATTCCATAAAACCATCATGCTGATACCACACGTTGATTCTAGTAGCGATCATCACTTCTTCTAGCAGTTCTGCTAATTCGTTATAATGAATAAATTGCCATAAACAGTATATAAAAGCCAGAAATTCAAACTGCTACTTCATTGAATATCTGAATCGAAATTTGATTCATCGTAAGTAGCGTAAACTACTTTGAAGATTAAAATTTTTAGTTTTCTTTGTTATTCAGCTACCTTAAATTGCTGTTTTTGTTGTTTACTTGTGTTTTCGCGTTACTTTTACTGTTAAGTTGATGTTGCTTTGGCGCATTAGCCTCCAAACACGCCCCAAACTTCGATTCAGTAAGCGGTAGATATCATGTGATTTGTGTGCAGCAGCAGAATCGAGTTTTTCAAAAGCACCACAAAAATGGGGGGAGGGGGAAGTGCCACCCAATATATTAATCAGTTGGATAAATTCCGGTTTTACCTTCACAGCAAGAACCTAGGAACGCCCCTATTCACCTATTGATTCATTTATTTCCCAACAGCTTAAATAAATATATCGATGTGCGATTTTTGCCAAACTTTGTCCTTTAGTTACTCTTTATAACTAGTCTTATAACAGAAGTATAACATTCCTGTTAAACATATATATATATATATATATATATATATATATATATATATATATATATATATATATATATATATATATATATATATATATATATATTATATATATATATATATATATATATATATATATATATATATATATATATATATATATATATATATATATATATATATATATATATATATATATATATATATATATATATATATATATAAGTATATATGTAAGAGATATAAAAATGATTAAATGAGCAAAGTTTTAGAGAATTTTATTGGTAATTTAAAAATGTCAGCGGCGTGCTTTTAAGTTTTTTGGTTTTTCAGATATTTTGAAAAATCTAAAAGTGGTATTTGCCATAATGACCTGTAACTCTTTAGTTGTATTTTGTTTCAAAATCTATGAACACTTTTTTATAGCCATTTTTGTGTAGAAAACGGTTATTGTATTAGATTTTAATTACGACGTTTTGGTTATCCTTCATCATCACCAACTTTATTTTTTCTTATGGACGCCATATTGGATTTTTGTCTATTTAAAATAAGAAAGAAAAATTTTATTCAATAATGTATAACAAGTTTACATTTTCTAAAGAAAAACCATTAAAATATTCCAAAATCGATTTTATTCTAGTAGGCTTTGGATCGCCACGGTGACAATATTTTTTGTAATGTTTAATAAATATTTAATATAGTAATCACAAGAAATACGAAAAAATAAGAATAAGTTTTAACTAGAAACATATACATGTAAGTAACAAAATGCTGTCAATTTTTAGCAACGCAAGCACGACAATTTTTTTAAACACTATTTGTCGCACGTCTAATTGTGTTTCTGTTAATATTAGCAAACACTTCCTAAGCTATCTCTTCGAGTACGGCTAATGTCTCGGGAGGTTCAAATTCAAAAACTTCATTTTTAACGTGCCCCCACAAAAAGAAATCCAAGGGTGTAATATCACGTGACTTAGCAGGCGATGATGTAGGACCACCTTTGGAAATTAATTTGTACCCAAAAGTTCTTCTTAATAAATCTCTGCCAGCCCTGGAATTGTGGGCTGAGCAGCCAAAGCTGAAACCAAACATTATGAAATTCGTATTAAGCTGCATTTCTAATTGCTGGTAGAATTTGGTTTTCTAGCATATTTCTATCTTTCACCCGTTAAAGTACGCTGGTAAAAAAATGAACCTATAAGTTGATTACGTGAAAATACAAGATTATGTATAAAGCTCTTAAACCAGCTAATATGAAAAACTATTTTACCGTAAATGCCACACGAAACGTTCATGCCAAATCGAGTTTGCAACCTACGTTGTGCCAACAATCTAGGATTCTCTGTTGCCCAATGGGAACGATTATGTTTGTTAAAGATTCCACAGTTACTAAAATATGTTTCGTCAGTCCATATAACGGCACTGCTAAAATTTACATTTTCCTGGCATTTGTTAATGTACCAGTTACAAAAGGTAACTCTCCTTAGAAAATCTCCTTCAATAAGCCCTTGAACAATGGTCGGCTTGTATGGGTGGTACTTATTTTTCTTTAAAATGTTGTCCTAGGAATGTCTAGCTCTGTACTGCTTTTTCTTGTCCATGAAGTTGGGTTTTCGATAAAGTAATTTATAACTTGATTGTCACGATTGTTATTTTCTTTGTTATACTTCTAGACCTTGCCTGTTCGAAACTTCCACACGTTCTTAAATTAACCACAAGTTTTGAAAAATACCTTTGGTTTGGTTGTTGCCTCTCTGGGTAAGTATCAGCGAAATTATTTAAGGCTATAACCGCATTTCTATTGATTTTAATATAACACTCCAGCATATTATCAAATTTCTCTTCGGTGGTATAACGTAAAGCCATTTTTAAGAATTTAAAATAAACGATAACAGAAAATAACTAACAAACTTTGAAACGTCAAAAAATCAAACATTCCAAAACAAAAAAAATAATATTGTTATCATGGCGATCCAGAGCCTGCTAGAATAAAATCGACTTTTTAGACAATTTGATGGTTTTTCTTTAGGAAATGTAAACTTGTAATACTCAGTGGATAGGATTTTTCTTGCTTATTTTAAAGAGACAAAAATCCAATATGGCGTCCATATGAAAAAAATAAAGTTGGTGATGTGAAGGATAACCGAAACGTCGTAATTAAAATCTAATGCAATAACCGTTTTATACACAAAATATGAAAAAGTGTTCATAGATTGTAAAACAAAATACAAATAAAGAAGTTACTGGGCTTTACAGAAAATGCCACTTTTTAGTTTTTTCAAAATATCTCAAAAACCAAAAAACTTAAAAGCACGCCGCTAGCGTTTTTAAACTACCGATAAAATTCTGCAAAACTTTGCCCATTTAATCATTTTTGAATCTCTTATAGTTTCCGAGATTCCAATACATGCATCATCAAAATGGCCCACAGTGTATATACATCTTGATTTTTCTTGGACCTTCTGGTTTGTATCTATATATATATATATATATATATATATATATATATATATATATATATATATATATATATATATATATATATATATATATATATATATATATATATATATATATATATATATATATATATATATATATATATATATATATATATATATACGGTAAACTTGGCAGCAATGCCCCGTTGGATTCGGCATAATTTCGTACCTAAGTGTACATATTTTATTTACTATTAGTAATGAAAAGAGGCCGTATATAATATTTCTAAAAACCTGTCATTTGACAAAAATCAATATTATTTTTTATTTCTACATAGGATTTCTTCCGACTCATTTTCTTTCTCCCTACACATTAGTTGCCAAATTCTAAAGTGGAAATTAAAAAGGGTCATATAAAATACACTTTCAATGTGTCTACAAGAACTTCAGTGGAATGATAAAGTAAGTCAAAGCACGCAAACGTTCCGGATTTGTAAAAGCAGACCTTATGAAATATGTAAAACATTCCCGCCGTACATTAGGGTTAAAGTACAATAGCTCAGAGCCATTAAAATTTAATGACGAGTCAACCCAAGAATTCCCGCGTTTGTAAAGTTAATGAAAAATTCTGCAATACTATGCCGGTAGGATAATAAAATTGACTCATGTATTTTTGTTGTTCAATTTGAGCGTCTATTGAAATTTATTGACAGTTACTGTGTTCACGTAAAACAGTTGTAAAAGTCGTCTGTATTATATATATATATATATATATATATATATATATATATATATATGACACCCCCCGCATATTGCACTTGATCTTAGAAATCGTCAAAAAAGTTTCCATTTTTGCTAAATAATACATCCTATACCAATTTTTAATGATTTTTGAGATACTCATTTAGATTTTTTTTCTATGGTCCTTTTGCGGATTTTTTCATGTAATCGCGGTGGCCATGAAAAAAAATCGTCTAAATCAAAACTTATAAGTCAAAACTTTTATTTATGTAACGTAATCTAACGGTGGCGTGCAGTTTCCTTCATTTTTAGAACTTTGAAATTAGTTTTTCTAAAAATGAGCTAATTAATAAAGATTTATATATTAGGCAAGGCTGAAAAAAACTGCCTCTTTTCATAAAGGATATACAAGATCAAGATCGATGCCTACCTAGATCACTATGTTTTAGAAACTTTATGGAAAGATTTGATGAGTAAATTCGACAACCAAATACAAGATAAATACAAGTCCAACAACACTGGTAACTTACCCCCGTATTCACTAAAAACGTTTAAGAATTAGACCAGGTCTAATTACCATGGTACTTAAAACTTAGTTAGTTAGTTCGCCAGTCATGTTTCGCTAATGGCACTGTCATTTTGTAATTGTAACATTGATAATTGTGAAATTATTTGTTTAACTATTAAAAATGTCATCTTAAACCTACAACTGTCAAGTTAGACCTGGTCTAAATTTAAACCTCTTTAGTGAATAGGGGTGTTAATGTTTGGTGAATTTTAATAAACATTTAAATGGCTCTAATTACCTTAACTCCTAACGTAAAGAAATTCCTCCACTTCTTAAAGATGCTAATCTACAGCAGCGTAGGAACATATAATTGCAACAAGATGGTGCGCTCCTCACTATCTTCGGAAGATTCAGTAATTCGGATAATCGTTATAAGCAGTGGTTTTGGGCTTGCATTTGCGTTACCCAAAATAGAATTTATGTAGCTCAATAAAGATTATTGTGCATTACAGCCCCATCACTTCTCAAAAGTAGCTTCATAAAAAATAAACTTGATAGAAAGTTCGGATTTAATTCTGATGAAAATGACAGAAATTTATACGCTTTTCTAAATCTTCACTATGTAATTTTTGATCTAATTCAATACCATAGAGATGGTATTCAACTGCAACATGTATTCATATTTCGAACTCCTAATCTTCATTCGTAGCAATTCTATCATCATAATTTGTATACTCAACACTGCCACTAATCAACTTTTTCCATTATGTTCCTAAAACTAAGAGAAAGTTTTTTCAGCCTTACCTAATATGCAAATCGTATCTATTAACCCATTTTAAGAAACAATAATTTCAAAGTTATAAAATGAACACAAAATGTAAAAAATAAACGAAACTACACCTTACCGCCAGATTATGTTACATAAATAAGAGTTTTGACACATACATTTTAATCTAGACGATTGTTTTCCACGGTCATTGCGAATACATCAAAAAATCTGCAAATGTAATGAGAGAAATTAAAAAAAAATCTAAATATCTCAAAAATCATTAAAAATTGGTATAGGATATATTTAGCAAAATTGAAAGTTTTTTGATAGCTTCTAAGATAAACTTGAAAATATACAGGAGCGCCATTTGACAAAAGTGATGCCATTTGACAAAAGTGATGTGATTATTTAAAGAAATGGCATTCCTCAAGAACTATTAAATTTAGGTAAAACAAAGCTTTAACAGAAAAGTTTAAGAATTACACCTAGAATTCGAAAAATAATTATTATGCAGGGGTTTTAATTAAAAAAAAATGGTTTTTGCTGCTTTGCTTTTTTAGAGCAACCTTTGTACGCGAAAATATTTTTATAGTATGTAAAACTGGTTGTAAAATCACAAAATGTGATTTTTTTGGAAAATCTGATTTACAAAACATAAACTTACTTCATTGCATCGTTAACTTACCGTGTACATACAAATTACATACAAAAAACGATTAGATAACTAATTGATCTCAAAGATGCGTGTTCAAAATCTCTAAGA
The DNA here is from genome assembly GCA_030620095.1 of Kuschelorhynchus macadamiae. Lineage (NCBI taxonomy): Eukaryota > Metazoa > Arthropoda > Insecta > Coleoptera > Curculionidae > Kuschelorhynchus > Kuschelorhynchus macadamiae. Next base: position 128,765 of record JAUTXW010001856.1, read on the forward strand.
TGCATCTAACGAAGCCACGCCCGCGTTTATAAAAAATACGTTTTCTGTATTATTTTGTTTACTTAAAAGTCACGAGATAACACCATAGAGGACACTATAGGTAAGTTTTGTATTCTTAGGGACTTTAAAGGGTTTAATCGGGCCCTAATGCCTGTCAGAAATGTATGTGGTTAACCTTTTTTAAAGGCTATTATACAATTCGACAAGCTACAGCTTCATAAAAAAGTGGATTATAGAATCCTTTTTACTTTTGTGTTTTTGTATTAATTTAAATTTTTAGAAGTTTGTTCTAAATTTATATAAATATCTCATATAAAATAAATAAAAATATTTCTTACACGTTTAAGAATCAAATCAGGCTAAAAAATATAGAAAAAAATTGTTTTTCAGCATATTTTGTTAATTTGACGTTTCTTAATGCAAACAACTACCTAGCAAGATATTTGCCAAAATAACAATTTTCCGCATTCTCCCCATAGGGAGTCTGGAGTGTTTTATAAGCATCTGAAATGGATTAAATATTGTTCTATGGTGCACTTATCCTTCAGTTTACAAATTCCTCAACTAATATTTATGATTATATTTTTGATCTTGATAACCATTAGCTTTAATAGAGATTCATCAATAATAAGCTGTCTGATTTTGTAATAAGAATGAGAGAAAATACTAACCCTTACACATTTTTGGATTCTCGTAGTTCCAATGCTATGAAATAATTATACTAGTAAAAAAATTAATGACTAGTGAAATATACCAGATACTTATATTATTTTAAGAAATTGGGACCTAAATATGTAGATCACAATATAATTGATCTTCAAAAACATTCTTAAAAATACCATCATTTTTTAATCCAATATCGGCCGTCTTTCATTACAAATGTTTACTACTTTGACAACTGTTTTGAGTAATTGTCAGTAAATTGAACAACAAAAATTCAGAAGTCAATTTGATACTACAGAATTTTTCATTAACTACGAATGCGGAAATTCCTGGGTTGACTCGCCATTAAATTTTAATGCCGCTGAGCTATTGTACTTTAACCCTAATATACGACGGAAATGTTTTACATATTTCATAAGGTCTGTTTTCACAAATCCGGAACGCTTGCGTGCTTTGACTTACTTTATCATTCCACTGAAGTTATTGTAGATACTTTGAAAGAGTATTTTATGTGACCCTTTTTAATTTCCACTTTAGAATTTGGCAACTAATGTGTAAAGAAAAGAAGAGTCGGAAGAAGACCTGTAAATAGAAATAATAAATATTTATTTTTTTTTTAGCGAAGAGGTTTTATTAAAATGTACTATAAAAGGAATGATGCTTTTGCCTCATATGACTAGTTAGGTTCATTTTAAAGGAATTTACCGAAAGTCCCTTGATATGAATATTTTCTTTTAAAGAAATAGTGAAGTCTGACCCAATTCAGATCCGTTATTGTCATTTAATAGCATATATATATATATATATATATATATATATATATATATATATATATATATATATATATATATATATACTTAACTGCCGTTATTTATCGGGAAACTATTTTGAGGTATTTAATTTCAAAGATTGATAAATTGTGGTATCTTATTTGATTGTTGGGATAAATATTTAACTGCGATTATTTATTTGTGAAACATTTTGCGGTATTTATTTTCAGAAATTGATATTTTGTTATATGATATTTGACTGTTATTAATTGTCTGCTTATATTATTTAATTGTACTTAATAAATTAGTATAAGATAAAAAAATAAATAACTATTTCTTTTTTTAAGCCAAAAAGGGATCTCCAATTAATAGACAGAAGGATGAGAAAAAGAAAAAGACATTAGAAAAAAATGGAGGAAGAGAAAAATTTAAAAAAATACATATAAAAAAAAGAAAATATTGGCTTTTGAAAGCGAACAAAGGAAATTACAGTTGAAGAAAGAATGAAAGCTATGGAAAGGGATCTCCAAAGAGAAAAGAAAAAGAAACAAAAAATGGAGGAATACATATCAAGAAGATTGGATCTTGAAGAGATCTTGTCAGGAAACATACTGGAGGATGAAGCCGGAAATCACCGAGGAAGAGACCCAATCATACAAGTCAAAGAAAAATGATCTAATAGTAGTGGACCTGTTAGGTCCATTACAAAATCCATAGGCAGAGTGAAATATGTATCCGAAGTCTTAATGATATCTACAAAATATCTCAAACTTTATTCCATAAGAAAACAAAATCATTCGTACATAAAATATCCATTACAACATCCATAGGCAGAGTGAAATATGTATTCGAAGTCTTAATGGTATCTACAAAATATCTCAAACTTTATTCCACAAGGAAACAAAATCATTCGTACATAAAATATCTGACTAGCGCTAGCAAAGACACAGAAGTGGAAATGTTGCTCAATCTTGTGACACATGAATCAACAGGATTTGCGAAACAGGAGAACATCCAGAAATACTTATAAAAAATTTTTGGGAGTTCCAGATAATGAACCACACAGCCAGCATTTAATGTTAATAGTGGTAAAGAAGAATTTAGAAAAACGAGCTTACATAAGACCAAACAAAAACAATGAAAACAGAAGGTTTGTCAAGTTTGAAGGGGATGAATTAGTGTAGCTGTGAGCAAGTACCATTTTATCATTACAAGAAAAAGAAATTGAAAAACTATTCTTGCTGTATGAAGGACCATTTCGCATAAAAAATCTGCAGGACCAAGTGCATATTAATTGCAGAAACTCGATGCAGGTTTTCGTGATATATTTAATGCAAGACGTTTAAAGGCGAACCAAGGATCAAAAAATTAAGTAGACAGAAATTAGTATGATGAAGATAAAAGACTTCTTAGGATATATTAGAATATTTAGAATTTCGTATGGTAGATTAGTATATTTAGACATTTATAGGAAATATTAGAATTTTTGGAATTCCGTAAGTAAACTTTACGTATTGAAACTAGACACAAAAAGATTTGGTTGGAAGGAATGATTCGCCGAAGTCAAAGACTACTTGATTATCCACCCACGGAATCACGGCGCGACGGATTCAACGGATGAACTGGATCCTCGACGCAGTGGGGACCAATAGACGATTCAACGAATAGTGACTAGCAGGCTTATTCGATTCGATTGTTTACTCGATTCGTAAATTCATATGAATGAAAGAATTGGCAAATTAAGAAATTTTGTTTATTATATTCGTTCGCATGGATTTCATGTATTCCAATGTTTGAAAATACACAAAAAAACAAAAGATATTTTTCGGATGAATGGTTCGCCAAGGCTCAAAAGCCGGAAATGCAGAGCAACTAATCGAAGGGCTGAACCGGACACGCCACACTATGCAGACGAATGAACGAATGGACAAATCAGCGAATAGTTAGTAGCGGACTTTACGGTTTGATAATTAGAAGCACTGCATGAAGATTAAAAGGCTTTTCTTTAGGACATGTGAACTACTGCTAAAATAAAATACGTTATATGTACTACAACACGATATACAGAGCTTTCTGATATTACGTATTTTTACTGCTTATAAATGATCCGAAAAGCATCTATAAAGACATACTACTTTTTTGGGTAAAGATATTTAGGAAAAATAATCTCATATTATTGGTGCCGTTCTAAAAGAAGCTTATTAATAATTGTACTGTATTGTTTTTTTTTAAGTAAAAACCATTTTTGTTGCTGCTTTCGTAAAGGAAAGGTATTGTTAAAAAAATCACCCTCCCAGACTTTTGCAGATATTCGCGTTTTAAAGTGATTAAATACATGAAAAAAATTTTTTCTCATTTCCCTAGGTCTGTCAGTCTGTCTTTGAGCGGCATATATCAAAAACTAATTATCCTATTGATTTGATGTTTTGATAAACAATAAATGAGTACAAAATTTGCACAAAAATCAAATGTGATATTGGGACACACCCGTAGAATTTTAGTCTGAAACCTGTTTTGAAAAAAAATAGCGGTCTAATCAAAGGTCTCAAAATCCAGTAAAATTTCATTTTCTGGAACAAAACCCTTTTTTTCTGAACGAAAATATTAAATTACATTACTTACTGTATTTAAACTATACAAATAAAGTAAACTACAATCAGAATTAATAAAAATAGAACATTAAAAAATGCTATATTCAGGTATCGTTTTTGACTTATTACACACACATCTATATTTTATTTAGTTTTAATTACATGATTAGTATTTTAACTTGTGTACAGTTTTACTTTGTGATATGGCTACAAAACTTTTTTTCCTACAGAAGAACTCTCTTAATTTTTTAGAATAATGAGTTAAATGTAACTGGTTATGAAAATAAATGATATCTTTCTGCATTCTATAGAAAGATATTCCTGTAGGTTGTGAAATATTTCTTATTTAAAGTTTCTTTTTAGTTACCGTTATTTTAAAAAAGACTTTTGGATTTCACGCTTCTTTCTGCACAACTCCAGTAATACAAATTTATTTTAAATTTTAACGAAGTATCATGTTTTCAAAGCTAAAAAAGTAAAAACAAAATAATTTACACCCCAATGAGATAATTATACTTATTTATTATAAATTTACTTTTTAAAGTTGCACACCATGTCAATTATTTGAGTTTAAGTACGTTTTGAATTGTACAATATTAATGGCATTGCACTAAATCATATTTTAATTTATTTCTTGAAAACGGGTTATTGTATCAAAGATATACACAATAGAACTTTAGCGCAATTTTAATGTAGATTTATAAAATAATATTAATTAATTAAATACACAGTGAAGTATTATTTTTGTTACAAATTTAAACATTTTTTTCAGAGGTATATATAATATGCTAGAGTTTACCACTGTGAAATATCATTTTCAAAAGTTTTTTTAAATATCAAAGAACATATTAAAAAATATGTTTAACCCCCTCTTGCAACAAGTTGTGACATAATTTGTTACGTTCAAAAAGTTTATCTAGCTTTTTGGTTAATTCGTAAAAAATATTTGCCCATTTATATACCCAATATCTAAATATTTTGTTTTTTGTTGCGAAATAGTCAAGAAGTCGATATATCTTTATTTTGAAAACAAACTGTTTTATATACTTTTTCAAATTATTAGATGCAGAATTAACCACTTAATAGTTCGTACTTTTTTAAATCACGCCTTTTTCTAAAATATGTTTAAAGACAAAATAATATTATTTCAGCCCTATTTATATACAATTTTAGTTAAAGGGTCGGACACATTTCGAAAATCTGGAATAAGAATGAATAGGGTTCCCCATCATGTATGACCTCTTCTTTGTCTCGTTTTAAATAGCGTCAATAAACCAAAGTTACATAATCAATTTTTATTAAAATATCCTTTATACATTTATATTTTTGAACATATATCAAATATTTATATGCCGTTTCAAATATTTACATGTATACATGTAGATATATAGGTATAATAAGAACGAGTAAATTTGACAGTTAGTGATGACTGATTAAAGAAAACTTAACGATAGCATTTATTGGAAAACGCTAAATAAATATTTACCATTTACTCTTTTTAAAGACCTAGAAATAAAGATTTTATTTCTACAACTTTTTTATACAGGAGATGCACAATGTATGTGCCGATTTTAATTTATGATGAATAATTTTGATTATCCCCCCTCAGTTAAGCTAGTTTGAATATACACATTAGCTTTTAGTTAATTTCAGGCAGGTATAAGCCCCTAAATTAGTTAAAAGGAAAAGAGGAAGAACAAAAAAAATACTCGACAAGGCCTCTAAACCGGATATAACTTTATTTAATCGAAATATTCGGTTTTAGGGCCAGCAGCTTTAACTTTAATTAAAGAATTTAATTGTAGAAAAAAACTGTTGAAACTCATATTAAAAGCAACAATTAATCTAATCTGCTATTGAATCATTTAATTAATGTCCAAACTTCTGTGGTATTACTTTAGTCCCCCTTTAATCAAATACTAAAAAACAAAAATTACTTTTTCGAAAAAAGTCGAAATAATGTTTAAAATGATAAACATTACGAAATCCCAAAGACCAAAAAAAAAATACTTAACAATATTTTATTTAAAGAAACTTTTTGGATTTTTAATATCAAATGATAAACATTTTAAGGAATTGAATACCTTAACATGTAGACTAATTTAGCATATGTTAGTTTTAGCAATACATATAAAAAAGTTTTCTTCAAAATTTCGAATACAACCAATTATTCTACAACCTAAAATAAAAATAATTTTTATGACAAATATACTAGGTAAATGCCATTTAGCAACGTGGGCGCCTTAAGGAGGGGATCCCCTATATAAAGTTGAGTTGCATATCTCAAAAAATATATTTAGCAATATTTTCATTAAACAATCGGGAATCTTAATCCTAATTTGGTACTATGTCTACTAATGCGTTTCCTAAAACCAAATATTAACTAATAAAATTTTGGTATAAAGCCATGATGGCCGAAGAAAATGGCGGTATATAGAAATGTTTAAAAACTTGTGTGTCAACATATGCTGATCCAACTGACTGAAAAAAAAAATCATTTATTGGAATAAGATTTTCTTTTTATGGTCGAAAATAATAATTTTTGATTTTTTTAAAGAGTATGTAAATAAATAATGAAAATAATTAAGTTTAAAAAAAATAAAAACAAAATAAAAATATTATGTATACCTATTGGAGTATCGAAACAATGTATTTATTTGAGTAGGTATGGTAGTAAATGTATGAGTGTTCGTACATACATACAGTATATTAAATCTATATTTTTACAAAAAAAAAGGGAGAAAAGAAAAAAGGAAGTGTTTATTCGTCCCGATCTAAATGATTAAGAAAATAGATGTATGATCATAAACTGTTATTTGTATAAGCGCAAGAGGACTATTTAAGAGAACTCTAATTTTCGGCTCAACAAACAACATAAAAATGCATGATATAATAAACGGAAGGTATGATATGTAGACGGTTTCAATTGCGTTCGGTTTATGCAGTGACGTCATTGCGTGCGTAGACTTTTAAATTCCTTTATGGAGATGCATATCGTTTCTAGCGTTTAGACATTATATTACCATTTTTTTCAATTAAAAATGCTTTTCTATTGAAGCATTGAAATATAATTAACTAAAACAAAAAACGTATGGCATGGTAGTTATATATTTATTTAATAAAAATTCAAAGAACACGCTAAAGAAAGAGTTATAGTTGTGTACAATCCGACACTATTTAATTTTATAGTGTTATTTTGTAATACATGTTATATTTAGTTCAATTTAGAACTAAAAAATGCTATAATATCTGTGCTTTTTGGTAAGTACAGGGACGTATCTAAGTCCCATTTGAGGGGAGGAGGTCTAATTAAAAAAAATGCAGGTATGAGAGAGAATAAAACAACACACACACTAAACAAATTTAACCTTTATGTGCACAAGCTGCCGTGTGTTCCTATATTATATGTAATTATATAAACAGATTTAATATAAGCCTTATTCTAGTTGAAAAGCTCTTTTTTTTATTAAAAATGTCGATTATTTCGTCCAGATTTGCATTGTTGTCTTTTTTTTATATGGTTTAATGACATATAGTCATCTTTAACAAAATACCTTGAGCATATCCGCGACAAAATTGTATTTAATTTAGATTTGCCTTTACACAAGCGTGTATATTCACGTAAACATTTTTTTGTTTAAGGAAATTAAAAAGCCTTATATTCCTATCAAAATTCTTTGCCTGGTTATCCCCGTCACACCTGAACACAGCACACCTCATATTTATTGTTGTTTAATTAACTAAATATAAAAAATGACACAGAAATCCGCAAACATCTTTAATGAAATAGGTCAATGACAGTCGGCGTTAATCACCCGATGACGTAGCAGAGAAATGCGCGATATCATACCTTCGGTTTATTGTATCATGATAAAAATGTAGCAAAAATGCAACCATACTTTTAGAACGATTGGGATTTATTATGAATTTAGTGTGCGAGTTCATACGATACAGCTGTGAAGTCGCGTCGACGCAGTGTGTTGGTGTTAACGCGACAGCAAAGATTTAAACGCCGTGGTCTCATCATAGTTTTGAGTTAATGTTCATTTAGTACACATGTTGTCTTTAAAGAGTGCACATTAGAAGTAAAATACTTCCGTGCCTAGTGTTTAATACGGCACAGAGAATTTTATTGACGAGAGTCGAAAATATCTTCTAATGTGAGATGTTTCTTCCAGAGACATAAGAGCATTAAAATTTAACAGATGGCACCTGGATACATGTTTTCAAATCATTTTATGAGGAGTTTTAATAAAAATTGGAGGGAACAAAAACGCTATTAAAGATTATACCTTCTTATAATTGTCAAGATTAGCTTTTCATTATTAATAGAGTTCAAGTATTATTTAAAAGTTAAATTATTTGATCTTACCTAGTAAGTTTTCCGACTTTAGAAATTTTCAGGTCATTCGTTCCGATTTTAATTCAGCAAATTTCCACCTCGTGCAATATTTTCATTTGGTGGTACATTTTCCAATCTTAGCATACGGGCTAAGAGTATCTTCATGTACAATAGGTTATAGCACGAAATTTTTTTTAAATTCAAAGTTTCGTTATGATTTTCTAAAAAAATATTTGTTGAAATTCAAAAATATTTAGGTCTCCCGGAATAATCCCATAGTTAAAAGTTCTTTATTCAAAACGATTACTTTAAAATTTTTTGTGTAAATAATTAAATTTTTGTTGTTAAATTTTTGATAGAGTGTTTAATTTTCTGAGCTACAGAAAGTGGTATTCAAATACAAAAATCTCAGTTATTTTAATTGGAACACTCTGTATTTTATTTTTATATGATTTAGTTTTTAATTCTCTACCAATCGAGATATACATGTCCTATACATATAGCGAATAGTTTAAAAAGAATTAGCATTTAATTGATTCTTATTCCACATTTTGTGTTATATATTATACTAAATGTAAGCATAAGCAATACAAAACATATATTATGTATTACAAAAAAACATTCTCAACGTATCCGCGCTCCTTGGCAATACAGGTGGTGTAAATAATTTTAATTTTTGCTATGGAATTTTTTAAAGCATTCGTTTGATTAATTTTATTTATTTCTTGTCTTAATTTATTGTTTTAAATGTTTATCATTGTCAATTCTATGTTTATGAACTAATTCTTTTAGGGTTCCTCATAAAAAATAGTCTAGTGGTTTCAAATCACGACTCCTGGCAGGCCATGGTACTGTTTCGTGTTTCCCGATCCAAGTATTAATCTACCATTTAAAAAGTTGAGTACAGGTTTTACAGTATGATACGGAACTCTATTCTGCTGGAATATTACCTTCTGTTTTAGATGCTCTGGCCACTCATTAGTAGGATCTTGAATGTGGCTATTTCGTAAATTTAGATAGCGTTGTCCATTTAAACTGTGGTAATACTCCAAACGTAAGCACTTCGATGTCCCTGTTTTTGAATTATTTTAATTAGGTCTTCATTGGTATCTGACTAGTAATGGGTGTTTTTGCTGTTAAAAACACCGGCCTCGGCAGTATTAAAGATTTTCTCATCTGTCCAGAGGATTCTTCTGAAAATTTGAATGTCAAAGTGGCGACCATCATATTTGCATAAAACGTTAACCTATAATTCATATCAATGGGAGATAACATTTGAACAGGTAAGAATTTATAAGGACGATACTTGCTAATTTGCGGGGTGTAATGCACACTTATTTCACTTACGTTGGGGATGTTTCTGGCTGAGTCTATTCTAGTTTTCTTGGTAGTAAGTAAAAGATTATACAATTGCTTCTCTTCGGTCAATACTGATTTAGACCTATTTATTTTTGTATTAGCTACCACACCATTTTTCAAACTATGTACAATCCTTTAATAAATGTTTTTTGAAGGAATTCTTCGAAATGAGAATATTCTTTGATATTCTCTTAATCCTAGTGCTGGACTTTTATTATTTTTAAAATAACAATCATACAATTTTAAACGTTCATTTTTTCTAGTAAAGTTTTTCGAATGATATAAATACTGATGCTATAATATATTTGCTCTTTTGTTTTTTGTTTTTGCGTGGCAACGCCTCTGTGGTTTTCGTTTAGCCATGCGTCCCAATTAAAACCCAATAATGGCAGTATTCCAATAAAATGTAAATCAATATATAAAGTTTGTGATTTATACAGATAAAAAGTAATATTGTTGAACACATAATAGAAAATAAAAATCGGTAAACTAAATATCTCTATTTTGTAAAAAACTTATTTTGTATACGTAATAACAAAAAAATTACTCACTTACATTATCTGAGACTTTGGCAATTTGGTATATTATTTTGAGTTGCCTATTTTAAACATTTGTCAAAAGCTACCAGAGCTTCGCATGTTTCACCAAGTCGACATATTCTTCGTAGCTAGTCTCACTACTAATGTCGTCAAGTTGCTCTTGAATCATCTATTAAAATCAAATAGTATGCTTCTTTATGCCCAACTGCCCATTCCTCAATTTCATTATTTAAGAGATTTTTGACAAGTTTTCTACCTAAGCTGCAAATCACTTGTAAACCATTTTCTATTTCTGATATTTTCTCGACTTATTTTGGCTCATCTTCCTGATGGAATATTGTCCGTATTAAATCGCTTTAGCAGTTCTATTTCTCGTATTTTCTCGACTTATTTTGGCTCATCTTCCTGATGGAATATTGTCCGTATTAAATCGCTTAGGCAGTAGGGACGGCGGCGATATCAACCAACTGCGACAAACAAGTTTAAACAAGATATCCTAACGGGAGCATCCGGATTGCTGGATGTTCGCAATAAAGTGCGTTAGGATTAAAGAGGTTGCACTGTACGGAATAAGAATCAATTAAATGCCAGTACCCTCTAAACTATTTGCTCTAGGTATAAGACCCTAATATTTACATTGGTAGAGAATTGAAAACCAAATCATATAAAAATAAAAAATACAGAGTGTTCCATTTAAAATAATTAAGATTTTTATATTTGAATATCTGTTTTTTTGTCCCTGAAAATTTAACACTCTATTAAAATTTTATAAAAAAAATCTATCTAAAATTTACAGATTATTTAATGTTGTGTTTAAATTTGGTAATCTAAAACATGAAAAGCAAAAAAAAAAAACATTAAAAACCTTTTTTTATGAACTGCAGTTTCAACATGTTGTAATATATTATATTTTTTCTCGCAATTATTATACAAAATATTATAGATATTTAAACTATTTTCTCTAATGCCGGAAAATTAAACTTTCCGGTTTTATACAGATCCTGTAAATGTGTTGTTCTCATACTTCAATTCCCGATGGCGTATCTATTCGTTGACAGTTGGTTTAACTTTAGGCATCGCCTCAAATATTAAGACCCACACTTTATATATTTTTACTTTGAGGTTTAACAGGCACATGCCCGGCGTATATGCACTGCCTATCAATTGAGCTTCACAATATTGTATACAGGCATGGTTGCTTGTCGAAAGGAGCTGTTCTTGATAAACGATTTGGGTGTGGCTTGGCGCTGCCGGCAAGTTCCAACTCGAATTCAAACCTACCGGTAAACAAAAATATCAGACGAGGCTGGAAGAAAGAATCCGGATTATGACTTATTAATTTATTATTAAATATTGCCTGCCTTTATTGAACATGAAAACTTCCAAATGTGCATAAAACTGGCACAAAGAAAAATATATGCAAAAAACCAAAAATATGGAAATAGGCACAAAAAATTACCCACATGCGATCATTTGTTGTACCTAATTTGTGTATATATGCAATCAAAATAAATGAGTCATCATTCCTTCCCTTGGAATGTTGTTTGTTTCTCTATTGTAACATTGTTCACAAATGACGGATTTACACGGATTTAATTCAATTAGTTATAGAAACCTTAACACCTCAGGCTTCAAAATCTTACAAAAATAAACCTTGGTTTTTAAAATCCTGCGATAATGCCAGACTAGAGGAAATCCTTACTCATAACAATTTTTTAAGAACCCTACTTCAGAAAATCTACAGGGTAAAAACGAAGCACGAAATCATTGCAATCGCATAATTTTTGGAAGCCAAAAATGCCTTTAATACACGTATAAAAGACTTCTTTCTCGCCAAAATGGGAGCCAATCCTTTTGGTCGCTTGCCAAAAATATTTATCAAACCTTCTGAATAAGACCTCCTTCTTTCCACCCTAACTTTTGGTGATGAGATCGTTTCTACGTTTTAAGTAAAAACTGAGCTTTTTGCAAAACAATTCACGGTAAATTCTACTTTAATCCCCCTTCTATTCCAACTTTGACATACAATCAAACACTGAAAACCAAAAATTCCTGTGGCCTTGGTGGCATTCCGGCCATAGTCCTAAAGAAGTGAGCTTCTGAATTGGCTCCTATTCTCAACAGCTTATTCCAAATGTCCTATGACAAGGGCATTTTTCCTAAAAGCTGGAAAACTTCTCGTATACAGGCCGTTTCCGAAAAGAATACCAAAACTTTTCCTCTCAATTCAGACCCATATCCCTCCTCCCAATTATGGGTAGGGCAATGGAGAAGTATATCAAAAATGATCTTTTAAACTGCCTTGAAAGGTATAAACTTATACACGTCAGGCAATACGGCTATCGCCACCTTCATAGCAAATATTCTCTCATAACCTACAACTGGGAAAGTCCATCGAATTCCGCGAAGAAGTCCACATTATCGCCCTCGACATATCCAAAGCATTTGATCAAGTCTGGCATGACGCATTTCTTAACAGACTATCTAACTATGGTCTTCCTCCAAAACTTTGTACTTGGATTGCCAGTTTTCTTTGAAACCATATTATTTCTGTAGTGGTTGACAGCCATTCATCAAACTTTCACCATATCAACGCAGGCTTTCGACAGAGACCAGTATTGGCGCCTACTCTATTTCTCCTGGACATCAATCACTTGCTTTCTTCTACTAGCAATCTTGTTCACAGCTATGCTGACGCTATTACTGACAGCTATATTTAACGCCATTAGGAAACAATCTTGTTTACTATGTCACAAATTATCTCACAGTAACCCACCATCTAAATGAATAATTAAATGCTTAAAGCCAAATATTCCTTTAGCCTAGTCGATAGCACTTTTCAAAAAGATCTTCGCTGTCATGATCACATCACCTCAATTGCCACAGCAGCCGCGAAGAAACTGTTTACTCTTTACACTTCGCAAATCAGACCCTGCCCTGATTATTCCTCGCACATATGGAGAGCAGCCTCTCCTTCATTCCTTAGTATCCTTGACTCTGTCCAAAGAAGATCTATTCGGCTGATTGATGATCCAAACTTCACAAGGAAGCTTGCATCACTAAAGCATCGTCGAATTGTGCTGTTTTACAGATACTACCCCAGATTCTGTTCTGATGACATATCATCCATTTTGCCCTCCTTGGTCATTCCTGTCAGGGAGACACAAGTTTCAACAAAGGATCTTCCACTTTGATCGCTCCTTTATTATCAGAGTCAGTGTCCCGATTATAGAATGTGTTACCAGCAAATGTCTTTCCTTCTTCTTCTAATTTGCAGGTCTTTAAATCCCGCATTAATAAAATTTCCCTGTCTTTATTTAAAGCAACCATGGTACCTAGTACTTAGCCGTCCGGCCGTCGTGGTCTGCTAATAATAGATAAACAAAAATCATTTATGGCATAATTGCTACAAATCCGCACTCTAATTATCTGTGTGTAGAGGAATGAAATTCCGGAGTAAAGTAAAAATTTACCGACTATTCTGACGCTTAATAATAAATAGTAATTTCTCTAAAATACTTGAAAATGTACCTCTAATTCAATGTTGTTTTCAAATAAAAATCATGTCTACCTTAGTTTTTTATGCGATGGTACTAAATATGTAAAACATTGTCAGTCAAGCAAATAAGTCGTTTATGCTTTTCCAAGAGTCCCTACGATAGTTTTCTTTTATTTAAACTGGTCTTTAAAACTGACGTAAAATTTAACAATTTAATAAGGTTTCATTACAAAAAATCAATATTGTTCTTCTATTGCATTCTTTAATTACTGGTTCCTCATAAACCAAATAAAGCTATAAATTCTGCTATAAAAATCATCAATAAAGTTTATTCGATATTTCTTTGCCCATTAAAGTATTTTCAGCTACAGCTCAATAAGTTGATCCATTTTTTTGTTATCTTTTGATATAGGTATTAAAGATTAAATATCTTTACTTCGATAAAAGATAGTATGTTTTCTAAAACTCAGCTTTAGACAAAAGACTGAACTCATTAGGAAACAAAACAAAAGTTTTTTGGTGTGCAAAAGTGTGACGAATGTTTTTTCTTGCTCTTTCCGATGTGCACATAAACGATTATTTTCCTAGTCCTTATAAGATTATAGAGGGTTTATTATTATTTTATGTTAAAATATACAGGGTGTAACACAAATGAAATACCTTAGAACGTCACTTTTTTAAATGCAATCCCTTCTATATTAAGGTATTTTTAAATTCTACAAACTATCCTACATAACTTTCTTATAAGACAATGTAAATTTATGTATAATAACTTTTAATTGCAACATAAGCACATCCTTAAGTTACATTTGAATATCTCAAAAATTACTGGAACACTGTAAGTAGCCATTCACGGCTTTGCATTACCCCAAACGATCAATAAATTTTTGCTGTATATTTTCAACGGTATCTAGAGAAATATTCCTAATTTCAATACGAATATCAAGTGTGAGTTATCTACTTTTATACGCTTTGTTTTTAATATATCCTGTAAGAAAATATCCAGTGGAATAAGATCGGATGACCTAGGTGGCCACTCTAATGATCCACGTCTCCCTATCTAGCTCCATCCTGTTGAAATCACAATATAGTTGTCACTAATGCTAGAATAAAGTCAGGTTCTAAAAAATCCTAATATCATTGTCCTGTCAAAGGTCCTTCGAAAAAATACGGTTCTATTATTATTATCAATAATCCCAGCCCATATAGTTATACACTTCTTCATAATGTTGAGAATGATTTTCCCAAAACCCGTATTGATTTTCTGGAGCCCAGTACCTAAAATAATGCCTATTTACTTGTCCATTCGTGTAAAATGTTGCTTAATCTGAGAAGCATATCTTTTCACGTTTCTAGGGTTATTATCAGTTAGTTTGGTCATGATTTGGCAAAACTTCTTTCGATGGTATAGATCATCTTCGAATAGCTCTTGTACTTATTGCATTTTGTAACTTATTATTTAATTTTTTTTCTTATAGTTGGGTACTTGAGATGTTCCGAATTTTCGTGTAATGAAACAAGGACATCCAGTTTTTTTTTCATTAGAAACGCCAGGTCGTTTCAGTGTGCCAATATCCTTAACAGTGCCAGTTTTTCTCTACTTAGCCTCAATTTTACTGATTGTAGATAGACTTACGGGTTCTCTGTTGGGATATTTATTGTTGAATATTATTCAAACAACCATATATAATACAAATTGGTCTTTAAATTACATTTGAAAATCTCAAAAATTATTTTAGCAAATGCTGGAAGTGGTCGCCATTAACGACGCTGCAATACCCCAGTCGAAGAACAAATTCTTGCTGTATATTTTCAATGGTATATTGGACTTTTTTAAATTTTTTTCTGCTTCCTAAATTTTGATCTTCCAGTGCTCATATTGTCCTAAATATAAGGTCACCATTTTGCAGTATGATTCTTAAATTGAATAATTCGCTTCATAAAATCATTTATAACTTACGAATCCGATTATGCCTATCACTGCTCTGAACAGTACCTACTGAAAAGGAATTGCTACCAGAATTAACAACATACCAATTGCTTAAAAATAGAAGGATCGACTTTGTTTAAAAAAGTAGCAGATAAACGTAGGGAATTTTTTATACACAATACGATTTGCGTTTTTTAAATTAATGTTTTTCTTCTTTGTGCGTTTTATATTTGTTTAAAGACAAAATATATTCAATCTTTGTTTTTTTCTATTATTTGTAAATCTCTTATTAGACCCAAGAGTATTAAGTCACCAACTTTCATACCAACAAGCCTCTACTGATTGTCGGTTCACCAGATATTTCAATTCCACCTGCTGTCAATGAATGGCAAAGTGTCAATTAGTTAATTTGCAATGCGTGTAACTGAGATTCAGAGAATAGATATATTAGTTATGCTTGGCTGTTCGAATAATGTCCAATAATAAATATCCCAATAGAGAACCTGTTAATCAATCTACAAACAGTAGAATTGAGGCTAAGTGGAGAGAAATCGGCACTGCTAAAGATATTGACAAACCGGAACTACCTGGCGTTTCTAATGAAAAAGAAACTGGATATCCTGGTTTTATTACACGAAAAATCTCAAGTACTCAATTGGCTTTTGATAACACGATTCATATGTGGACTATAACAAAATATTCAAAGATAGATAAGTTTCACTCTTACAAAATTCAATAAGTGCAAAGCTACTTGAAGATTATCCAGCCGTAGAAACGAATTTTGGGAAACCATGGCCGAACTAACTGATAGTGACCCTAGAGTAGTGAAACAGATATGCTTGTTAGATGAAACAACGTTTTGCATGAATGGATAAATAAATTGATATAATTTTAGGTACTGGGCGCCGAAAAATTGAATATATGGCTGGGATTATTGATAAAAGAATAACAGGACCGTATTTTTACGAAAGATCTTTGAAGGGAGAAAAATGTCATGAATTTTTAGAAAATGACTTGCTTCCAGCACTAGCAACCCTGTATCCTGATGAAAATAATGCCGACATGCCAAATCGGGCTTTATGTTTTCACCAGAATAGAGCTGCCCACCATTATGTGTGTTAGAAGATTCCTTTAAATAATATTTTCCCAAACCGGTGGATAAGCAGGCGTGGATCACTAGAGTGGCCACCTGGATCAACCGATTTTAATCCACTGGACTATTTTCTTTAGGGTTATGTTAAAGACCTAATGCATAAAAATAAACCTGGGCCACTTAATATTCTTAAAAAGTGTATTCGTAATGAAATAAAATTAGGAATAATTCTCCAGAGACCTTTGAAAATGTATGGCAAGAATGTGTTTATCATCTGGGGTAATGCAGAGCCGTTAATAGCGGCCACATCCAGCATTTCCTAAAATAATTTTTGAAATTCTCAATTGTAATTTAAGAATGAGCATATGTTGTGTTATTTTACTATTAGAACGTAATTTTTTTAAACAAATGGACGGGTACGAGGATCTTTCTGAAAAAAAAATTATCTACACTTTTGTTGAATTTACCCGTTATATAATCACAACTTTGTATATTCAAGAGTACAAAATACATGTTAGTGATTATTATATACGAACAATGTTTAATTATTATCTAATATACTATAAATTTTAATCCAATTCTAATTCATTTACATAATTGGTAGTTAAACTCTAGTTTTCAACAATACGCAGAAATATAAAGCTACATTTGGGGTACATAAATAGATTATCTCAGCCTGCAAGCCTGAATTTAATCTCTTTCGCACCATAATGAGAAACTTAGACCGACAATAACTTTCATATCCCAAACAGCTTTATAATAATTTACCACAGAAAGATATTTCAGCCATGTAAATACCAAAATAAAGGGAAGTTAATGAAATCCAGGGTTGTTCAACAAAGTTTAGGACATTAACCCCCGAATTCACTAAAAAGGTTTAAGAATTAGACCGGGTCTAGTTGCCATAGTACTTAAAACTCTTAGTTCCCCAGTCCATCGCTTGAAATCGGTTCAAGTTTGTCTAGGGCATACGAACAACTTTAGATGTTTCTGATTTGGAGGCAACTACTGGCAAAAATGACTTCTGGCAATTCTCTAGATGTTTACCCTCGTGTTCACTAAAAAGGTTTAAGAATTAGTCCAGGTCTAGTTGCCATGATACTTAAAACTCTTAGTTCGCCAGTTATGTTCTGCTTATGTCACTGTCATTTTGTAATTATGACATTTAGAAAAATTATTTGTTTAATTGTTGTAAATGTTATCTGAAACCTATAACTGTCAAGTTAGACCTGGTCTAAATTTAAACCTTTTAAGTAAATATGGGTGTTAATGATTATATCTAGGGAAAATTATAGCCCAAGCATCAAAAGTCGATAAACGACAGTTAGAGGAAAAAATCCTGTAATTTTGAAAATTTGCAAACTTGTTGGAGAAAGGGTTGTAAACAATATACTAAAAACCCCCAGTGGGTGATGAGATACGGGTGGGGGAATGTTTGAAACGTGCTTTGCAGAAGTTTTTCCTCGATATCTCTATAACTGTAAAATTTAGCAAAAATATGTAAATAAAAAAGTACACAAAATTTTCAGTAGTACTATAACAGGTGCAAACAAAATTTCCGGGAAAAATCGAAAAAATATTGAACACTTATTTTCCTAATAAAAGCGATAGTGCACAGGGTCAAAAAATCCGACATCAATACGTGCGAAACATTTTTTGTAGTTTTTCCGAAAAAAATATTCTTTTGCACGCGGTATATTTTGTTCCCCAAGTAAATATTGTAAACATAACTGGAATTTAAATTTTAACTAAAATATTTACAATAAAATTACTTTAATTAATTTCCGATGTGTTGTCATGCTTGAAGTGATATGCATGTTTTAAAATAGCTCTTCTGAAACTACATTTTACATTTTTAATGTTAGACGTACTAGATTTATTTACTTGGCGTTATAATTCACTCCCAAGTAATAATATTAATAAATCGAATTTTAAATTGGTAATATGAGAAATTCTGTGACATGCGTAACGAGTTCAAAGTTTAGGGGATTTTATTTGGGAATGTGAATACAGCTTTAACGGTTTGTATGACATTGGAAGAAGGGAAAATTACACAAGTGTATTTTTCGCAAAAAAATACTTCTAGCTAGGCTTTTGTTTTTTTTTGCTACTTAAAAATAAACGGTAACCAAAATATTCTACATAAAATAAATTACAGTTTTATTAAATTATTTGTAGTTTGGGTAATAATAAGGTTTGAAAATATAAAATTTCTAAGTATTCAGAAAACTTTATTTTTATTTGATTATTTCTTTCATATTCAACAAGTAGAAAAATTGCCTGACATAAAGTCAATAGTTTTTCCGAAAAAAATTCATTCAAGTTTGACAAGGTAAGTTAAAATGAGTATAAAGTATTTATATTATGTTTTTAGTTTAATAATTATTGCCATTACTGTTGTTTTAAATAAAAATATTATTATATCAAATATCATTTATTGCACTCAGGAAATAATCATACCAAATTTACAGCATTGAAATCTGAAATCACATATCTCCCTAAAATATATAGACAATATTGTACAAATAACGGTTTGGTGTAAATTATAAAAAACAAAACCAAGGTCCAACTGAATACTTGAAGTTATCTTAGGAACTCATAAATGGCTTAAAAGGGAATACATAACTTAGTCTATGAGGGACCATCTCCACTGAATTTGCAGAAAAATGGCCACTGTTTGGATACATAGTGTATCATATGTCATTAACTGCATATCTTTAAATAATATTCCTCAGCAGTTCTAAATATACGTTTCAACGCAGATTTTTCATCACAAAACCGTGAAGTATACCAGGTATCATTTCAGATTTTCCCACTATCATCACGGAAACTTACAATAGTTGTTTTTTCCGAATCATGCCAAAAGCAATGCGATGGCCATATTTAGTTTCCAATCTTTCCTTTACAGTTCTTGCTATTGGCTTCTCGCCCAAGATCTGTTGATTCAGTTTATCTAGAGAGTATTGACAATTATAATTTTCATCTAAGTACCTGTAAATATTCTCCATCGCTTCTAAAACAACGTCACTATCAGGACGATCTTGTTTTTTCCCAGTAGACGCAGTGGCAATAAAAACCTTTTTGTAGCAATCTTCATGATATATTTCACAATACTGATACGACTCAAAAGACTATATCACTCACCCTTGCGCTCTTTAGCATAAGCTACAAGAGATTCGTTACACTTAGAATTTCGTACTGGGTAA
The DNA here is from genome assembly GCA_030620095.1 of Kuschelorhynchus macadamiae. NCBI lineage: Eukaryota > Metazoa > Arthropoda > Insecta > Coleoptera > Curculionidae > Kuschelorhynchus > Kuschelorhynchus macadamiae. The sequence goes on from JAUTXW010001856.1 coordinate 148,757, forward strand.
ACATGCCTACGCAAGTGATAAGGTCTTCTTTTCTGCCAATCATAAAATTAATCATCACTGTTTTCACTATGAAACAAGCACTTTAAAATCAAATCGAATCGATGTAGAATGCAAAGAGGGCTCGAAACATGATGATCCAGTTGTTGAACACAATGACCTTTCAATTTCGTATCTTTCGATATAGTCTTGTGTATTGTTCACTGTAAACTGGTCATGTTTGTTATCTTCTCTGGTTACACTTGCTCCTATTAATCCATAAATACATATCTCACCATCATCGCCACTATCACTTAAAACATCATTTTCGCATATTAAGCATTTTTCAGAGATTACTCTCAAAATACATAACCGAACAAATTACATTAAGAGCACCGGCACAATATAGCTACTTCAAACCACGGCAAGAGCCTGAGGAGTAGTTGATTATTGGACTGTCCGTGGACAGCGTATAGGCGATGATCTTGATGAAGTGCGTGGGCGTAGAACATTAAAAGACTCGCGGAGTTGGGGAAAATGCATCTTACACCACAGCTAAAAAACTGCTACACAAGTGATAAGGTCAGCAATATTCACTACCTAAACCGTTATATAATTACTTAATTATGTAATGACTATTTGTAGCTATCTATATTTTTAAGTAAAGCATGTTATATAATATGTTTTTAATAGATTCATCAATCAAATAAAAATAAATGCTTCCGTGAATTGTTAGACTTTTTGTATCTTTAAACCTTATTATTACCTGAACTACACTGACCGGCACCAAAAACAGGCACCTTAAAATTTTGATGGATTTTAAAATTCAATATATTTTTTCTAGTGGGCCGATTTGAATGATTTTTTAGATATTTGTAGCCAAATTATTTGAATTTTTAGTCTCTTCCTAAATTAAAAATGAAAGTTCCCATCTGTCTATTATACGAGTGAAAACAAAAAGTTGTCATCTCGACGAAAGTTTGAAGCGCCCAGAAGAATCATTTCGCAAAGTAAGGAATTTAAAACTAATTTTGTTATCAAGTTAAAACTTTTTTCTATAATTTGTTGATTGTTTCATATTAATAACTTTATTTTTATTGGAGATATGCGCTTTTGAAAAAGACGCTTTTTGTCTCAATCAACATACCTATGAAATGAAATAGTGTTTATAGTTTTTGTAATGTCACTGTCACTAAAAAGTCATAATAACATTGTTTGTTGGCAGTTACTATAGCAGAAATGGTTTTAAGTCTAGAAATTGCATCGGCTATTGTTGCTTTAATTGAAGATGGTAGAGATCAAAGTTATATCGCTAACAGATTCAGGTGTGCACGAAGCACAGTGCAGCGCGTTTACGCACGCTTTCTCGAGACAGGTTCATACGCTAGAGGACAAAGGGTACCGCTAGAACAATGGGCGGCTATTCCACAAGAGGATATTCGACATTTAGTGGAAAGTATGCCGAGACAAATAAACGCTGTCATTGAAGCTCGAGGGGGTAATACCTGGTATTAGTAAGGATCTGGTTTAAATTTCTTATTGTATGTTTTTATTTATCCCATGATTTAATAGGTCATTCTGTAAAAATTTATAGTCAGAATCATCAACAGCCTTTTCATCCACTGCTGGATATCGGCCTACCTCTCGCATATACCTATGCTGTGTGTCTTAGCCGTAATTTACATAGGTATATGGGACCTACAGTTTATCGTCGAATCCGCACAACGCTATTTGAGAGGTGATTTTAGCGTATTACTGATGGAGCGCGCAACCACCAACCCATTAGAAGGCCAGCGCATTACGTATTCTTAAAGAAGTCTGCCTCAGGTTGGAATCGAGCTAGGGACCTTGAGCGCCGAACAGCAAACACACAGCCATCGGCGCCACGCTCGCCTTATAGTCAGAATTTAAGTTACGAAAAAAAAAATAAAATGTTAGTATTTTGTTTAAACTTTTGTATTTCCATTAAAAATAAATTTATTGAGGTGAAACAAAAACAAATTATCTAGAAAAATTGTACCTTTATAACAAAATGAGTTTTAAGTTTCTTACTCTGCTAAATGATTCTACAGGGCGTTTCAAACTTTCGCCGAGATGGTACCCGTCTTTCGTGCCGGTCAGTGTATAAATAAAATTATAAATACTTTTTTATAGATAAAATTATGTATCTTAATATTTGTATTTACACATTTTTGCTAAAACGTATAATTACAGGAATATTGACGAAAACATCTGAAAAGCACATTTTAATCTCTCCAGCCTCCGGCTCACCTCCCATCGGCGGGGACTTTTAGTGAACTGTTCACAACCCTCCAACTCTATTGGTATCGTTATGTGGATGACACATAGACAGCTAGACATTTTTCTGAGAGACCTAAATACACTACATAAAAACATACAATTTAGTGTTCAAATAGAGAATGACAACGCCATTAATTTTTTAGATTTGACAATATCCAAAATAGGTAATAGACATGATTATTCAATATTTGAAAAACCTACACACACTGACACGACTATACATCATCTATCGCATATTATACTACAAAAAATTAAAGAGTAAAATAACAAATGATCATTTTGCAAAATATTGTAAAATTTTAAGAGAAGTAATAAAACGCGCTAAACAAATCTCAAACAAAGGATACATAGAGACATCTGTTGACAGGGTAAGAGCAACATGGAATGTGGTAAAAAAGGCTACGCCTAACCATAGTCCAGGTACAGTTTTTGATAGCTTCTCAAATAAATATCAGGGGTCTGAAAATATACTAAATAAATTAAATAATTTTTTTATTAATTCTTGTCCGAACATTCAGGGGGGTGGTCTCACGGACTGCACATTTGTCGAAATGGTGAGAGAATCAATATTCTTGTATAGTTGTACTTCAATAGAAATTGAAAAACTGATTTTAAATCTCAAAAATAAGAAATCAGTTGGTGAAGATCAAATCCCAGTTTCTGTCCTAAAGTATGTTTCTAAGATAGTATCAGAACCTATTTCTTATATAATAAATTTGTGTTTCTTAACGGGCTCTTTTTCAGATTTACTGAAATTAGCACATATTAAAGCTGTACATAAAAAAGGATCAAAAGATGATGAATGTAATTACCGACCAATCTCTTTATTGTCTAACATAAGTAAAATATTTGAAAGGGCTATATGTGATAGCGTTTTTTTGAGAAAATGAGAACTATCTCAGACGCACAGAATGGATTTAGGAAAGAGAAGTCAACAATTAGAGTGGTATTACACTCACTTAATACTAACATGCAAACTATGGCTATGCTCATAGACCTTTCTAAGGCTTTTGATAGCGTCAACCATGAGATATTGTGTAAAAGACTGGAAATGTATGGGATACGTGGAGTTGCTCTAGAATTAATTAAATCTTACTTGTGTGATCGTATGCAGAAAGTGGTTGAACATGATGCTGATGGAAGATTGATTGAGTCTGAATATATAGCAGTGACAAAGGGGGTACCCTCAGGTTTCCATCTTGGGTCCCTTGCTGTACATTGTGTATACGAATGAATTGAGTGACGTAACAAATGAGTATACTCTTTTGTATGCGGATGACACTACCCTTGTATTCAGTGAAGACAACAATGAGTTACTTCTTAAAAAAGTGAGCACTGCTGCAGCTGCTCTTGAGGAATATTTTTCATCTAATGACCTTCTCATAAATATATCGAAGACTCAGTTTCTTTTATTTGGTAACAGGACAAATACTGAATTGGATATACTTGTTAACAATCAGCTGCTTAAAACATCAAAAAGTGTTACATTTTTGGGAATGAATGTAGATGCACGGCTAGATTGGAAGGCTCACGTGGAGAGTGTGGCAACAGGCATAGCCAGATACTGTTATGCTCTAAGAATAATATCAGAGAATGTAGGTGTGAATGCAGCGCTGACACCATACTATGCTTATGTTCACTCCAGGCTTAGGTATGGTCTAATATTCTGGGGGGGCTCGTCTGATATGCATAGAATCATTACACTGCAAAAACGGTGTATCAGAAGTATATTCAAAATGCAAAATCGGGAAAGTTGCTAAAATGTTTTTATTAATAATAAAATAATAACACTTGCTAATGTTTACATTTTAGATTCGGCACTTTTTGTAAAGGAAAACGGTGATTTGTTTGAAAACGGTCAAATGAATCATGTATATCACACCAGACATAAATCTAATTTAATGTGTGACAGATGTAATTATTCGTATATACAGAAAAATTGTCAATATAGTATTGTTAAGATATTTAATGGTTTGCCTGTAAGTGTTCGTGCTCTTCCCAAATTAAAATTAAAGACTCAACATAAAAATTATCTGTTAAGTATGGCTTTTTACTCAGTAAATGAATTTTTTGAACATCCAATGCAATCTATTTAGAAATTACGTGAGTATTATAAAGTAAGAAAGTAAAAAATAAATATAACTGAGTAAGGACGGTTAAATGTTGATATTACTGTCTAGCAAATTACATATATTTATTTTTAACATGATTAGTAATTATAAATATGGATATAAAATATTATAATATGCTACCGGTGTGGTGAGGATATCTAGGTATAATTGAAAAACTGCTTACTACTATTAAATATGTAACGTTCATTCGGAAAGGTTGTTTTCTCTTAAAGGCTAGTTATTATAAAATTACTGTTATGTATATATAATTGTGTAGGTAGGATTAATATGAAGATATTCTTGACATTGTTCCACGTCCTCCATGAACTATTGTAAAACTTTGTTTTTATTGGAATAAATAAATCCAAAAGTAAAGTAAAGTAAGTATCGATGCATCAAATAGCACATAAACTAGCAGCCTTTCACAGTATGATACACAGACTAATTATTATACCCCTAAATAAACAAAATTACGAAAAAGAACTTAACATAATTAAACAAATTGCAGTGAACAATGGGTATTCAGTATCTGTTATTAAATCCATTTTAAAACAAACAATTAATAAAAAATCATTTTTAAAAATTTTCCCACAAAATATTAAAGAAAAAACGAAATATAAGAACATAACTTATATTGGTAAACCAGTGGAGAAAGTAGCCGCAACTTTACGTAAAAACAGTATTAAAATTTCATTTAAAACCAACAATAGTTTAGGAAAATACATAAAAAACAACAAAGAAAAAACCCAAAAAGATAATATGTCCAGGGTATACAAATTAAACTGTGGGTGATGCCCCAAAATATAGGGCAGACAGACAGAAGTTTTAGACAAAGGATTCAAGAACATAAAAGAAGTTTTATTAAAAACAAAACCGATTCTACATACGCCTCACATTTATTAGAAAATAAACGTTTAACGATGAATTTAAGATTTTGCACACTATAAACAAAAGCAGAAAATCAACCCTTTTAGAATCCTTAGAAATCAATAAAATTAAAAACACCCAGTATATCCTAAATGACCAAACAGAGACAAATATTTCACCCCTGTTGTATTTATTTACATAAAACGCTTGGGTTTTTCCAAAGCTTTAAAATCTCAGAGCCAGTATTGTAAAAATAGGTCAGTAATTTTAGATTCATAAAAAATATGTCTTTCTTAAGTCTCGAAATTCATTTAGTTCATTTCTGTTAATATAAGTAGAAGTACCTCTGAAGAAGCTACAATGTTAGCGAAAAGATCGTCACAAGTTCTGAATATATGTGAAAATTTAAAACATACTGAGTGTTTTATAATCTATTTGAAAATAGTATACTCTGTTTATTACTTAAAGCTCTTATTTAATAGACAACCATCAAACTATCAAGTAAAATAAATTCTTCCAATATCAAATATAGATGATCATTTATGTTAAGATTATTTTAGAAAATATATATATATATATATATATATATATATATATATATATATACATATATATATATATATATATATATATATATATATATATATATAAATATATATATTTTTATTTTATTTAAAATCTTACTAGCTGGCCCGGTAGAACCTGTTCTGCCTTTTCCGTTAGATGGCGTGATGATTTTTCAGCGAAATTATAAGAATATGGGGCGAATTCATATATATATATATATATATATATATATATATATATATATATATATATATATATATATATATATATATATATATATATATTATAGAACTCTAAGCCAGATTTTCAGCAACTTCTTGAGAGAGTTGTATTGCACCAATTTACATGATTTTTTTTTGGAAATGATCGTCTGGTTACCGAGACCTTCATCACTATTTTTTGTATTGTTTTATTTGCGTTTTCAATAAAACCAGTATGATTTGCTTCGATAACATTTATGAACGATGTGGTGAATTCGCCCCATATTCTTATAATTTCGCTGAAAAATCATCACGCCATCTAACGGAAAAGGCAGAACAGGTTCTACCGGGCCAGCTAGTAAGATTTTAAATAAAATAAAAATTACTACATTTGTCTAACATACTTTTGGGTCGAAAGTTTACAGTTGAACTTTGGCTCCTCCACTACTTATAAAGTCCTATATCAAAATGTAGTTTTATCTTATCTACTAATAAGTGCTGCTTTAAAAAAAAATATTTTATGTTAGTTAATATTCCGTACAGTTTCGTCTTTTTAACAGTTCATTTAATTTTTCTTTTGTTTTTTAATTTTCATTACTTTATATATTATTTCTTCTTGTTCGTGATATTATGCGTTGCTGCTCCTTAAAATATTTCTTATTTACTTTATAATACATACAATATGTTAATTATTATTACACGTTTTAGATAATTTGATAGCATTAATATTCGAATATGCAAAGAGATTTTATTGACTCATTGGTGCGAGTGTCTAGATTATTTGGATTAAGTTTAAATTCTAAGAGTATAAGTCCTAGCAAATTTACAAGACTTTATAAAATATTAAAGATATTAATAGAAAATTATGCTATATTAAATAGAAAATGCTACGTAGTAGTTTCCCTAATTTGCCATTTGAAACATCAGGTTTAAGATTTTAATAGAGTTATTTTCCTATCCATTTAACTTAACATTTCGTAAAATGGCTAAGCTACTTCAAAGGCAAATAACAACTTTCAAAGATACGAGTTAAACAAGTCTGAATTTAGCGCTTAGAAAATATTTCCAAGAAAATATCCAAACAGTTTTCTTCTTTTGCTCGGTCTAATAATTTAGTCACCACATAGATCTTAATACTCTAAAACGAAAACTAAAATAGAAATATTGCTCTTATGCTTTCTTTCTTTGTTCATAAACGAACAGATTTGCATTAGCATAACGTGGCTTTTTATTGCGGTTAGGCTGCATCAGGGGCAAAATAGGTTTTTTTTTTGGGAACAACTTTAATTCACTAGTTTACAAAGACAATTTTGTGTTCATTATTGGTCACTTAATGCAAAAATGATGGTAAAAAATTTTTCACCAAAAATTAAGTTATTTAAGTATTTTAATCTCATTATTTTAAAAAGTATTGTTTGTTGGAATTAAAAAAAAATAAATTTGGATTCTGGAATAAAGCTTGTACGTTGTTTAACGCTTGCACGTTTCTTAGTCGTATAGGGAGAGGCGTATGTGTCAATACGTGCGTGGATGTTTCTCATATTTAAGTTATTAAAGTAAACTGTACTCTTGTAACATACCGGCGCGCGACGTTGCCAAATTTATGTTTTCTCTGTATTAGAGAAATTGTCCATAATCTGGCAACACCGCATAGGGGGGTTTCTAAAGATGACCCCCTATCTACAAAGTCTAGCCCTCTTGGGAATAAAATAACGGAGAGACCCATTAATACCCATGCAATTCCATATTTCGCCATACCCCGTAGTTGTCGAAGGGTAAGCTACTTGTCGAAGGACCCAAATAGTGTTATGGAAAAATTAGGCTTCGCACATAATCCGGACGAATGGCAATTCTTCTAAAATAAGTGTAAAAGCAGTTTTGTTCCATAATGGCAACAAAAGACCCTCTATTCCTTTTGCGTATGCAGGTGACATGTAGGAAACATACGAAAGCGTGACACTTATTCTAAATGAAATAAGGTATTATATGTATAAGTGGCAGATATGTGGTGACCTAAAACTCATCGAATTGTTACTAGGGCTTCAGAGTGGAATTACCAACTATTGCTGTTTTCTTTGCCTGTGAGATAAAAGATCCATTTAAAATATAAGGAAGCAAAACATAATTGTTTCGTATTATTTCCTTGCAATTTATACTGACAAAAATACTTCCTGTTTGCCACTTCACTGGGCTACAAATTTCAAGTTATTTTTTTATATTGACAACAAAAACTATTTTTGAATTCAATTAGACACAAATAAGCCAACATTACCCTTTAAAGTCAATAGTTGGCTGGCTCGCAAAAACAAAAGGATTTTGCTGTTTATTACAAAATTTTATTTTATACGCTTATACAAGTGAAAAGATATGAATACCACTAAGGTTATTAAAAAAGGAGCAAACTGCGTATTTCTATCTCCAGAGTATTAAATATTCATTTTACTCTTCTTAGCCTGCTATTTGAAAGCAACATCTGGAGCATCTTTTGTAATAGTCCAGCAAAAGTCGGCCAGCATCCAATTTCCTTAATACCTCTTTTCTATATTCAAAATGTTTTAATTAAACCTCTCATCGTGCTTGTCACTACAAGTAACTTAGATGTGAATTCAGGAAATTAATTTTTAGTGACATATTATAGTTTTCTGCTGTTTTGTTCCCCAAAAATTGTATTGCAACCATTTTCAGGGCACTCCAATCACCTTTTTCGCGTAGCGAAATTTTTTAATTTGAGGACCCACAAAACTTGATCTTTAAGTTTAGAATTACCGATTCTAGAAAACTTTCTTTTAAATAAATAAAAGCATAACCTTCTTTGTCCATAATCTTACCAAAATATTTCTTAAGCACCAATTTTCTATGAGGTGACGGTAGTAGATTCTTATCTGGGAAAACTAATGGCCTTCCATTACATTTATACTTCCTGGCTCGAAACACTTCGGGTGAGCATATTCGCTTTTTATGATCATAACTGACTGTTCTATTCACATAGAATGCAAGCCAAATAAGATCGCGGCATATTTTAAATGCCACAAATTTGCCACTCGTACTTTTTATATTGTATCGTAATAATTTCAAACAACTATATGTCTCTTTCATATGGGCTGCATAGCCAATTGGTGTTAAAGCCAATTTATTTCTATCACGAAGTAACGTAGTTTTAAGACTGATTTTTGACAAATCGATAAAAGGTCTCCAATCTTTTGGATCGGAGTCTATATTTAAAGTAATCATTAAGCCCCCAATTTCTCTAAAGGCTACCAAATTCTCGCCTAATCATAGGAACAGTGAGGGCCATTGACCGCCATTTTCCACTTAGCGGACTCCGAAGGCTTTTCTCACAATTGTTACAATAGATGTGAGGTGCCCAACTTTATCCTAGTCTCCAAGCTGGAGCCAAAATGCAAATGGCAGGCGTTCCTAACTAAAGGGCTTATAGTACCTTTTTGGCTTTTCAGCTCTCAATCGCCTGACGGTAAAACAATTTCACATCAATCACCTACTTGATATAATAAATTGCATTATGGGAATGCGGAAGTTTTAGGAAGATAAAATAACTTTTATAATTATTATGTATCTATATAACCGGAGCCAACTGAGACTTTTACCTGATATTTTGTTAATTAGCATAATAAAATGAATACAATTCGGTTGGGTTGGTCTCCTATATATTGATGCTGTTGGACAGTGATTGTACCAATATAGTAAAAGTCAAACCAAACTTGCCACTTTCCTCTTTTTTCCATGAGCTCTTTCTTCTATTTTAAATTTGTTTTCCAAGAACAACCGGGAAAATAGTTTTTAATCACAATAAGGAAGTCTACCTATCTTTAGAACCCTCACTAGTTTCGCAAACACTATCCTTCCTGGGATAGGCCATGAAGGATATCTATAATCTTGAAGAAACCAAATAAAAAATCTAATAACCCAACCTTACCCGTTCGCCGCGCAGCCTGCTACTCATTATTCGTCAAGTTGTACATACATTGCATTCGTCAATTCATATGAATGAACAAAGTGGAAATTCAACGAACTGCCGAATATTTCAGCCACACTATTCATTAATTTTTATTTAATTCGTTCGCATCGATTTCATGCGTTTCGATGTTTGAAGCCGCACAACGAATCGAACGGATGAAGCGGACCCTTTACACTTGTGAACGAATCAACGAATAGTGAGTAGCTTAATACTGGCTATCCTGTAGTCATGCAGACTCGTGTGAAAACTGTCAACTATGCATTTATATCAGATGTATTGTTAGAGCTAAAGCAACGACAAAATGAAAGTGTTGATATTTCAAGGCAAAGCTCAAACAATTGGGAACATTGTGTAAGTGTTTATTTTGATTACAAATATTTCACAAAACTGATTTAATTATACCTTGATCTGTGTATAAACAATTACTATTACTTTAACAAAAACTTTAATGAGGTTAGATAAAAAGTTTTTCAGGAAATGTTTATTACTCTCCTATTTCTAATTACTTTTTATAAGTTATTTTCTTGCTGTCTAAGAAAAGTCAGAGTATAGGTTTTGTTTTATATTTCCTATTAATTAAGTCATTAAAAGGATATTGATTTCTTTAGTTTTTGCAGTTATCATATACTGTATATGCACGTGCAAATAAGAATGTAATATATAAATGAAAAAAACAATAAGTCAATTATTTTTTTAATTATCAAGCTATCAGTAATTATTATTTCTTATTTCATTGTATAAAAAATAAATAAAAAATCGATAAACCTCCTTTACCCGGAAATTATCTCGTTATGAGTATTTTCTTTTATTAGCAATAGTAAAGTATGACCTGGTCAAGTTCCGCATAGAGTAAATTGCGTTTTATTTCATATTTGTAGACAAAAAGAAAATTCAAGAGAGAATTTCCAGTTAGGATCCTTTTCAGATTATACTGAGTTGTCTATAAAGATATTAACTTTGCGAGGCCATTTTGTCGGCAAATAAAATAAAAAGGAATATACTAAAAATATAAACAGTTTTTTGTATGCTTTTTCGTAACACCTTTATACCCTCCCTAGAACATTCGTAGAAAAAAAAAATAACCTCATTAGGGAAAAAAAAATTAGAACTCCCAATATCAAATTAAACAAATAAGAATTTTAATTTTATCGGCAGTTAAGAAAAATACACTAGGGACATAGTGATAAAAAAAACGTTTTGCTGAATTATAAGGTTTTAAAGTTTTATTCCCGTTATTTAATAGACACGCAAAGAGATAAAGTTTTCATTTTTTTGCGCTTATGCTGGCATATAAAATATACATTTAGTTTTCCATCCAGTGTACAATTTTCAAAATCTGGGGATATATATATATATATATATATATATATATATATATATATATATATATATATATATATATATATATATATATATATATATATATATATATATATATATATATATATATATATATATATATATATATATATATATATATATATATATATATATATATATATATATATATATATATATATATATATATATATATATATATATATATATATATATATATATATATATATATATATATATATATATATATATATATATATATATATATATATATATATATATATATATATATATATATATATATATATATATATATATATATATATATATATATATATATATATATATATATATATATATATATATATATATATATATATATATATATATATATATATATATATATATATATATATATATATATATATTATATTATTTTCTTGGTTTTCGGTCACTTTTTAAGGGAAAGGAATTTTTATTTTGACTGACGTTTCAAACCTAGATTCGGTCTTTTTTAAAGTCGACAATAAATTACATAAAATTACAAAAATAACTCACCAAGAACGCAAATATATTAATAATATATTAAAATCTGGGACATACAAAGTATTAATAAATAAGTGATATACGAGGTAGTGAAATGTTAAGCTAAAAATGGTTTTTATTAATTTTGCGAAACCACTGTATATATTTTGATGAAACTTGGTATACAGCTTTTATGCATTAAGAGGCAGTTTCCTTTAACATATTTTTTATTAAAAATATGCTAACTCACTACTTTATCTAAAACAATTATTTTTGGAATGCTCATTCATTTACGAGTAAATTTGATCTGTTCGTATGACAATATCGAAAATATCGGTAATTCAATATCTGATGTCGTATTTGATACTTACAAACCGTTTCATTTTATCGAGCAGTCGAGGTAACCGCTACATAATACCTTTTTTAAAAAACATTTCGAAAGCACAAACCGTTTCATTTTATCGAGCAGTCAAGGTAACCGCTACATAATACCTTTTTTAAAAAACATTTCGAATGCTTGACTATACTACTCCTGACAACATGTACATGTGTATGTATCTATGAATTTAGAATTACAAAAAAAAGAGTACATATCGTATACATAATGTATTTAAAACAACGAAACTTAATTAGTCATAAATCACAACAAATGTTGAAAGTGACCACCCTCTGCAATTATACAAGAATCTATACGCTTGCGCATTTGTATACGTATCCATTAATTCCTAATTCTAAATTACTGCACATGAATCAATGATGCGTTTTCTCAGATCATCAATATCTTGCACCGGAGTCTTGTACACCAAAGTTTTTAAATGATCCCACGTGCTAAAATCTAATGGGCTTATATCTGGTGATCGATGTGGTGAAAAATGTGGGCTAATTCGGTCTATCCAACGATTTGGATAATGTTGGTCTAAATAACGGCGTGCTAATAAACTGAAATGGGCAGAAGCTCCATCTTGCATAAATAACATAGTTCTTCTGACATCGAAAGGTATATAGTCGAGAAGTACTGGAAGCACTTGTTGAAGAAAATAAGTGTATGTTTCTCCATTTAATTTTTGTGGTAAAAAATGTGGGTCAATCAAGTAATATCCTAGGATTCCAATCCATACATTCAGAGAAAACTGTTGTTAGTGATAAGCTTCAGTTAAGGCATGTGGATTTTCTTATGCCCATATATGATTATTATGGTAATTAATAATCGTTTCTCTAGAAAAGCTAGCTTCGTCTGTAAACAAGATCTGCGCCAAAAATTCGGAATTTTGCTGAATCATTTCCAAAATCCAACGAGAAAATTGGAGGTTTCTAGGAAAATAATGTGGTAATAGAACCTGAACTCTTTGTACTTGTTTCCTTTTTTAAAAAGTTTCAGTTTCTTGTAGTCGCTGATGAAGGCGTGCAAACAATGAATGATGAGGTGTCATCCGTTGAAGATACATTTCAGCACATATTATGAATGCTTCTAATGAATTTACATTAGCAAGACTATAAATGACAGCCATCTTACGAAATGATATCTTGAAGTTACACAAAGATGTACTCTAACAAAACAATACTACGTATTTTAAATAAAATGATAATTAAGTGACATATGATGCCACTACTCTCCAACAGTGCATAAGTATTCGAAATATGTAATACAAAGGTTAAAAGATATTTATTAGTTTAAGTTTCTAAGATCGTTAAAGATAAGAATGCTATTCAACAAAAATCTCTAATTTTTAATAAAGTACCTAGCTCGATGAAATGAAATGGCTTGTAGGTATCAACTGCGACATCGGTTATTGAATTACCAATATTTTCGATATTACCATACAAACAGATGGTTTCTATTTTTTTAAGCGAAATCCGAACGTCGGACGAGAAAAAGTGAACTGATTAAATTTACTGGAAGTGGATGAGAATTCCAAAAATAATGTTTGTTTTCAGTTAAAGCGTGGCGTACCACATTCGGATTAAAAAATATTCAGTAATAATAACGTACGAATGCCACTGGTATGAATAAAGAACATTGATGTCATTAGAACCTACCTGTTGATGCATACAAGTTGCATACTAAGCTTTACCTGAATATGTAAAGTGGTTTCGCTAAAACTATAAAAAACAATTTTTTAGCTTAAAACTTTACCACACGGTATCTCAAAAGGTATGAGGTTTACGACATATGTTAATACGAAGTTTTTCTCTGATGATCTCAAGAATCACCCTCTGAAGTTTTTCGCACTTTATTAACACCCATATATAAATCACATTACTTTTTTTTCTGGAACAAGGACAGAACAGATATATAGTTACTACTGTAACAGAATAAAATAACTAATCTATTGTTATTAAGATATCAGGTAGCAAGCAACTGTGGGATTTATAAAAACGATACGTATATTTTGTTTAAGTTGCTTACATCTTTTTTTCATTAATCGATTTCGGTTTTTATGGATTTCTATCATTTCCAGGAATTTCCTTTTTTTTGTATGAAGTTACTAAATAATGAAATTTAGTATATTGCTTGTTAAAATTTTGAAAGAAGAAGGCTCCTACTATCTCTAGAAAATTTTGACATATTCGCAAACAAATTCTTATGACCCATAATATTCCATCCAGTAAGTCAAGAATTTAATCTATTTGATTTTTTTATAATTTAATAGGCGTACTTTTAAACCTGGAAATGAACATCAGTGATAAAATTGTCACCAATATTGGTGGGCATATGTTAAAAAAAATTGTTTTGCAAATCTCTAATCTTAAAAAATGAAACGATGCGATAACACAGCTCAGTCAAAGGTACAAGGGTATTTTACCATCAAAAAATCTGACTGTTTCTCAGTTTATATTTAGAGGGAGAAAAAATTCTCAAAGGCACGAAGCAAGGTTTATTTTTATAAGGTAATTTCAAGTTTATTTAAAAAACCAAAATTGGCTAAGAAACTTCACAAGCGGACAACAGCTTTGTAATTTTCACGTCAAATAAGCCAGAATATTGCACTTGATAAAATGAAATAAAGGATTTGCCCTAGTTAGGAAACACTCAACAAAGACTGTTCGCCGTTTCCTTGCACTTTAGAAGGTTAGCGTCAAAGACCTCGTTATTCAGTTTGGTTTACAAGCGTGCTTTAAAGACGCTGCGTTAACCTGACAAGTTAAAGATAAAAAATACATTTCTCTTACGTGGGAAGTAATAATGAATGTAATAATACATACTTAGTTTTTCAAAATGTCAACATAGCGTCGCTCTCTGGAAAAATTGTTAAAACTAGATTTTAAGCATGGATGATTTGGAAAGCAAATGTTAAAAATAATCCCTTACGATAGGCTGAGATGGAACGCTATCCAAGCAATAATTGCAAATGAATGCCTCATATGTGAAGTTAAAAACTGTACATGCTATGAAAAATTAAATTATATCTCCAGTTACTTATTAAATAATCATAAATTTGAAAGTACTATTTTAATAATGTTGACATCAAAATGTAATTAGACTTCACAAATTCTATTTACCTTTTTGTGTCTTTGGATTATGAGCTCGGAACAGTTTTTGAATTCAACTTATAAGTAACAAAATTAAGAAATTACTATAGTAAAAAGTTGTATGCATCTTATAAATTCATAAGTTGTTCAAACTCCAAGATTATAGGAAAATACGTTTTATACAAAAAATAAAGAGCTGATTTAGAGTTTTTTTAAAATAAATTGTATATGTATACTGAGTGACTCAGAAACATGCAAGAGGATTACGGTAAAAAAATTGGGAGTAATTTCTTGGCATATCAACTGCTTAGTTTTTAAGAAAAAGTGTGTACAATATTTTTTAAAAACTTGATTTACCCCGCACATTTCTAAAACATATAAGGAAAGACCACGCTGAACGATCAGTACGTACAAAGAGTGCAAGCTCTTCTGAAGATAAAACTAAATGCCAGAAATCTCATTACAGCAATTAACATCAATCCTGTGCCTGTGCTGACCTACAGTTTCGGAATTTTGAAATGTACTAACACGGAGCTAGAGAGACTACATCGAACTACTTGCCTAATGATGACCTAGTACAAGTCACACCACCCAAGGTCAATGACATTACCACGAAGAGAAGGTGGAAGATCTCTTGTTGACTTGACCAAACCGCACTCCCGATAGCTGCAAAAATTGAGAGATTTCTTCACCAACAAAGCACAAACATCCAGCCCCCACCGCAGAGTGCCCTTAAGTGACAACTCATACTCTCCACCCAATCTCGCAAGTGACAACATCATCACTTTCAGATCCCGACAAACAAGAACATTGGGCTCAAATGGCACTGCACAGCCGACATCACAATGAGTTGAATCACCCAGTCATAGATAAGGATGCATCCAACACATTGTTGAAGGATGGACAGCTATTCCCAGAGACAGAAGGATTTGTGATGGCAATGCAGGACCAAGTTATTAACACACGAAATTACATGAAATTCATCATGAAAGGCCGGTCCGTTAAATCCGATAAGTGTCAAAAATGTAACGAGAAATCAGACTATAAAACATACAACATCTGACTGCACTTACCTAGCAAACACGTAGTACCTCCAGCGACATAACCAGGTGTGTAACATCATACACCAGAAGTTTGCCAATAAATTCGGGCTCCTAAACACCTTTGTGCACTATTACCAATAGCAACCAAGTTCAGTGCTCGAAAATAATGCCTGCAAACTGTACTACGACCGGGCAATTATCACCGACGGACGGGTGAAGAATAATCGGCCTGATGTGGTACTGTTAAATAAGGAAACAAAGACAGCTTATTTGGTAGATGTCATTATACCCAACAATAACAACTTGTTGGATAAATATCAAGAGAAAAAGACCAAATATGCGGACCTGGCTATCGAGATACAGCAGATGTGGCGACTGAATATGGTTTATGTGATACCGATCATTGTATCATCAACTGGACTAGTTCCAAAAACACTAGAACAGAACCTGAAAATCATAGGATTGCATACTACACCTTCATCGACATCAAGAAGGAAGTCCTGCTCAGTACTTGCCACATAATGAGAAAATTCTTACAACCCACTCCTTTTGATACATGCACCCGGGATATAATAATAAAATTAATAAATAAACAAAATAACAAAAGTAGAAATAAAATATAGTTTGTATAAAATTATTGCTAAATAATTAATATACATATATAGACAGTTGTTTTTATCCAATAATATCATTCTAGAGATATTTAATGTGCTATGAGTTATGTATGACCGATGCACTTTGTATTGTTTCGCAATTATACCCTCTGCCTCATAACATAAATAAACAATTTGGATCAAGAAATATATTCCGGTTTTAAATTAAGGAAAATAGTGGTATTTTTTTGAAAATAATTACATTTAGTTATTTTGCTTCTGTGTTACAATAAGTGCTTTAATGTATTTATATCTGCATATCTAAGCTTTAGTTAGATTATTGAGGCCATTACATCGTCAGGCAGTGCCTAACCCTAAAAATTGAGATCATAGTTTGTCCGCTGCGATAAACCCAAGATCATGGCTGGCAGATCCAGAACTCGAGGTGGTACGCCCAGCGAGATTGATGAGGATTTGTATAAACTCATTTACAAGTGCTGTGCCAATTTATTTAGTCAAAAGAAGAAAAACTCATTCAGCGGTCTGATAAAATTGATTCAATACTGACTGATATGTCTAACAGCTTTAAATATTTAAAAACTGAAGTTGAAAAAAATACTCAGGACATAACCAGTTTAAAAATTGAACTTGATCAAGTTGCTCAAACGAGCAAAAAAAATTCCTTGAGATTTCATAGTCTAACTGAAAGGGAGGATGAGGATTCATACCGTCCGTTCTTAACTAAAAAACCCTGTTGTATCATAATATTTGTATGAATAATGTGGGAAATGTCTGCCGAGAGGCCCATAGACACCGAGTATAGGGTTGCTGAAGAAACCCATGTTGGAATTTGTGTAAAAATAATACTTGGTAATAGAAAACACCACAAATCAGTCTCAAGCATCTTATTCCTATAAGCTCGAGCTAAGATTTATTTCAGGTGATATAGGCAACTAATTTTTTTTAAACCAGACATCATCCAATAAGGCAACGCTTAAAAAAAAAGGTCGTCACCCAATGATATTAATTTTAAATATTGTTCTTTATTTTTAATAAACTCAAAAGGATTTTAAAACCCGGCGCCTATGGAAACGCCACTAAAAAAACTAATAGAAAAAAATTATGGATAAAAAGTTTTTTTATTTATGTCAGAAACAAGCCGAGTTTTAAACAATTAGAAAGGAGTGTTTTAGATATATCCAAGTAAAAAAAATTATTTAAATAATTCTGAATACCATTTGTCTTGAATGAAATTAAGTAGTTTACAATATACACTATAACTATCATTTAAAAACGATGGTTATTGAAAGTGGAAGAATATATGAGTTCACAATCAACTTTTTACTGTAACAGTTTCCTAATTTAGTGAGTTATCCAACACATTTAAAACCCTTTTAAAATTATGTTCCAATGATTATCAATAAACTCCTCAATCTCCAGCACTGGCTTTAGCACATCCAGCAAAAAGTCAGTGTTATAAATTTTTTGGAAGATAGGAGTTAAAATTTTGTAATAAATCCACAGTTTTTTCACTACCCTCTATATTGGACTAATGAAAATTAAAAGATGGCGATATGCGACGACGATGGCGAAAATAGCATTTCATTATCTGTCCTGCAATATTTTTTCGACGCCATAGTGTTAAGTTCTGATATGCCAACAATTTACAATTAACTAAGATTGACATCTTTAATGTGTAAAAGTAGGATCTTCTGGAATTTATAATATCGTTTATAAATGATTTTGTTCACATTTCGCGATAGGAAACAAATTGTTAATAGTGAAAATATTTTACCGAAAGAAAAGGTAATAAAAGCAGGTTCATATTTTGAGTCTTTGGATATTAACCATATTTAATTTATTTAGAAAAATATATTGCCATACTAATTGATAAAGTTGATCAAAGACATAATAAAAGAGAGGCGAAAATGTTCTGATTAGAATGCAATCATATACCTTTAAACGTATTAACTACTGGTTTGGTGTACTGTATCATCTTGATTTGGTTCATTCGAAATTGTCAACTATCTTACCTACACAATCTCTGTAGTGTTTCATTAACTATATATAATTATTATCAACAAATTATTCAAATAACCTGTTCTTTATTTATATACAATGACGATATTTTTGTTAATCGCCGAGTAAACAATTTTGCAAGAGCTAGTAAAATCGTAAATCAAAATGTCTTTTTATTGGTTACAAGAAATAAGATACAATTAACAATTGAAATGGTGGCGAGATCCAGCATGGCTGTTCATATCTAACCACCTTGAAAATAGACTTAAATGAAAACCTTGTATTTATATGCCAACGTACTAGTATTAATAAAAAAAAACTGTATTGTGATGTACTATAATGTAGCTTGACACGCCTAAGAATATGTAGCAACTGAGAACTCTATGTTATCTTTGAGAGACTAAATATTTTTTCAAGTTTTGACTTAAACGAATCTACGGACGGGCTTGCCTTGATGCTATGGGATATTGCATTATATATCTTGGTCGCATTATACGTGAATGAACGCTGAAAAGCAGCGGTGCTGTGCCTGGGAATCTGATACAGACCTCGATGGCGTGTAATGATATTATGGACATTTAAACCCTTTGACAACCTATCAAGAAGATACGTGTGCTCTTGGGACAACTCAATTTTAAACACTAAACATGCGAGACGTATTTCATAGCTTTCGGAAAGATTTAGCCATTTGGATCTCTCAAAATGATCTGATATGTGGTCAAACTTACTAAGTCCGTATAAAAATTTAATGCAGGAGTTTTGAATTCTTTGAAGGATGGTTTTATTTCTTTGCGTGAGAAACATTGATAGCAGTTAGTTTAACATTATTCAGGTAGAGACAGAAATTAATATTATTCTCAATAGATTCTCTATCACGATCAAATATTAGAAGCTTGGTTTTATTATTGTTTAGAAGTAGGCCATGTGCCAAAGAAACTTTAGAAATGATTTCCAAGTTATTATTAATGTGACCGCATACTGTTGCAAATAACCAATAAAGTTGCACGTCGTCGGCATATTGATGAGAGAGACAATAATTCAGATGAGATGAAAAGTCAGCAGTGTACACAGAAAACAACAAGGAACCCATAAAGCTCCCATGCGGTACACCCCTATTGACTGCGAAACTTAGAGGCTTCAGCACCCAAAACCAACTTCTGACTTCTTCCATTTAAACAACTATTCATAAATTGAATTGGCTCGGGACCCAAGCCAAAATATCGCAGTTTCTTTAGTAATAAGCCGTGATCCAGCGTATCGAATGCCTTGCTATAATCCAAGAGAATTAAACAACTATTTTTTCGAACTATCTCGAGCTCTTAGCAAGTCGTCCGACACATTTAACAGGGCAGTAACGGTACTGTGGTCGGAGCGAAATCCAGACTGCGTGGTAGGTATTACGTGGAAGCTAAATAAATGTATTTGTAGTTGATTGTTAATAATCTTTTCCAGAACTTTTGACAAACAACAAAGTATATTTATTGGTCGGAAATTCGAAGTAGAATTCGGTTTGCTGATTTTTTGAACAGGTATTACACTGGCATGCTTCCAGATAGTTCGAAACTTTTTTGTCAGAATACATTGATTCATTATGAAAGTAATGTGAGGTATAAAGCAGAGAATAAAAAGACTCAGCATCTTTATGTCAAAGCCATTCACCTCCTTGGCATTGCTTTTGATCCGCAAAATAATCTGCTCAACTTGTCGTTCAGTTACTTCGGTGAAAGAAAATCTATTAAGCACGCCTACATGCAACCCTTCTTGAAATGACTGCAATAAGACGTTCCATCAGCAACCATGGTACCTGGGACACTATCTATAAAGAAATTATTGAAGACCTCAGCGTTTCCTATATTATGAGCTGAGTAGCTCGGTTTAGAATTAATATTTAAATACGAAAGCGTTTGCCAAAATCGCTTAGGGTCAGTCTGCGATTTATGGTTTAAAAAAACCCTCTTTTCATTTCGCAATGCAGTGGTGACGTAATTTCTAAGTGTTTTATAGTAATCTTTTGCATCCTCCGTTTTGAATATGTGTATCACATAATGTAGTAATTTTAGCATTTAAAAAACTAACCATATCCTCAACGTCACTATACTGATAAATCAAATCCCATGTTATACTCTCTAGATCAAGAGAAAAGAGCTCATAATTAAATGAACTATATTCACGATATGTGCGAATCTTAACTTCACTTCGTTGTTTTACGATTTCTATGTTACAAGATACGAGGCAATGGTCAGAAATATTGTCCATGTCAACAACATGGCAATCACCAGCTAAACTCGGTGCAGATGTGATAATAAGTTCTATTAAAGTCCGGGAGGTATGAGTTAAACGCGTAAATTCAGTTATAACCTGTGTAAGACCAAATTAATTAAGGAATTTAGAAAAAAGTTTGTAGCTGTTGCCGGTTTGGTTAACGAAATCAACATTAAAATCCCCGCCAAAGACCAAAAAATCAAACTGAGGCAACAATTCAACCAATACGTTTTCCAGATCATCCATGCAATTATTTAAATTTAGCGAGGGCGGTCTATATAATGATCACAGGCACAATTTTTTTCCGCCTATTTTCAGGCTTAACCAAATTTGTTCCAACCCATTTCGAGATGGAGGGAAATTTACAAGTTTAGGTTTTAGAAAACTTTTTGCATAAATAGCACCTCTCCTCGTCGGGTGTCATGGTCATGTCTAAATATATGATAATCAGGAATAGAAATAAAATCTTCAGGAAAATCGGAACGTAACCAGGGTTCCGACAAACCCACCACATCATATTGCTCGTCCGCAAGAAATTCAAAAAATTTATTAAATGTTGATAACAAAGAGCGCACATTAAAATGAGAAAAACTGAGTTTACTACTACAATTCATAACTATGTTATTCTATATATAATCAGTATACAATCAAATAAAATAAATCGAACAAAGCGTTGTTGCTTTGAGTCAGAGCATTGTTTTGGGCAATTTTTGTGAGTTTTTGGATCATTTTTGTGCGAGTTCTTGGATATTATTATGAATAAGTGCAAAGTGTGCAAAAATTTGTACTATTTAAGCCCTATCGTCTCTTTTCATAGACAAATCAACATGTTGTTGTTTTTCTGTATTAATTGGCGTACGCGATACGATATTGTATTAATTTGGAAACATGGTTAATTACTTTAAGGGCTAATATGAATTGTAATTGCTATTTTCTCGTTCCTTAGAAAGCAAAGTGATATATCTACACTTTCAGCTTAATATTCGTAAAATCCGAGGCAAAACCGTAGTAGAAAAAATCGGTTCAAATATCCATTAGCTGACATTTCCCTCGTTATGATGAATATTTTCTTTCATTAGGAATAGTGAAGTATGACCCAATATAGTTCGGTACATAGTCATTTAGTAACACATATATACTGTCTTTTCATACACTTATATTGGACAACATTTTGCTCTAGCATACTGGATTCCTACAAATATTGTACCAGTTTCCACTTGTGTCACACTTGATTTTTGAGCGTAATTTAAAATAAACTAAATTCGTCTCGCCATCTTGATTTCATACCACAACTTCATGAGTTTATCTCCATATTACACTTAATGTTGGCACAATATTTTAAACTAATCTAGTAAGTATTTTTTCAGGCTGATTTTTTCAATACTTTATTAGGCCGCCATATTTTTGCTATATAGGATTCATGCCAAAATATTACCAGTTCTTTCCTATGTGACCCTTGGTGTTTGGGCGAAATTTGGGGTAAATTGTGTAATTAGTTTTTCAGTAATTCTTTTCGCGTTTTATTAGGCCGCTATCTTGTTGGGCTATACTAGACTTTTACCAAAATAATACCAGGTCATCCCCATATAAACCTTAATATTTTTTGTGATTTTTAAGCGCGAACTGATAGACAAACAGAGCGGCGGAATTGATAAAATATATTTTTTGACATCTAGAGACGCTAAAACCTAAAGATATAAGCAACCTTGTAATTTTTTTTCGATTACAAACATTTTCTTTGGCCGCCATTTTGTTTCGCCATTTTAAAGTCTTACCACAATTGTACTAATTCATCTCTATCACATAATTAATTATTGCACAAAATTTAAACTCAATTCATTCAGTAGTTTTTCTAGAGTAAATTTTTAAATATTTTAGTAAGCCGCTATTTCGTTTCACCATCTTGGATCCGTACCAACATTTTACGCATAATACTTTATTTTTGTACAAAGTTTGAGTTAAATTGGGTAAATAGTTTTTTAGTTATAACTTTTTTAACGTCTCAATAGGCCGTCATTTTGTTTCGCCATATTGGATTTTTACCAAAATGTTACCCATATGACCCCTAATTTTTGATCAAAATTTGAAGTTAGTCCCATGAATAGTTTTCTAGCTATGACTAGACTGACGGAATTGAGAAAACATGTTTTTCGGTATCTAGGGATCCTGAAACGTAAAGATGTGAAAAAATCTCGGAGGGTGATTTTTTCACGATTGCATTACTTCCCTTTACGAGGGAAGGAAAAACACAGGTAAACATAGGTCTTTATACATACCTACTTGACATAACAAATGTACATTTCCCCAACAAATTATTTTAAAATAATGAGAGGTAAAATAGGTATCTTGTTTTCCATCAGAACAAAGTAAACAAAAATAAACGTGCATAGGTATGCATTTCATACATAATATAAAAAAAAATAGGTATGGTATTAAATATGCCCGCTATGAAAATAGATTTTAATGTTGATAGATAGTTAGTTAAACGTTTATTATACAAATAGGTTAAAGAGATTCCTATTACTGTTCTTACGCTCATGGCAATTGATATATTATATGTTCACGGCAAGAAGAAATTAAATCTGTCATTATAACTTTACAGCGTTGCCTTTTGGGGGATCCGAGGAAGATCTTTTTTTGTCTCTATGAATGAAACATCACTAGTCGTTAGATCTCCCTTTTATTAAGTCTGTGGAGTTGATCATATGAATTATTTTGAGGAATTAAATAATTATACTTAATGAGCATGTTATTTATTTATATAAAAGGAATTTTAAAGTCTAAATAATTATAATGGTCTGAATAAAAAAATATATTTATATGTATTATTTTTTTTACATCAATTATTTTAGCTCTATTTTATAAGAGATCATGTAATGTAATAAAAACATAAGTACTCCAAATCCTTCAAAATAGACCAAGCAATGAGAATAATTCTGTCATGTGAGAAATACACTAAAATTTTAAATATGCTCAAAAAGCTAATTATGAGGTATATAAAAACATAAAACTGTCTAGACCAGATTTAATGGAGTCCTCCGTTACTTTAAGACACTTTGTTAACTGTCACTTATTTTTATTTTTGCACTATCCATGACAGCATTTTCGGACTACTGGTATTTTCACACGCAATGAGGATATTTACAACCAAGTTAGGTATATATAGACAAACATTTTTATGAGTATGCTTAGGGAAAACCAACTGCACATTTTTTATGGTCAAAAAGTTGTTTTTGCCACAAAAATGTGCAGTTGTACAATGTATACCCATCTTGATCGTAAATATGCGTTGTAAAATGTACCTACTAGTAGTACGAAACTGCATTCATGCCTAGTGTAAAAATAAAATAAGTGACGATTACCAAAGTCAAACTTGTCTTTTCATTTATTTGTTTTATTCAAAAAATTACCCTGAATAAAAATAAAAACTTTAGTTAAGTTAATAATCATAAGACAACAGGAAACAAGATGTATATGTAAGTCAAAAATATGTATTTACATTACCCTTTTAGTGTTTTATACAGAATAATCATTTTAATATTTAATAAAAAGTTCTTATATAACTTTAACAACGTTGGTATATAGCAAAACTTCTATATCTCTTTCTGCATTTAAATTAGTGTTATATTATATAATATTGTAAAAAACTTTTAAGTTAACTTCATGTTATTTTCTTATAAATATGTCAATTACTAAATACATGCATAATGTAATATGCTTATTAAATATAATTATTAAACAACATAATATTTCGTCTATTAAAAAAAAAATTATCTTATACGAAAAAAATCAGATTTTTCTGACGACATTCTACAAAACATAATTTAGGAGCTAAGGACGGTTAAGCAAGGAATGCAAATAATAAAGGCCTATTTATGCCGTTAATGACAATGGTTTTGAACATCAAAGTAAATCGAAAACAAAAGATTCATTCTTGTGAAAAATTGCTATTCAGTAACATTTTCCTTAAGAGTGGGCAGTAATTAATCAAATCAAATTGATGGTGTGTCTTAGAATAATTAGTTTGGAAACTTGCTTGTGGACAAAAGATTAAAATGTAAATCCTGGATGAGGAGTAGAATATTAATGTTTTGTATAGTCCCGTTTTAAAACGGCGTCAACACGTTCCCCATTTAAATTTAAAGTAACAATTCAATTTGCTTCAAATCCTGAATTAAACTAAAAATGTATTAATAATTTAGGTCTGCAGAATTAAATTTTTATTTAAGGGTTCTTAGTTTCAGTTACCAATGATCGCCAATATACAAAACTAGTAGTAAGCTTTTGTAATTAGAAAATTACAAAAGTTCATCATGCGTATGATTTTTGAGTCAAATTACTGCGAATAACTATTTCTTATTAACTAGTTAATACTTTGCACCTTTTGTTTTGACAAAATGTACTCTTTCGTTAGAACTTCGAGGCTGTTCAAACAGAGTAATTGTGAAAATCCAAGTAAAAAGCGTGTTCTTAGTAGTACTTTTAGAGAATTTTACTGTCGACTGATATTTTTATAAATTAATTAATTCACGGTTAAAATTTATTTATTTTTATTAGATAATTCACGTCAAAAATTTCCCTGAATCCTCACTTATCCTGAGACTGAGAGCTGACAAGTTCTCCAGTTACTTATTTCCAATAACACATTTGTATCGTCGTTTTATTTGTTGTTTCTGAAATAATTCGTATTGCCCTTAGTTTAATAATATCATTTTACGTCCAGAATACTCTAATCTATAGCAGATAGGGAGATTCGTTTAAGCTACAGCTTCTATTCCCATTGAGCTTCTTGTACATACACACATGGAATGCAGCTCATGCTACGCCGGGTAAGCTTGCGTCCTTCTAAAATGGGTTCATTAATTTACGAGGCATTAACATCTTTTAGTTTTATCTAAGAACATTTAAAAATCGTTATCTTTTTTATAATCTGATCCATTCTGTAAAAGGCAGTAAAGTTAAGGTGGCTAAGCATAAAAATATTTACGGGTCTTGGCCAGTTCGTCAACTTCAATACACGTCTACAGTGCGCAGTAGCTAGTGCTTGATGACATTATCTTACAGATTCTATGCCTATTTTCTAGCTCTCCAAAAACAAATAGCAATTGTTTGATGTTTGTGTAGTTTATAGCAAGTTTGTCGTATAATGTCTCGAAGTGACATCTCTCCCAGCTGTAATTATGACAACTAGAATTGTATAGTACCTGCTAGCAAAAACAAACTTGGGAAAAAATTCGTCAGCATTTGACGTTCTTATGATAATAATAATAATATTTCATATCTTAGTTATAAGAGAAGCTAATGAAAAATTAAAACGGATTAATATAGAATTTTTTACGTAGAATGGCGTTAGATATCGAGTTACAAACCAACTTTATATTTTTTAAATGAAATACCCTGTATATTTTACAGCAGCTAAAAGCACGTCCTCTCACACTGTCGTTATAATACTGAATATTTAAATAAATCACCTTATTTAAACTATAGAAATTATTCAAAATTGTTGCCTTTTTCTCGAATCATATATTCACACAATTCTGTAATTCATAATAAATATTGAACGACATTGCAAAAACTAAAAAGCCAAATGTTTAGCTTCACGAAGTTGTCTATAGAACGATACCTAAAAAATCTTATTATGCATAAAAATCCATAAAAAGAATTTTAAGATAGAAAGACCTTATGATCGTGATGGCCATCTTATTGAATCATGTGTGGCAATCCATCTTTTAAATATTCTTGATCTTACAAAATTAATTATTTCAAATTTCTTCGGTATCCTAACAGCAAAAATTTAAAAGTCGGTCCGCATGGCCAAGATGCACATGGTGTACGATTTTTATTTTATAAGGGCGATATTTGCATTTCGTCAATATTCTCTATACCGGAGTCTTGCAAACACCAACGAAACGACATGCAGTTGAAGGCTCTGCCTCCACAGAAGCCAAAACTCGGCATCATCTTTTTATTGATTTTCTTTCTTATAAAATTCTAAGTATTTTTTTTCTGATTTTTAAAAAAATACCTGGGGAAGGCTGCCTTCTTTCAGGATATCTGTTATATATCAAGATAAAACGTGAAAATTGTTTTAAAAAGTTATTTACTAACAAGTTATTTAAATATAATTCAGAAGCTCCAAGGAACTAACATGTCATATTTTTCATAACTTTCGTACAACCTGATATTAGCTATTATTTAAACAATAAAATAGGATGTAAAGCACTATACAACAATCAGATTCCAACACAAGTGCAAAATAGGGGCGGTAATAGTTGTCATAAGCGTTTAAATGATTAGTTATTGAGTGACTGTAGCGCCACGCCTTTCTTTTTTTCGTATCAAGTATCAAAAAAGTTCATAGAAGTTTTCGTGAGATATGGATTAGCTCAGTGGTAAGGTTTTGGATTAGCGTTCCTGCGTTTCCAGTTCGGTCGATGACTTTTTTAATTTTTTTTTAACAAAACTTATAATTAATAAAAATGCGAATTAGGTTAGGTTTGCTGTAAAAAACTTACGAAATTTTCTATTAAAAGAAGGATATTTCTGGTAAAAATTCTGATTATATAACGGCTCGTATAGTTGTCATTAAAAGCTTTTGTTTTCCACCGCGTACCTACAACCACAGCCAGCTTGCAGACTTATTATTTAAAATAAATATATATTTTCTAAAAACGTGAAAAGATGTGCTTTTTGCTGCTTTAAAATATACAGGGAGTTCTATTTAAAAAAATACTAGTTTGGTCTGGAACTCAATATTTGAGGCAACTAGAAAGAAATTTAATGCGCCATTGCATTCTACGTAAAAAAAAACTCCATAATAATCCGTGTTTTACCTTTTCATTAGACTGTATTATAACTAAGATATTAAGGTTGCCTGGAAAGTGAAAATTTTAAATTTCGCCCTATATTTGAAGAACAAAAATGGCCATGCTAATTTTGTTTACAGCATCTTTCGTTCAAATCGCAAAAGTATCGAAAATGGGACACCCTGTACGTCTAAAAGATCATATTAGGTTAGATTTAGCAGGTATTTTTTGCAATCTTGCGGCATTGCTCATATGATATATAAATTTGTTTAGTCTTAATCAAAACAATAGAATCCAAATTAACTTAGCGTCTATGATCCAACTTATACATATCATCACCGTTGCGAAATTTACTTCGGTGCTTGCAAAGATTTCGTTAATATCTACTTTTTTAGTGCATATGGAAATCAGGAAGCTATTTTTATTTTTAAAATGAAATTATTGGCGGAAAATACAAATACAATTTAATTAGTATAAGTATATTTTAGCCTCTTAAAGACTTCGGTGGATGACGTATAACCTGATGGCAAAACAGTAAAAAGATATTTCGTTAAAATATACGTATGGTTTAAAAATTAGTATAACAGGATTCACTTAAAATGTTTAAGAGTTACATCAGCAATTGACATGACATTTAAAACCTTTAATTCGCTCATATTGTTCATATGATCGTTGCAATTTGTGATTGCCACATTTAGAAAAATTAATTGTTTCAAGTTCTACTCAGGAGCATACCATTCATTAAAGGTGCAAGGGCCCACCTACCCAACTTTTTCTATTTAAAGTAACCACCATTATTTCTGTTTAGTTCAAGAAACACTTAAATAAATTTTGTGTTCGCACGCACTAATCCCAGGCGGAATATTCTCATTTCCTTGAGCTTTGCGATGAAATAACAATATTCTTATTTTATTGTTTCAGTTCAGGCTGCTGCATGAGGACCCTCGGAAGACGTGAAAACACAAAACATATTTCGCAGGTTTCACATGAATCCGCATGGCCGCAGACTAGCCACCATTACGTGTGACGCAGGAATATGTCTAGATTTTTATTTGGATTAGATGGGCGCTTGACACCACAGCCGGTCCCGGCGAAAATGGTGATGATTCTGAAAGTAGAATAGCAGATAGATTCTTATTGTGCCTAAAAACTATTTTTTCAGCTTGTCCTTGGTTATAGTTAAAAAATAACTAGAAAACACACTTAAAATATTTTGTTACGATTCATGAATTAATGACTATGCCAAAAATCGTGGGAATCTTTTTGGATACGTTTCTTTTAGAAGCATAACATCGTACCAAATATATCAAGTAAATTACATTATTTTGTACTTTTTATTGCGTTACTGCCAAAAGCGTGTTTTCTAGTTTTTTTTCAACTATAATTTTTTTTTTAGTTTTTAGTCTTTAATATCTTTAACATATTATTTGTAATGTAGTGTTTTCGTCAAAACAAACCAAATAAGCCCAAACTCAAAGGATATACTAACTGATACGATCGGAACTATTTGGTATCATCGAGCTGATTAAACCAGCTTGAGAGTTAAGCGTGTTAAAATGCCAATAGGCGCGGCGCTCGTTCTGCTCATGGAAGCTTAGGCAAGTAGCAAGTTTGTGCGGCATATCTAATTTAAGTGGTATATTAATAATTATATGTGATTAACAGGAAGTGTTTTAATTTTCTCAGTATAAATTGCAGCTAAATAACACAATTCGCTAATCAGGTCGAAATCCAAGTACGTGGATCAATGATGAGTTTTAAGGCCACCTTAAATATATATTGGCTCTACTTTGAACTTCCCTCGAAAATAATCTTTCGCCATATTGGATTCGTATTAATATTTTACCAGTTTATCCCTGTGTCACATTGACTGTATTCGTTACTCTAAATTGAATTTGAACCAAAATTTTTCTAAGTTATCTCTATATCACATCTAATTATTGTGACCAATTTAAAGTCAACTGAATAAGAGTTTTTTAAACCGATTTGTTTAAACATTTTATTTGAATCCGCTATATTGGATTCGTACAAAAACTTGCTTATCCCTATATCAGAATTTTTATGCAATTGTCAATCTAGTAAATAGTTTAAATGGTAAACCGCTTTTTAAACTACTTTAAGATGCCATTTTGTTGTGCCATTTTAGATTCATGCCAAAATTTTACCATCAACTGGTAACAAAACTATATTGTATTTGATTTTTGTGCAAAGTTTTAAGTTAATTATATAAATTTTTACACTGATTTTTAAACATTTAATTATTCATTGTTCCATCATATTTCATTCCTATCAAAGTTCATTCGTATATCACACTCGATGTATGTGCTAAACTTGAAATCAATTGGTACTAGGTAATTTTATTGAACTGATTTTTCAACATTTCTTCACGCCACCATTTTATTCCGCTGTACTGCACTTGTACAATAATTTTTTTCTAAATGATCTTTAATCATTTTATTTGGTCATCCTTTCGCTTTACCATCTTCAATTCATACGAAAAGTTTTTCAGTTCATCCCTAGGTCACACGTGATTTTCATCCCAAATTTAAAGTAAATTGAATATGTAGTTTTTAACATTTTACTAGACCGCTATTTTGTTCCTCAATATCATATCCATATTATCCGTAATTTTTGAACGAAATTTTTCAGTCGGGTAAGTAGTTTTTTAGCTATACCGCGAACACATAGACAAACCGACAGTCAGGCAGACCGGCGGAATGAGAACATATATTTTATGGCATATAGAGGTCGCTGCAACAACAAGTGAGTTTTTAATTGTTACAATACTTCCTTTCCACTCACGAGATAATTAAAAATAATGCTTTGCTTTGTTAAATTTTAATGTGGAAAATTAAATAATATTTAATAATAATAATATTAATTAACGTTTTTGCTTCAAAAAAAAATGCGCGGGTGATGTATCCTACCCATATTGAAATGCTACATTAGGTCACTGGTTAGGCTGGTGTAAATTTAAACCTCTTGAGTGACTTAGAGCTTTTAGTGACTAAGAAATCTACATTTTCTTATTTCTATACATTTTCCAACTCAAACCGAATTTTTCCAATGCCAATTAGCATTGGGCATAACTGAATCACTTATCAGAAGTGACTTTAAATGAAAGGTCATTTTTAAAAGTGACCGATTGACAAATGATCACATATCAATTGAAAGCTTAAGATAAAAGCAACATTTAAAACATACTTTCGAATGTTTTAAAAATGATCATACAAATGGCCATAAGTGACCGAGCCATAAATATCATAAGTAACCAATTTATAAATGGCCGGTCATTTCTTAACAGTAGTATTTTATTAGTATAAAAAATTAAATTATTTTAGATCTATGAAAACCCTTATTATTTAATATTCGTTTAATATTCGCTATTTCAATATAATACTTTTTATTTTATTTTCTCTATTTAATTTTTCATTCTGCTGCACATTTTTGTAAAGATCGAACCATGTTTATTTTAGAAAAACGGTTTGCAAACTTTTCCGTATATGCCATTTTTATAGAACAGACCTAAGGCAGTATGTTTTGAACTAATCCAATTTTCTGTGTCCTCGTATTTATTGGGCGCTAAGTGCACTTAAATTGAATTCAGTTCAGTTTTTACTAAAAAAAGAACATCAATAGTGGATTGGTACCGTGCAGACATTTGGTGAACAACTTCTTTTTGCAAAGTCTTTCCTATAGAATCTCTTAAAATGGACGCAGCATCCAAACATTTTTATAGTTTAAAAGCGGGTTTTTTAAAAGGACTGATTTTCTGTTATGCTATAAAGCTTCGGCATGTGGGTTGATGCATATTTTATTGTGACAGTGTAAAGTAATTTAAATATTTTTAAAAAGTTTACTGATAATACGTGTTTTTTACTTTGTAAATTTGTGTGTATTGTAATCTTAAAAAATCACACTACGAGATTTTTTTTGGATCTTTACGTTTCAGGTCTCTAGATGCCAAAAACCATGTTTTTCTCAATTCCGTCGGTCTATCTGTTTGTCTGTCTGTCTGTTTATTCGTTGCATAGCTAAAAATTACTTACCCCATTGGCTTCAAATTTTGATCAGAGATTAAGGATTGTATGGGGAGGACCTGGTAAAATTTTGGCAAAAATCCAATATGGCAAAACAAAATAGCGACCTAGTGAAATGTTAAAAATTGTTACTAAAAAACTACTTATTTCATTTTTCTCAAATTTTGCGTAAAAATTAAGTATTATGTAGGAATCAACTGATAACATTTTGGTACGAATCCAAGATGGCGGCTTAATAAAATATTTAAAAATTCAGCCTGAAAAGCTAGTTAATCGACTGATTTAAAATTGTGTGCCATACCTAATTGTGCTATAAAGATCAACTAGTAAAACTGTGGTACTAATTTAAGATGGCGTAGTAGAATAGCGGCCAAATAAAATGTTTGTAGTCGTGAAAAAATTACCCTCTCAGGTTTTACAAATCTTTAAGTTTTAGCGTCCTTAGATTCAAAAAAATATGTTTTATCAATTTCGTCGGTCCGTCTGCGTCTGTCGATTTGTCTGTCTCTCTGTCAGTTGGCGGCATAGCTTAGAAACTACTTATCAGATTGACTTTAAATTTTAGTCAAAAATTAACGGTCATATAGGGACGACTTGGAAATATTTTGATAAAAATTCAATATGCCGGAACAAGATGTCTGCCTAGTGAAGCATTTGTTTACTAAAAAAATCCAATTTACCACAAATTTTGCACAAAAGTGTTACATATAAATGAACTGGTAACATTTTGGTATGAATATAAGATTTTGTGCAAGCATGTGTGATATGGAAATAAACAATTGTGTGATATGGAGATGAACTGGTAGAGCTGTGTTACGAATTCAAGATGGCGACACAAAATAGCGGCAAAATTATTCCTATTTAATTGACTTCAAGTTTTGCAGAAAAATTAAATGTGATATAGGAATAAAGTGCTACGAACTCAACATGACGGTGTGTGTCATTGTAAAAACTGCTTATTGAATTTATTTTAAATTATGTCCAAAGATCAAGTGTGGCATAGGTAGAAACTGGTGCAGTATTTATTAAAATCCAATATGACGGAACAAAATGGTGCCCAAAAAAAATTTTTAAAATACAGCATATCGGTGATTCTACGAATACTGAGAAATTTAGTGTCCCCACCTGTATAATATGCCATAGACATTTTTTAAAATTCTTCATTTTTAAATATTCTAAATTTACAATAAAATATTATAAAAACAACACACAAATAATCAAAAACGTCATTCCCGTGTGTGTCCCCATGTGTATCATTGAACTTAAATTACTAACTTGTAAGTTAAATTCTAATGGTATTATTTTGTAAAAAACATCCTTTTTTTACAAAATAATGTATTAAATAAACTTTTTTTTTTAAACCTTTAGAAAACGTTGGCTTAAATATGTCCTGACCTAATAACCATCATTCCCGTGTCTTCGCATATTTTATTTTAAAATAAAATATGACTATTTTTAGATTTGTATGGGTATTATTTTTCATTTAGGCAGGAAAAAATAGTTCAAAGAAATCCAGAGAGGAGATATTAACAGATAAGAGATATCGCGAAAGGGAAAGAAGAAACCAAATACGTGAAGATCCCGTTAAAACGCAGCAACAACAACAGAAAGAAAGAGAGAAGTATTTGCGACAGAAAGAAGCAAAAATTTAAAAAAGTATCAATGAAATGAACCCACGTGAACAAAGAATCCAGAGAAAAAAATGGAAGGAAAGCTCTAAAGTTTATCGAAAAAAAAAGAAGGAAACTAAGGAACTTCAAACAGTTTTAAAGGAAAATATTCCATCACAATCTGGTAATGAAGACGTTCAGGTAAGGAGACTCTCAGTAAGAGTAGAAATTGGTAGGCGTATGGCTGTACGTAATAGTGTGATGAAAAACTGCATTGTTTGAAACGGAAACTTGATCGCTATAAGAAGTACAAGCGACTACGTGAGGAAATGGAAAAAAACAACAGTAAAGTGTTAGAACCTGAACTTACTTTTTTAACAAAAATGAATAACTTACTGGAAGAATGTAAGACTGATCCCGAAAAGGTAGAAGAGATTAGGCGTAGCCTCGTCTTTGGCGAAGTTATTAAAAAGCAACTTACAGAAATTTACAGGACATAAAAAACGGACAAGACAAAACAGGAATTTAAAAAATTGTTAAACGGCAATGTTGTTAAAAAGTACAAAATAAAGACAAACATTCTTCTAACGTTTGATATAGAAAATCTCCCTTCCATGAAAACGACATAACAACTGAACGAAAGATAAGCGCTAGGCAAAAATATGCTGTAATTATGAGAACGAAAATTAAAGATTTTCTTTAACTTGAATCACAGTAGGGTCTGACCTAGGAAAAAAAGTTACTATGCAAAAGCGGGACCTCTCTGATACATTACTTAGTTTCTATCGGCAATTTCTGAGAGAGTCATCCTAATAAAATAAGTTACAAATTCTTTTGAACTTCCGGGCCATTTTGAAATTTAAGCAATATTAGTAACTGATAGAGACACATGTAAATGCTTAGCTCATGGTAATATGGAACCCTTGGTTTTAAGTCTTTGCTCCAATAAATTAATTCTAAGCAAAACTACCTCTGATCTTTCAAGGATATCTGTTATGATAACAAAAATGAAAAGTGTTTGATAAGACAATGTAAAAGTTATTCTTTGTTTAAATCTCATGTCAGTGAGTACAACAAAAATGATTCTATTAACTATTTCCAATGGGTTTCAGTTAAACAAAAATGTTTTGATAAAAAAACTAATAAAATAAAAGTGTCCCAAAAGATAGCAAAACAACCACAGGAGAAAGATATTTGTAATTTTTTAAATATTTTTAACAAAAATCTAATTAAATTTATGGAATATGAAGCATACATCTTACATCAGCATGCCATTATGACAAATTTAAAAAGAAACCTAGGTGCCTCGAAAATATTCTGAGAAAACTCAATCATTTCATTTTGGAGGCTCTAGGCAGCAAATATCCTTACATGCTGTAGTAGTTTATGAAAAAACAGAGGGAGAAGTTAGGCATAAAAGTTATTGTACTTTATCTGAATCCTTACAGCATGGAGTGGGAGCTATATGGGCCCACTTGAATCCTATAATTTTATTGAGGAGTACATCAAAAAGGGTGTAGTAAAAAATAACTTTTTAAGTGCCAGCCCTGCGACTCAGTATCAAAATAAATAGATGTTTTCATACCTCAGTAACCGGTTGATAAAAAGCCATCCTCAAATAAAAGTACGACATAGGGAGAGTTTGCATATGAATGGCTGATAAAGCAGTCGCATAAGGCAAAGACATCCCAAATTTAAGCACCCTTTTCGATATACTTAAGGAAACTTGTCCATTTAATTTCTTTAAATGAAATTGAGAAGTATACGAGTGATTTGGTTTTGCCTTTTAAAGCCACAATTAGGGTCCACCAAGTTGTTGCTAATAGTGGCTCAAGCAAGCTTTGGTTACGCAATTTATTTTGCTATGAATATTTTTAAAGCTGTAAACATTTTTGCTTTAGGAACCCTTGCAGACGATTATATTTATATTCCAGCTATTGATTCTTCCCCATTCTCAGATTCTGATAATGATTTGCCACTCTCATTAATAAAAATGTCATTAACAATTTCACTCCAAAACAGACAAAAATCTAAATCATCAGTAAGTGATATTTATAGTGATGAGGAGGAACCAAGAATAAATCCACAAATTCAAACTGGTACTTATGTACTAGTAACAGTGGCATCATTAAAAGATATAAAATACAGATACGTTGCCGTTTGTCGATCAGATATTGAGCAAGATGAGGAAGCAAAGGTAGCATTTTTGCGGGTATACGAGGGGACAAAATCTATTTAAGCTTGACCCTGACATAAAAAAAGAACACATTTTAAAAGTTCTTCGACAACCTAGCCTTGTTTTAAAATTAATAGGTGTTTATTATAAATTCGATAAACGAATTAATATTTATGAATCTGTTTAATTTTTAAAATATGTGTTCTTTTTTATAATAACGGCATTTTGTTTTTATTTTGTGTTATTAAAGGCGATTTTGTATTTTTTAAATTTGTATTAAAATTTTGTTACTTATTGAAATGGGTTATGTTTTTGTAAAAACATTTTGATTTGAGAAATATACAGTTTTTTTTTGGACATTCCCGTGCACATGTATTTTTAATAAAATACAGTTTTAATAGGAAATCAATTATTTTGAGAACATTTTTTGATAAAAAGTGGTTTATTGCTATTGGTACATGGATTTTATTAAAGTAGGAAAACTTTTTTTAAGACACAATTTTATCAAAAATTACTCAGTATTTGTACAATCACCTATATATGTGTTACTAAATGACTATGTACTGACCTAAATTGAGTCACACTGTACTATTCGCAATAAAAGTAAAAATTCGTAACAAGGGAAATTCCGGGTAAAGGAAATTTGCAGATTTTTTTTAATTGAAGCCTTTTTTAAGTAGTTTCTGCTGCTATGTTCACTAAACGTCTTTAGAAAAGTCCTATGAATCAACTTATCGATATATGTATAGATATTAATTATATTTGTAATATTAATATTACGTGCTTATAACCTAGATTTCTAAACAGGCTGCATGGAATTGAAAGAATATTTTACCTATTTAGCTTGTGTCCAGTATTAAGTTTCCATGAATGTGTTTACATTACACAAAAGGCAAGATTTTTAACTTCTTAATTAAGGATGATATTATCAATTATAATAATACATTAAAGGTAATTGGTACTTTATATAATAGTATGGTATAGTATATAATAATATACTTAACAACTAATACTCAGTAACTTATAAAGTATATTCTTATTTAGTTTGCTCTCAAATCAGAGCCTTTTTTACATTGAAAAATCTTTTAACACGTCCTCCATTGAGTGACGTGCTCTGAATTTATTTTCGCTTAATTTTGTCTATAAGTACGGATTTAGACCCTGTTTGGTATGTCTAGCAAACCCGAGTATTATCAGCAGCCTAGATTGTCGTCTTAACTATAGAATAATTTTAAAGGATAATGAGATATATTTTAAGGAAAGGTAAATAGGTGAACGTTGTCATTAGAAAAACTACAGATGAATAAAGTCTTAATTTATTGGTTTATCAGATTTATTTAATATTATCAGATAACAATATTGGTAAACCAGTCAATTCGGCATGTTTCAAAAATAATTGTGATTTACATATAAACTAGTAAAATTGTAATAATATTTTTGATAATAATTTAAATTACAATCTTCGTGACTAGTGCATTTTCGAGTTAAATTTTACTCATTATCAAAATTCATTTTCATTAAGCAAAATCCGCCCACAACACCCATTAAGCTCCTGGCTAACTAGGAAAAGATAACATTTATATATATTATATATAAAATGTATATTTTATATTACCAACAATTTTTTTCAAATTGTTATTGTCATAAGGGTACAGTTACAAAGTAACTTGCGAAAATGATGTTCTGGAGAAAAACAAACTGATGACCAAAACGGCAAAAGAAGTGTAGGTTTGTTGGGCTATTATTATCAGACAAACTTTGGGCAATGAATCAAGTCACTCTGTAAATCCCTCTAATTAAGAGCTAATAAACTACTGTATCCTAAAACAAATGGGTAACTTCATAATCTCAATGTGAGTGGAGTGTTTGCTCATCCTTATGCTGATGATCTTACTGTTATAGGAATAGGAAAATTCCAAAATTCGATTGAAGAGCTCTTGCAGATGGTCCTGGCAATGGCGCATGGCGGAAGATTTATGCCAAAAACGCGATCTGTCTTTTAACAAGTAAGTGTACAGAAAGATCTTTGGATCAACTTAGGGTTTACAACCCCATATCATTCACTGGATCTACACGGCATTAATAAGATCAAAAATCACTTATAGAACACTTGTTTTGTGATCTGCGATTCGCAGGTCGACAAACAAGAAAAAGTTTTAAATATTTGTTGTCCGGATATAACTGAGACCATGAGAACCACACAGACCTTAGCGATGGGTGTAATTCTAAAACTAAGTTCTCTGCATCTGCATGTAGAAGATAAGACTTGAAAGGCTCCTTTTCGTTTAAATGACTAGAGCCGTTGGATTCACAGAGATTAAACTTTTAAACATACCTGAATCTGAACTGAGCTGATCAGATCCGATCCTCTTCTGTCTTGTGTTTGGGTCAGTGCTCATATCATGTCCCCTACCCTCCTTCCTCAAATCGAAAGGTTTTGTTTAGAACACAGACGGCTGTTTAATAAAGGAGGGATTCAGGGAAGGTGAGTCGTTTTGCGACTGTGTATCAGGCTAAGACTACGGGACTCTTGACCTTCGTAGACGAGAACTATTCCATAACATGTATATCTAAATATGATGTGAACCTTTACATGACAAGTATATCTCTCGACGCTGTCGAGCCAAGCAGCGATTAAGGTTCTTTCAGCAAGGTCAATTCGCTGCTTCTATTGGAATAAACAAAAGCTCTGGAGAGGCTCTCTAAATCTAATAGGGTTGGGCTTACCTGGGCGCCTGGCCATTGAGGGTAATGAGAGTAGATCAGCGGGGTCAAGAATGTAGTAGTACTACTTTCCCTGCTGTTCTGAAATTCTTTCAACAGTCAATTCAGTGCTCAACAACAAAAAAAGCAGGATAGTCTGGGGTGTTTATGTCAAATCTTTCTAGCCTCTCTTAGGGTTAATTCACAAGTTCAAGAGTGGCCAACCTAGAAGCATTACCAGGAACCTAACTGGACAGTAGTCGGTGAAATGTGATCTGCGAAAGGGCCTAGGTAAAAATATATATTAATTGCAGCCTTTGTCCCGAGGTAGTCAAAACGACGACAAAGCATTTGGTCTATCGATATGAGCACCAGTCAACACCAAACTGCTTTGGTTGGACGGTACCTATATCGACTTCGATCCTATAAGTGCTCCTGAGAGGAGTTAGCTTTTGGTCTGAGGTGTCTTCCTGGGAGGATAGCGCAACCTCTTGTTATCTAATTGCGATATGAAAAAAGTTACAGACAAAAGCTAGTGAGTTAATAATAAAGTATATTTTGCAGAAATCGTCTAAAATACAGGTTGGTTACAAAAACTAAAGAATTGAAACATACAGCATTTCAAATAAAAATATCTATATCTGATGGTTCTGAATACTTTATAATAATTATTTTGAAAAACTTTAATAAGTTGCAAAGAATTAATAAAACAGACTTGGTCCCCTTGATCTCTCTATGAACCCAGCTTTTTTGTCTTTACCTTTTTTTCCAATATTGAATCTTGAAAAGACAAAAGCAGCCTCATTTGCCTCACTAGCTATGCACACATGTAATTTTTCCAAACATTTAAATTCCGGTGTAGGAAATGTTGCATAACATATTTTTGGATTACTTTGTAGAATAAAGAAAGTAATAAAATATGAAGTTTGTTATCTAAAAAAGTACTTTATTCGTTTCTAAGGTATTTTCTGTAAAATATATCTTATACACTCAAAAACATTTGTCATTTAGTATTTTTCCTGTCCATATAGAAATTAAGGTTGAACTCAGGGACTTTTAAAAATACTCTTAGAACTACTGAAATAAAAGAGATATAAGAATATAATAATTAGGTGGACGTTAATCCAAGAATATTTATACTGATTTAAGGATTCGCTGAAGAAAAATCGTTAACTTTTGCATATTATCTGCATAATTTCGTAATTATTGGCGTCGGAAAATGTTATGAAACAGTGAACTGGAGCCTTTCGGGACACTCCTAAATTCAAGTCATCTCATTAGGGGATTATATACATTATTGGGATTGGCTAAGAAAGTTATAGAACATTTAAAACCGTAAGCTAATTATAGAAGTGAGCGTTATTCTTGAAATCATGAACATATTTTTTTTATTATGCTGAATATATTAATGTAAAGCTTAGTAAACACAAAATTGCATCAATCAAATCAAAATTATTATTAAAGAAATCTTGATATTTGATTGTAATTTATTGGAAATAAATGAAGGGTTTTTTTTAAGTTTTGTTATTGCCAAGTCAAGATAATAGCGAAGATATATCAAAAAGTTCAGGTAATATAATATATGGTATTATGATATAGTAATCTAGGAAACACTTTTAAATTCTAGCGGGTATTTGTATTAAAATATGGGTGGGAATAGCTAAAGTGCATAAAGTTACATACTTACTAAAATTAGTCGAGTTATTTCTTTGCAAATAGTATATTTTAAAAATTTGTAATTTATTACAAAAATGTTTATTCGCATTAATTAAGCTAATTATTCTTATGTCTCCAAATTTTTATTTGGCATAAAAATTTAAAGACTGATAGATCAGAGTGATGCTGATTTGGAAATAAAAATGAGCATATTTTTTAGTAAATTAATTAATTTTATAGAAATTTGGTAAATTATAAATTAAGATACAAGCCAGAATGAGCTGAAAACAATTCACAAATATAAACTGCAAGATATCAAGATATCTTATATCATAATAAATATTTATGTAAAGGGAATGTATGACGTTGCGAAAATGATAGTCATTTATTTTTGAGAATGATTCTACTGATCACTATCCAATTGCAATATCTCTTCCTTGTCATTCCAATAATATTACGAGTAAAAAATAACTGGATTACCACAAATTCAAAAAAGACCTTACTAGAGAAATATGGCTTGATGTTTACCGTGAAAATAATGTAGGTCTAGGATTTAAGACTTTCATTCAAAAAATCCAATTTTATATTAATAAAAATACAACAGAAATAAAATATAAAATAAATTAAACTAAAAAATATCTTTAAAAAATAATGAATGACTAGTGGTCTACTAAAATCTATAATTCAAACGCTTAAAACCCGATCCAAACTATAACTATATAACTATAAAAATTTAATAGTATTAGCAAGACGAAGTTAGCCAGTAGAGGGATAAACAAGAATCAGGGTTCCTCTTCTTCTTTATGAACAGGATCTGTGGCAGGGCGGTGCCTAAAACAAAAATAAAATGTATTAGAATGGATGACAGAAATAATTTAAGACAAAACTAAGATCGTAACAGAATTTAATAATTATTACAGTAGTTTAGGAAAAAAATCGCTGAAAAAATTGTTTCTCCCTGTTTCAGTATTACGGAGGGTTATCGATTAGAAAATAGTATGTTTTTGGAGAGACCAACTCAGAACGGGAACTTGGTTGCAATAAATAATTTGAAAAAACAAGAAGTCTTCAGGTTGGGACGAAATTAGGACAGATACTATGAAAACATTTCTCCCGAGATATCGGTACCATTATGATTTTTAGTAATTCTATGTTTTGTCAGGTGTGTTTTTCCTGATTGTTTACAAATTAGAGTGATAAAATTGTACACAAGTGAAGAAACGGAAAAAATTGTGAATTACCGATCTATTTCATTGTTCTCAATTTTCTCAGAAATATTAGAAAAGTTGCTTAAACAAGAATTGTTAAATTTCTACGCAGGATGCAATACAAATCTTAACATCGCATATTTACGAGGCTTTCGATTCCACTGAACAAAAGCTTCTTCGTGGACCTATCTAAAGCCTTTGATACAGTATCTCATATAATTCTGCTACAAAAGTTGGAGGAAAACGGACTGAGATTTTGAATTTGTTAGAGAGCTATTTAACAGTCAGCGTACAGTGTGTCATAATTGAAGGCGAAACTAATAGTGTTCAAACCGTTGATTATCAGGTGTCTCAAGATAGTGTATTGGGACCTTTACTTTTTACTATTTATATTAATGCTTTATTAAAAATAAACTCTAGTTCTAGTATATGCGCGAATTTAAAGAAGGTTGCAGAAGAGGATTTTGGAACTATAAATGAATGGTTTATGTTGCAGCTTACAAAAATCATTTATCTAATTTTAATATGTTAAAGATAAATAATCGAAGTGAAATACCTGAGACAAAATCCACAAAATACCTGGGTATCATTATTGATCGACATTTTAAATGTGATCTGCAAATAAAAAACATAAACAACAAACTAAGAGGTCTTTTACCAAAATTCACTTACCTCAAGAATAATTTAACTGATGAGCTAAGGTTCTCTATTTCTCACTTGCACAATCCCATATTTCATACGGCATACTGGGCTGGGGTGGAGTAGCTCAAAAGTAATGCAAAGCATTTAATGAGCTTACACAAATGGTGTAAAAAAATAATTTATAGCAAACCAAGTACTTACCCGTCACCCCGCTTTTCCAAAACAGTCGGATGCTCAATGCCCGTCAAATTTTCTGCTTGAATATTTTGAAGTACACTTTTCAAGGAAAAATAAGATTAGAATATCCAAGTCATAACCACGAGACAAGAATTAGGTTTGCATATCCAAGAATATGTATTAAAACTTCTGGACAGCAATCATTTAAGTTTTTTGCACCGCGCATTTATGCTTCTCTGCCTGCTGAAGTTAAAGATAGTCGCACTTTTAGTCTATTCAGAAGAGGAGTAAAAAATTGGATGTTTGATCAGGGAAGGGATATCTGTAGTGATCTCGCTTGTACAAAATATGTAAAATGATTTTACTTATGTTTATGTTGAATTTTATAGATATTCAAAATACTGCCGTTATTGTGCTTTGTAACAGTTGTGTCAAAATATATGTGTCTAGTTAATGGTTTTAGTCATGTTTTTAGCCAAGAAGATTTGTGTCTGTGAGCCCATCATGCAATAATAACTTTTACTTTAAGAGTGCATTTGAAGTTCTATTCAAATAAAAACTTACCAAGTTATTCAGTAAAATTCTTTTAACGCATGTTTGCTAATTTTATTGTTAAGACTTTTGTGTATTTATCAAATACACGTATTACTATTAATTCAAAAATGTCTTTAAATGTCATACGCGAATTTAAAATGCCTTTAGAGCAAAAGGCAGTAAGCATGGGCTAGAAACGATAGTCGTACTGAACTGATATCAGATCAATGTGGCCAACAAAATACTTTGCAGACATAGAATTCATTAATAATAAATATTGAAATAAACTAGCCGTTACTTAATAAAAATACATTTAAACGAAGTAAACACTTGTTTAAAATTTCCACTTAATTTATTTTAGAAAAAACACATGACAATTGTTTCGCCAACACTCTGGCTTCATCAGATGTTAGATCTTAAATGAAAGTGTAATACAAACTGTAGGTATTAAATACCTAAACCCGCTTTTACAATAGTGGATATTATATAGGTCAAATATTCTGGATGTTTCGTTATAGACCAATAAAGATTTAACAAGAAGTAACCATTTATGTCTAATGGTTTAGTATTGGCTTGTTATTTGTTATGTTTGTTTATTTCCATACTTTCTGGTAAATTAAGTTTTTTACATTTTCGTTCTATATGTAAAAATTCAAAGTTATCATCAAAGGTATGATTTTTCTGAATTAAATGTTTAGCGCAATTGCAATTATCTTTTTGATTTCCGAAGCAATACAGGTTAAGTTGTTGCTTTTGGGACCAACAACAGTCTTGGTAGATATATTAAAAACCATAAGACGAAAACCATCTCATGTTTAAAAGTTGTGAAACCTGTTCAAAATTTTATATTGGACAAACAGGCAGAACGTTTAAAAAAAGAATTAATGGGCATTAATTTAGTTACAGACAGCAAAAATATATTTCCAGTTTCTGTAAACATTTAACTCAGAAAACCATACTTTTGATGAGACTTTTGAAATGTTACATGTAAAACGAAAAAGTAAAAAACTTTATTTGCTAGAAAGTATGGAAAAAACAAACATAAAAAGAAAAACACATTATTAAACAAACAAATGCACATAAATAGTTCCCCACTGTTAAATATGTATTAGGCTACAACGAAATATCAAGAACAATTTATCTGTATAATATCTGCAATTGTAAAAAACGACTTAAGAGCTAAAAACTCGACAAATTTCAAAATTGTTTATTTTACTATATGAGCATACCGAGAGGACTGTCGACAAAATGTATTTTGATTATATTTATAAGTCTTTAAATTCTTAGGCTGCATGAGAATGAAATGATAATAGTTTAAGAATTATAATCTTAGATTGTGCAGAAATACATACCTGCATTTCTGATGGGAACGGAACTTCAGGTATTTAATATCTACAGTTTGTATTACACATTTATTTTAAATCT
Source organism: Kuschelorhynchus macadamiae (assembly GCA_030620095.1). Classification (NCBI taxonomy): domain Eukaryota; kingdom Metazoa; phylum Arthropoda; class Insecta; order Coleoptera; family Curculionidae; genus Kuschelorhynchus; species Kuschelorhynchus macadamiae. The sequence continues at coordinate 192,983 of JAUTXW010001856.1, forward strand.
AATATCTAAAGAAGGAACAGCGTTGGCGAAACAATTGTCATCTGGTTTATTTTCTGTAAAATAAATTAAGTGGAAATGTTAAACAAGAGTTTTCGTTCGTTATTATTTAAAAAAATATCTTTATCAAGAGCGACGGAAGACCGTCGTCGGTATGAAATTAAATCAGTATAATTAGGAAAATATCCTTATATCAAGTATTTACTTGACTGAAATTAGAAAAAATCCAGAAGAATGGATACACTCGAGATACCGCTGTCTAACAGCGAATGAACATTTCCTTATTTAAGTTTTTTAATATAAATATCAGAGAATGTGAGTAAAATACTAACTCAACGGAATTGTAGGCATATTCAAAACCAACAAAAAACTTGCGATTTTTTGTTATTCAAATTCAGATTTTTATTTGTCAAATATTAAAAATAGTTAAAGTTTAAAAAACAATAGGTACAAAAAATTGACAAAAAGGAATTCCTTGGATTTTAAAATCGATCCACAAAACCGCATTTACATACTAGTATCAATATTCTACCTTTAAAAAATTATAAATTATACAAAGCAAGCAGAGCAATGGACATCACAGAACCAGTAAGAAAAATAAATATACTAAGACATTATATTTCCTTGTAATAAGCGCAAGCAGGCAGTTGCGTTTTCTGGTAATTAAATCAGAATATTAATGAGTTCAAAACAATATACAAAATATATACATATACAGGGTGAGTCGGGAGGATCGCCCCAAACTCCAGGAGTGTGTTCTATGAAAGATACTGATTTAAAAAAACTCATATGTTCTTATTCGATTCTCATTTGTTTTCAACTTACAGCATAAATTAGAATATAAACAAGATCTAACAAATTAACGTTTCAATCATTAGATTTCATCATATTAAATGTTCAAAAATGCCCCCCTTGAGCTCTAAACATTTTCGGCTTCGTCTACGTAGGGCACCTGTTGCTCTTCTAATTGCCTCATGCCTTTCTTTAATTTCATCTGCAATATTTCTGATACGCTGAATAAGTGCTTCTCGAGTGTCCACTCTCACTTTATACACTTCATTTTTTAACCAGCCCCATAAACAGAAATCGAGTGGAGTGAGGTCAGGAGATCTTGGAGGCCAAATAATAGGACCACCGCGACCAATCCAACGCCTTGGAAACCTCCCGTCTAAGTGTTGCCTGACTTGATGTGCGAAATGTGCTGGAGCTCCATCATGCTGGAAGTACATTTGCCTTCTGATGTTTAGGGGAACATCCTCCAGGAGTCCTTGTAATTCATTTTCGAGAAATTCACAATAGTAGTCCCCTGTGAGGCGATTTTCCAAAATAAAAGGGCCAATGACATAACTATCTATCATACCACACCATACGTTTACCGAGAACCTATGTTGAAAGTTGCTCTCGACTGTTGCATGCGGATTTTCCTCTGACCAGACATGGCAATTGCGACTATTATTAATACCGTCACGAGTAAATGTTGCTTCGTCCGTGAAAAGTATGCGCGATATAAGATGACGATTATTGTCTATCCACCGACAAAACTCCATACGTTTGGCAAAATCTTCTGGCTGTAGGTGTTGGATTTTTTGTAAGTGGTAAGGATACAAACCTTGCTCGTGGAGCGTATTTATCACTCTTTTTTGTGGAATGTCCAACTGAGCAGCCATTCTGCGTGAACTGATGGTTGCATCTTCTTCTACTAGGTCCAGAATATTTTCTACTTCTTCTAAAGTTTGTTGAGTAGCTCTTTCAGAAGTTGTGTTGGCACTGGGAAGTGTCCCGCTTTCGCATAGTTTGTTGAAAACTCTCATAAATACTTTCTTATCAGGATGACGTTGAAATGGGAATCGTTGACGGTATTCTTCAGCAGCAGCTGTAGCATTCCCATTGCAAAAACCATAAACAAATATCATATTCGCATACTCTAAGTGTGAGTAAAAATTCGGCATTTTGGAATATGTTCAACAGCTCGAATTCAAAAATGACACTGACAGGTATAGTACCAGTAAATGGAACATTAACTTATTTTGATTTCTAAGCACCCTATAATTATTATGTTGTATGTATGGAATTATGCTTGAAATCTTATTTTTGTTGTAAGTTGAAAACAAATGAAAATCGAATAAGAACATATGAGTTTTTTTAAATCAGTATCTTTCATAGAACACACTCCTGGAGTTTGGGGCGATCCTCCCGACTCACCCTGTATAATTAAGTTCTTTTGTATTTACAAGCATATTTTTAATATACTTTCTACATTTGAACTGTTGCAAAAGTGTTGTGGTATTATAAAATAACTTATACTTCGTGTTAGATGACAATGATCCATTGAATTAAAAACGGAATTTCAACTAAGGTGGTTGTCCAGTTTTTAAAATTCTATAAACAAAAGCATACATATGAAGCATACGTTTGACATTAATACAATTAAATAGTGGTTAGGATTTGAAGAAATATGACTTCTTAACGGGATGTTAATAAGACAAGCGAATACATGTATTTTGCAGTTTTTGAACAGATTCAGCCACGTTAGTAGTTGTAATAGACCACATCTTCGCATTAAAATAAACATAGAATAGCATAAGTAATATTTTCATTTTTGACGGTAAAAATTTCTATAAATTATACTATATGTCCAAAGAAATATGCAACAAATGGAAAGCTTTTTTTTATTCGTTTTTTCTAAACTTCAGATCAGATATACACGGTGTCAAAATAATACGAAAAGTGGATTTCAAAATACTAAAAATTTCAAAAAATACTTTTTTTGTGTCGACAGTTTTAAAGGCCACAAAAAATCGTAAATAAAACTAGGTAAAATGTTTCTCCGTTCCGCAAAAAAATACTTTTTCGATTTTTCAATCTAAATTCCATCTTAACTATAACTAATATGGTAAAAGTTTACTTAACTTTTATTTACATTTTTTTACTTTTTCGTATTCATACCCTGTATATCTAAAATTTAATGCTATCAAAATATAATTAACTATTTTTCCTCAGGCACCAACTTTTATCGAGAATAAAATTTTCTGAGAAAAGGGTATAACAAAATTTCCCATTTGTTGTATACTTTTTGGACATATTGTAGAGTTTTTTTAATATGAAGTACAGTGTTTTTTAAAATTAAAATACATTGTTTTAAAATCTTTTTTATTAAAGAATGTAAATAATTTTTCCCACGTCTATGCGGAACGTGCGTACTTTCCGCCTACACTCCGCCAGTGGATTAGTTGTTTCTGTGATTCAATTTTGTGAACTATTTTCTTATGTTTTTTTTCAACTACCTAAGAAATTCACAAAAAAAAATCACACGCATCTTAAAAAAAATTAAACACTTCTGTTGAAATATTTATATTCCAAACAAATGCGGAAAGTGACATTTTCCCGCACGCGACTGTCGTTGACACAAACGGTACGAAAAGGAGTTCGGGCAAGCAGTCAAGTACAGGAAAGGTACTTTCCGCACGATTATATATTAACTATAAATGAGAAAATTCCTGGAATTCTGTTGCCGATGCCAACTGTTGTCAGACGAAGTGAATGAAGATGGTGCATAACGAAAGCAGTTAAGTTTAACATATTTACATCACAAGTCAACATATCGTACATATACTGTACAAATTAACAACGATCTGTGGTAGTAAGTCGTTAACGTGCATATTCTGTGTAGAGGTTCAGAAATTTCTCGTTATTTATTTTTTCACAGATAACAAATCATCCTTAATAGTGTTTTATGAATCTGTAATATTGACGCGCACGATGAGGTTTCCCTTATCTTCAATATCATCAAGCGTGATTTTCGAAAGTTTTACTCTACAGCAAATCGAAAATTGTCACCACTTTCAAAATGAAATATACCTCGTCTAGTGCTAACATAAATTTAGCTATTCTCCTTTATTAAAATTTTACCTTTTTGTGATCGAAAAATCAATTTTTTTCTTTAAAAAACCTGGGACGTTTTAAAATTTGCTTGTATCAATGTTGTATTTTATTTTCGTTAAGCTTAACCATCGAATATCGTGACTAAAGTGTATTTGGCTTGAGTACTTTGTTGAGATCAGAAAATTACGTTAAAAATATTTCTTCTTTAACTTTTAGTATCTTTAACTTTACACATCTACTCTCTACTCATCTCTTTGAAACTTGGGTATATAGTTTTTCATACATTTCTTTTAATTTAATAGACAATAAATCTAAATTAGCTTTAGTGGCGACCTGTAAAATGGCTTCTGGAAGTCCTTCGTAGGATGAGTCCAGTACAAGTACTTTATTTTGCACAAGTAAATCTTGAGAAAGTTATGAAAAAACATTTTATCAAAATATGACTTAGACAATAATTCAAAAATATTACCTTGGTGATAATTTAAAATCCAAAGGTAGTTAATTGCTACCTGATGATGTTTGAGAGCTATATTTTGATAGAGTATAGCCAACAAAATTAATATTATTATTTTAACGAAAAATTTATTTAGTTAACATGGATAAAACAAGAGAATTTATTGTAAGTGAGTATATATCTGAGCAGATGAATTTACCTACCTATATATATATATATATATATATATATATATATATATATATATATATATATATATATATATATATATATATATATATATATATATATATATATATATATATATATATATATATATATATATATATATATATATATATATATATATATATATATATATATATATATATATATATATATATATATATATATATATATATATATATATATATATATATATATATATATATATATATATATATATATATATATATATATATATATATATATATATATATATATATATATATATATATATATATATATATATATATATATATATATATATATATATATATATATATATATATATATATATATATATATATATATATATATATATATATATATATATATATATATATATATATATATATATATATATATATATATATATATATATATATATATATATATATATATATATATATTTATGTGTTTTCATTCCGGGTGTACATCCGTTCACTACTGTCGTTCTGAAAAGAAAAGTTTTGCTGAGGTTTCGCCAAAATCACATTTGGCATTTTCGAAGCTTTCTTTCTCGCGTCCGACTTATATATATATATATATATATATATATATATATATATATATATAGGGTCGGCAATAATGCAAGTAAGTTATCTTGAATTGTATTCAATCCTTTGCTTAATCGAACAACTTTAATGGCCTATAAAAACGTACAGAATAAAAAGGTTGAAAACTTATATCTGCGTTCACCTCAATTAGTAATATAAATTATTATAAAAATACTTAATTAGTGACGTCTAAGATAATAGTATTGTACCTATTCGTATTGTTGCCAAGTTTAACCGAATGTTCCCCTAAAGTGGGTTGCTACTGCACTGAACCAGATAATTATTTTAAAAATACGTTTAACAATAAGAATGATATTTTTTTCCTTGACATAGCTGTCAAATGTTGTGGCTACAAGGCAAAATAAAACAAGTGCAAATAGCCTGTTTTGTTATTTTTAATATTATTTTTTGTCACTGTATGTACAATTAAATTCATAACGTAAGTTTTAGTCAGATATTGTAAATACTTTCGAAGTTATATACTTCTAGATATTTTATTGACTCACTATTTTGGTACGCCACCTAACATTGGTACCAAAATCTAATTAGCCTATATTCACATACCTCTTGATTCTGTGCTACATTAAAAGTTAAACAGATAAATAAGTTTTAAACAACTAGTAAAAACTTATTTAAGTTTAAGAGAGTTGAAAATCATAGAAAATATGAGAATAAAATAAAACACATTTTTCTAACCAAAAGAGTTTGACCTTAAAAAAGTGAGACTTTCTGAAATAAGTAAGAAATTAATTCTAGCAGTTTTTCTGGAATAGGTTAAGTAACACCCACTTGAATGCACAATACTCTCTTAAGTTTGATAAAAAGTCAGATTCGTAATGTAACCAATTGTCTGATTTATTATCGCAGTAAATTTTTCCACAAAATTGGCTCTGGGGCCCTATGAGGCTCAGTGTTCGCGTATTCCGTCTTTACATTAAAGCCATATTTTTTATTCAATAATCCTATTTTCTCATATATTGTTGTAAAAGAAATTCAGGTAGAATTAAATAAAGAGGAAAAGTTCATTTAAAAACTAGTTATTTGATGTGAAAAACAATTTTGTTTTAAAATTCGACTGACTTAAAACGTTATCTTAAAAAATGGCAACTTATACCCTATATATGACCATTGTTATACAGTACTATTATTATAAAAATTCATTCTTTTGCTATATACTACACAATGTATTGTAAAATGAATTAAAAAAATAGCAGAAATGATGGTGATTATGCTTAATATATAGATTATCTTATAACGTTCATTAAACACTGCTTAATAGCTCCTAATTATATGTAAAAATAAGTTACTTTTACTATGCGGTTACTTAGGAACAGGTGTTTTTTAAATACAGAATTTTTCATCTTTACTCCCTTAGGGTTTTACGAAATAGATTTAAACCATCTGCAATATTTTAAGCCCATTTTAAGCTCTTTATCCAACAACTTGATTAGCTCCGTTACTGCTTATCCTGTACGTATAATCTATCTCAGTTAACATTTTTGAATTCAACTTGGGATTGAGTCTAATGAGATACGTGAAATTTCATTTGGCATTCAGGTAACTTTTCTTTCGCCGACATAACTGTATTTAAAACGAGATGCCATTTTTTGTTACGGCCAAAAATCTACCAGAAGATTATTTAACTTCGAAAATGCACACGTTTTAGGTAAAGGATGTCTAGGATAAATCACATTAAAGCTATAGGGAATTGTTTACATTATTCCTTAGCACCGTATACGTAAAATAATGTGCTGGCACCCGTCACCTTTCTTTGAAAGTGGTAATCTGCAAAGCATTTTGTTAATTAAAGAAAATCTACCGGATTTTACAATTGACTTTTCTAAATTCTTAAAACATTCTATAAAAAAAATAAATGGATATATGTGTAGTGCAGCACATCACACATGTTCAAATTTTAAATAAAAATTGATTAGTTTGTATTTATGAAATCCCTTGAAACAAAAACGTACAAATACTTTACCTGAGTTTTGCAGATTTTTAAAATGTATTAATTCCCACATATCTACTAATGGTCTCTATTTTTCAAACGTAGCAGTTTTTTGTCCGTTGCACACATTTTGAATATAAACTAGAATTGGAAAGACCTTAATATTTTTTCCAGAGGGGTGCTCAGCTATCTGCTTAAATTGTAGCATTTCGTTTAAATTATAAATCTTTTAAATTCCGGGATATCTCAGTTGGTGTGGACATTAGATAATGGGAAAGGGATGGACTTTGAACCCTTCCTCTATAGCGGGTGACATAGAAGACCGGCTACAGGCGGCCACTTTTTTAGTCTTAAAAATTCCAATTTGAAATTTGATATGACTATAACTATAACTCCATAAGAGGCAAATTTTCTATGAAAGAACAATTAAAGGTCACTTTTTATTTTAAGTAGGGATATTTAGATTTTTATAGACTATCGTATTCAGCCTAAAATTAGCCTTTAAACGATATATCACAAGTTATATTTTGTATTGAAAATGGCGGATAGCCCATAAAAATATACAGGGTTTTATTTAAAATAAAAAAGTATGGGTCACTTCCGGTAAAACAGGAAATAAAGTTCATTTGTTTTTTTTTTTATAGAAAATTTGCTTTTTATGGAGTTATAGAAATGTCTCAAATTTCGAATTGATATTTTTTTATTGTATATGTAGTCCGAATAGGGCTACTGGTCATAGACAATTTACATTTTTCGTTCCCTCCTAAGAAGGAAGTATTGCAATCGTAACAAAAATTCCATTCAAGCTATTTCCAAGTCTTTACGTTTGAAGCATTCTAAACCGTGGGTCTGCCTGTTCGCAACATAGTTAAAAAATCACACAAATTCTGCACAAATATACAGTACAAAAGATAAATAAGCTGGTAAGGTTTCAGAACAAAATGATGATCAGATCAAAAATAAAATCATGTAAAAATTCATTAATTTATTTCACTTCAAATTTCATACCAAAACAAGATGACAACATTTTTTAAGAATCAATGTAAAAAAGGACTTATTTATTTAATTGACAAAAATAACATAAAACTGAGGTAGCAAGATTTTATAAGAATCTGATACAAGTGAACAAAATAGCGGCCTAATAAATTGTTAAAAAAAATTCAATATAGTGAAAAAAATGATGGCCTAATAAATTATTTAAAAAAATTATATTCAAATATAATTATTTTGTTGCTAACTGTACATTAGTAAAATATGATGTAATGAAATAACACATCTGACAAAATATTTCCTTCAAATGACGTAAGCAGAAATATTAAAAAATATGGTTTTCCAATGACCTATATAGGTAAACTCAGATGTAGAAACAAGTCACACAGCCATATTCTAGACGCGATGGTAAATACATTATATCGCTAATGATGCACGCACATATAAGTGCTACATAATATATTTTATAAAATCGGTAAATTTACTTTACCCGGAACCAAAATGTTACCAGATCTTTCCTATGTAACACTTGACTGTTAACAGTTTTTTAAATAGGACAATTAGTTTTTTTAGTAATAATTTTTTTAGCGTTGTTCCGAAATATTGGATTTTTAGCAAAATATTACCAGGTCATCCCTATATGACTCTTAATTTTTGGCTAAAATTTGACGTCAACTTGAAAAGTATTTTTTAAGTTATGCCGCGAACTAACAGCAGACAGACCAACAGACGGATCGACAGAACTGATAAAACATACTTTTTGGCTAGGGAAGCTAAACGGTGAAGATATGTAAAACCTGAGATTGTCATTTTTTTCGCGATTACAAACATTTTATTTGGCCGCTATCTTGAATCAGTAACACAGTTTTACTAGTAGATTCCTATACCACCATTAGTTACAGCACATAATTTGAAATCAATCCATTTTTAAGCTGAATTTTTAAATATTTTATTATGCCGCCATTTGATTCGTAAAAAAATTTTACCAGTCGACTCCAACTTAATAGTTGATGTTTGTGCGAATTTCAGATAAATTGAGTAAGTAGATGTAAGATCAAAATACAAGGGTTCTAACCACACTAGACTTGTTACGTTCTGGACGCGCGTTTCGCTAACCAAGATAGCATCATCGACAGATGATATAAACTAAAGTAACACTAACTGAGACTATTTATAGGTAAATGTGGTCACACTTGATTGCACCCGACTGCCCCATTGTCAAGAAAACAATAGAGGAGACTATAGGGCCCTCTGTCTTTATTTATTACTATATTACAAAATATAGATAAAAGTAATGGATATAATGATCAATTTGTACATAAATTAGTAAACAAAATTGGCATAAGAAAATGTTAAAATATGCCACTACTCTTCCAGCACCTAAGGCTCCCAATAAGTTCATAGTAATCCCATATGATCCCAAATATACGAGAGGTCTAGAAAATGTATTTAAAAACGTAGGTTTCAGAGTAGCATACAAAACGGAGAACAGTTTGAAAAATCTCCTTGGAAACCCCAAAGACAAAGTCGACTTGAAGGAGAGGAGTGGCATCGATGAAATTAGCTGTAATGACTGCGATCTAAAATATGTTGGGCCAACTAAACGCTTCATAAGCATTCGTTTTAAAGAACATATGGCACATTTAAGATACGGAAGAACAGAAAAGTCAAGCGCTGCCCAACATGCTTTGGAAAACAATCACCAAATAGGAATAAAAAAAATCTTAAGTTAATTAAAAATGTATCTTATAATAGATTATTGCATGCATTTGAGAGTATAGAAATAGTTAAATGTAGTAAGAAAGCACTAAATGAAGACAGAGGACCTATTCCCTATAGTCCCCTCTATTGCTTACTTGACAAAGGTGCAACGCATACACGAAATCGGGTAACGGTGCAACGTTCTACAACAACATTTGTTTTTTTTTTGTGGTTAATGGACGACATTGACAGCTTTTTGTGATTTGAGTTTTGTTAGTCTCGAGTTTATTTTGGTTAGTTTGTTGTTTACGTGAATTATATTAATATACCAGTAATAAACCATTTTCTTATAAATAAACATAAAAATTATACAATAAAATCACAAAATTAAAACAAACAAAACTGCCAATACTGCCATCAACCATGACAGCTGATATTGCATTTTTGCCGGTCGTTGGCGACGTTGCCATACTGGTGCGATGTGACGTCAAACTTTATTACAAAATAAGTATTGATTTTTAAGGGGGAACTGCACGCAGTAATAAGGATCATTTGTAAGCCTTCCGCCGCTGCAATATTATGTTAAAACTATAAGAGATATGTATTAGCTTCAATGTGATTTTAATTTTGTTATTTGGGCGCTAAAGGCGAATTTTTATGAAAAAATCGAATCTAGAGTTATAAAATAAAAGTAGATTTGTCCATTTTCGACCATTTTTTGACCACTTTTTGACGCACATGCCTTCGCTTATAATTTTTTTCCACAAAAGGGCTCTTTACCGCCTTACATTGATCCTTTGTCTACGTCACTGCAAAATTTGAAATGGTAAATCGTACTCATCGTCTTTGTATTTCTGCAGCGCGTGAACCCTTTTGAACCCATTTTTAACCGAAATGTAATTTAAATTACTTATAAATAACACATTTTTTTGAAGTTGGACGTGCAGGAAGTTTTTTTAATGCGTAGGTACCTTTTCATCTTATTTTCAACTCGACTAGACCTTGTCGCTGGATTTTCACTTTTTGCGTGCAGTTCTCTCTTGAGGCGTTATGTATTTATATTTTGTTGTTGTATTATCAATTTTTTTAATTTTTATTAATAATGGCTTGTAATATTATAATTTTATTTCTAAATGGCTTAACCGATTGGACCGAAAGTTAGTAGATATATTGCTGGGTATATATTATGTGAGATTAATTGACCCAAAATTTCATGTTTGGTAATTTTTAGTGTAATATTAAAACATTGAGTGAATATTTGTTGTATTTATCAATCATATACTAGCATCTTACAAGTTTTTGCAAACCTTCATAGGTAATTGAGGGACATAAGGGTTTATCTTAAACCAAAAGGGCAATCTTCCACATAGTCTCGGTATGGTCTTAATGGCTAAATAATATTTGGTTTGTTTCCTAACGCAGCGTGGTTGTCCCCAAATTTAGTTTTTTTTCCATGCCTAGAACGGCATTTTACATATTTTAAATATTTTTCTCATAGGCCGGTAGAGGGGGTTAAAACCTATCGCTCACTTTAAGCATAGCCTGCTACGTCACTACGTTAAAGTCCTGAAATTATAAAGAACGTCTGATAGTCAAGAGCTGATATTTGATATCTGATATTGACAGATGATACTTCGCACTGACTGCAACTGCGCAGACAAATAATGATGTAGCTCACGTGGACGAAAAATTTCTGGCCTCATAGATATCGAGATAATAACTTACTCCGGAGGACGGAGGGGGCTTAACACTGTCATATTCTCCTTACTTTCATTTGTTGTAAAACCTCTATCATATTTTATTAGCATATCAACATCCACACCAATCTATTGGCAACCGTATGAAAGGTCACTTCCCTGATGGCTTATAGTATAAATTTGGCTTATTATTGTGGTAAAGGAAAGTAAATGATAAAATATGTTTTAAAAATTACCTAATATTTTCTTTTTTAATAACATTAAAAGTAGAATGTAGTATAGATTAATTTCATTTTATAGAAAAACTATAAAAGCTACGAATAAAACGAATGAGTGAATTTCAGACTCTCTTTTAAAGAACGCACTGAAAGTACGGAATAAAAATAAGTTTTTTCTTCGTCCCAGTAAATTATTTATAAACTTTAATTAAGTTTTGGCTGACTAAAAGTAATTTGTAAAGTGTAGCAACCCGTTCGAAAGCACACTCTTATTTACTTACTAACTTTTCTTACTTAAACTTATTTTTGTTGTTATTAACATGTTTTTAGATTTAAGATTTATTATTTAATACCCTAGCTAAATATGAAATATGCGAACATGTACTTGAGGCAACATACAGTTCTTTGCAAATTATTTTTTTTATTTTTGAGTTTACGTTACGCAATATGTTTCTTTAAATTTAAATAAAAATATAAACGTATGTATGTAGTTCATAGTTACGACGTGGTAAAGTGTATCTAAAGTAAATTGAGACAGCGGAAAATTAGGTGAACGCTCAATTTACTACACCAGATATATCAAATTAATTTATTTTTATTCAGTTAATCGGTTTACAAAAGTTAGTTGAAATCTCTGTCACGTCGCCCATGTTTCACAAAGAAATCGCCTACTGTTGACAGATATTTAGATTTTATGTCGTCTGAATTGACTTTAGATATACTATAACTCATGCATTAGTTTCAGCATTAGTAATGTACTCTGCTTTGCAATAACCTGATATGAATTTTATAACCTTGAACGGAGGCTTGGCAAAAATAAGTCTTATTATAAAATTAAAAATCGCTAAATCTTCTTTACCCGTTTGTTAGGAATAGTGAAGTAAGACACAATTTAGTTCAGTACATAGTGTATATGTGTTACATATACTGTCTTTTTCAACATTTTTATTAAACGCCATTTTGCTCTATCATATTGGATTCCTACAAATATTCTACCAGTTGATTGTCATGTTGAATTCGTTCCAGTTTTTCTCATTTTCACATTTAATTTTTCTGCAAAATTGAAAATCAATTGAACAAGCCCTTTTTACGTTGATTTAAAAAAAAAATTCTTTGGCCGCCATTTTGTTTCCCGATTTTAAATTCGTACAACTTTACCAGTTTATCTCTATATCATACTTAATTATTGCACAAAAATTGAAATTAATTTAATAACTAGTATTTTTAGGCTGATTTTTAAAATATTTTACTAGGCCACTATTTTGTTCTGCTATCTTGGATTCATATCAAAATGTTAACAATTCAATCCTATATAACCCTTGATTTTGTGCAAAATTTGAGGTAAATTTGATAATTAGTTTTTCTAGTAATATTTTTTTATATTGTTCCGCCATATTGGATTTTATTTTTGACTAAATGTTGATGTCAATCTGGTGAGCAGTTTTTAAGCTACGCTACGAATTGACAAACAGACCGACAGACTGACCGACGATACATATTATAACGTGAAGGTACGTAAAACCTGAGAAGGTGATTATTTCACGATAAGAAACATTTTATTTGTTCCGCCATCTTGAATTAGTAACACAGTGTTACTAGTTGACCCCTATATCCCAATTAGTACATAATTTGAAATCAATCCTTCAAGTAATTTTTTTCAGGCGAAATTTTCAAATATTTATTATGCCGCTATTACTTTCCGCTAGTATGGATTTGTACTAAAATTTTACCAGTTAATTCCGACATAATATTTGATGTTTGTGCAAAATTTGAGATACATTGGATAAGCGGCTTTTAAACTATGCCGCAGCCAGAGAGACCGACATTTTTTGGCATCTAGGGACGTTGGTTAAAATGCGTACATATGTAAAACCTGAGAGGAAGATTTTTTTCACGATTACAACAATTTTAATTGGCCGCGATTTTCTTAATCCATCTTGAATTCGAGCCACAATTTCGCTGGTTGTCCCCTAAACCACAATAAGTTTTGGCACAATTTGAAATCAGTTTAGTCAGTAGTTTTTTCAGGCTGAATTTTTAAATAGTTTATTACGCCGTCATTTTGTTCCGCCATCTTGGATTCATACCAAAATTTTACCAGTTGCCTCCAACATAATACTTGACGCTTGTGCAAAATTTGAGATAAATTTAGTAAGCAGTTTTTTAATGATAATTTCTTTAAAAGGCCCGGATTTTGTTTGGCCATATTGGATTTTTACCAAAATGTTACCAGGTCGTCCCCATATGACCTTTAACTTATGACCAAAATGTGAAGAGAATCGGGTGAGTGATTTTTTAGCTATACGGCGAACAGACAGACAGACCGATGGAATTTAGAAAACATGTTTTTCGGCATTTAGCGATCCTGAAATGTGAAGATCTGAATAAATCTCGGATAGCGATTTTTTCACGATTACAATACTTCCCTTTTACGAGGGAAGTAAAAATTAATTTATGGCATATAATCCTACTATTTGACCAACCTAATTCTGATATTATTATATTCACATGAAAGGCGTTTAAAATACCAAGCCGGTTTTATTACTCATAACGCTTACGAAATTACCATGCGATACTATATTGTCTGGATATATATTACTGATTATCTTGGTAGCTTCATGTTAATCTTCATTTAATCTCCATCATAAACAGGATATCTATTTTATCATCTCATGTTTATTTAACCCCCGTTATTATAAAAATTAACTACAGCTTCGAAGATTAATAATAAATGAAAGTTATTAAAAAAAGAAGACCCGACCGCTTAGAGCTGGTATATTAACATAGGAAAAGAAAACACAAAAATATTAAAAGCTGTACTTTATATAGATACCCCGGTATCCCATTAAAGCATAAAGGTATCATATGACATAGATTTTGACTTTTCTATAGACAAATCTAGCTAAGAACTAGTGGTGGCTCGTGATCTTAGAAAGTGACAGTGCTACAGGCTGCAGTTTATGTCGAAAATAAAATATAATATATAATATAACTAATTTAAATAATTGATCTGTCGGCGGTATTGATGATCATTGAATATGCATATGCCTTACAATATTCAAACAGTCAACATAAAATTAAGAAAAACACTGTTCATGATTGTCTCCACTCTACATAATAAAATCCCTGATAAAAGAATAATAATTTAATTTCATTTAAAAACCAAATCAGTGCACCTATTTTTCTTTGCGGCGAACTTGTCAATCACTCTTTCATAACATTCAAATCAGGAATAGACCGTAGATGTACTAAATCACTAACACCACTACTTGTCCAAATTGTATTACCCTCAAAAAGTAAGCAAGGAAAACAAAATAAACCATTTCTTGTTTCATAATTTTCGCACCTACAAACAATGGTATTTTAAATAAATGTTTACATTCAATTTGCACATATATGTTTTACCCCGACTTTTCGAAGATCATTCGACTTTTAACTCAGGTGTAGGACGACCATTTCGTTTAATTTCAAGTTTTATATCAATACTAATTCGCGAAAAGCATTTTTATTTCGACAAAATATCCATCTTTTTAAGCCCCGACGCTGCAGCGATGTAAAAAAACACTTAAAAGTAAATAGAAATATTAGCGCAACCCCGGCAAAATTGTTATAGCGGATTAACACGAAACATTCCCGGTAAATTTCTTTGCAGTTCGTTATTTGATAAAGAGCTTGTCGAGATGCTGATGGATATGCCGCGACGAAAGCGTTACTTGGCAGTGCGGCAACCACTGCTTGATATCGAAGCACGAATATACGAGGTAGTACAAATAATATGTTAAGCAGTTTCACAGAATGCACAATACGCTTTGCCGGAGTGAACGAGACTATGCAAATAAAAAACTCCATTTGCGATTTCAGCATTCTAAAGAGGGTTATTGTCGAATCGTTGTATAATACAAGGTGGATCGGGTCATATCGTTTTCTAACTAATTTTTGGGGGCCCTCGGTTTCAGCCTACTTAATCTGATGGGAGTTCTACGCCTGTTCAGCCTTATATGTATAGAAGGACTCAAATAAGTCACGATGTAACTAAAGCACTCGACACTGGATCCTCCAAAACCACATTTCTCGATCAAGGGAAGTCTTATCCAGATCCCGCTACTAGAGTCTGAAGAGTTACACTTCTTGTACAATTTGAGTTTTAAAGATAATCGAATTTTTATTAGCAGTTAATTACACAGGGTGTTAGAGAGAGCCTCGCATAATGGTCAAAGTTTGCTAAGAAATAAAGTTCACCCCGTCAACGATATGATCATACTCACAGCTGTTTTGGATTTTTAAATTTTTCTCATTTGCTCTAGGAGGCAACCTAATTTTAACTAAATCATGTATTTTACAACTATATCATTTTAAATCAGTTTTATTTTGTAGCTTAACCCATATGAGAATCTAATTTAAAAAAAGTCTACTGATAATAAATCTCGTTCAGTGTCATCTATTATCTAACACGGGTGTACTCGAAAAGTGTTTAAAGGTAAAAAACTTAAATTTTGCTTAATGATCATTACAAAAATACTAAGGCATGGAAAGTTTGATCAAAAACAAAGTTATGTTGAATTAGCTAACTTTTAAAAGAATTGTTTCGAAGTTTCTAAGAAACAACAAAGTAGAAAACTACGAAAAAACTGTAAAAGAACTATTTAAAAATCACTGCTAAATAGGCTGTCGCATGTCTCTTAAGATAAACTTCTTGCACTCCCATTTATATTTTTCCCGAAAATTTGGGTGCCGTTAGTGTCGAGCAAAGATAAAGGATTCTCCAAGATATGCTAACAGATGGGATCCAGCAATGATAGGCGACTATTGTGGGTTTCTTATGAGAAAAAGCGATCAAGAATATAAACGAAAGTCAGCATTAAAAGATTCCCTGTAAATGTATTTTCATGTGCATTTTTGCAAATAAAATAAAATATCTTGATTTTTCTATTGGTTTACTTAAAAAACTTAAAAATAACTGAGGCATCCTATAACTTAAGATCTATAAGTGCTGGACAATTTTGTAATCAGGATGTTTTAAACTCCCCCGTACAGCCATTAGAACATAAGTCACAGTTTTTTTTTCGTTTTTATTTTCGTATTTGTTGACTTATGTAATTATGTTGCAGTTTAAGCAAAGATACACCAAGGAATCATACAAAGTAAGTATAGAGGTATGATAAACTGGTAATTCATGTGCTCATATTGCGCAGTAACCCTTATTAATTTTTGAAGTAATCTACTCTAGCCTTGCTTGCCATGCTTGTCTAGAATCCAGATACGATTTCAAAAACTCTATTTCAGTCAACCTTTTCACGAAGCTATATTTGGTTGAAATTTAAAGAAATTAATGCTGTCGTACTTTTCTTCATTCATTGTGTTAGTTCTATTTTAGTAATATAAACTCATCATCTCATTGGTTTCCTTTAGTCTGTGTCTTATATAATTCATCGAAATACTTTATTTATTTGTCACATGAACCAAGCTTAACTTATTTTTTATTCTGACTGTAACCATTTTATCAAGACACTAGCTGGCCCGGCAGACCTTGTTCTGCGTTTTCAGTTAGATGGCGCGATAAGTTTCCAGTGGAATTATAAGAATATGAGGCGCATCCACCACATCGTCCAGAAATGTTATTGAAGAAAAACATATTGGTTCTGTAGACAAAAATACGCAATAAAACAATAAAAAAATAGTGTTAAAAGATCTAAGTATCCAGACGATCATTAAAAAAAATCATGTAAATTGGTGCAGTACAACTCTCTCAAGATCTTGCTGAAAAATCTGTCTTAGTGTTTTATATATATAGATTTTATATATTTATTCAATATTATATAACATCAATAATCAATATTTTTATGCCTTCACTGTCCAAAGTAAAAAATAAATAAATACAAATCCCGCAAAGTCCGAACTTGATATCTGATTTAAATATTGTATTACTATTATATTCTGACCTTAACTTAAACCATTAGATATTAACTTTCATGAAAATTATCAGACACTGAACACGGTCCTTCCAAAACAACTAAATGTGGTAAAAGTTTGTTACCACTGGAATTGTGTCTATGGATGCTTAAACTAGACGCGAAATCTCTTGGATTATTATCATTTTAAGAAAACGGTCTTTCCGTATTTTAGGCAAATGCTGTTTAAGCAACATAACAATAATAAAATAAACTAGGATCACTATAAAAATTCCTTTTGGACATTTTGTCTCAAAAAATGTAAGATGTCAAATAAAAATAAAAATTACCGAAAGAAAAACTTAATAAATAAACCTAACTCTATACATGCATATAAAGTGCATGCTAAAGAACATAAGGAACAATCGGGCATGTCAGGAACACAAGACCGGAATTAATTATCGTGTTTGAACTGAGTTGTGAAATATGAAATTTTATTTCTCCTGTTCTTAAATTAAGCACCCGTGCATTTTTCAACTTAGACAACCGCTACGCCAATTTTCTTCGGAATTCTAAATATGAAAATTTCCGGACGTGTTTTTAATGATATAATATTGAAAGTACTATAACTGCCACGACTACTAGGTCAGGCGAGTTGATTCATTAATTTTAAGGAATAAGGAATAAATGGGAGGAATTATTAGATTTGTTTGGGAATAGCTACTATTTCTAATAAATTAACTGATTTCGCCTCTTATTAACTTTCTTGTCAATATAAAAAAAGAAATATTAAATAACATTCATGAGATTTCAGAAAAATATTTTTAATGGAAATAAAACAAACGCAAATAAGCTAAAACCGTGAGTGTTCGGTTACTTGATTTTTATTCAGACAATATGTTGCAAATAATAATAGCGCATTAAAGTACTAGTTTCATAAGACAGGAGTTTCGTACGCATGTTCTATTTAATCCAGCTTTGCGGAAAATTAAAGATTGATATTTCAATTGCGAAATGCGATATCGAGATACGGTTTTTGGAGTTCCTTTTCCCAAACTATTGGGTATGTGCTTCTACTTTCATGACTGCATATGCACACCAAAATAGTACATACAGGGCGTGAAATAAAACCCCTACATTTTTTGTTAAGGCATAAAATTCTCAAAGCATTTTTTTGCTCTTTTTTTGCTTCCGACAAAAATAATTTCTAGCGATTTTTGTTATTTTCGTTTCTTTGCAATATACAGCGTTTCTACGAAATTTTTGACATTTTTATACAAGTAGAGCTTTAAGTTAACAACCTATTTACGAAACAAAACTTTATCACCTAATTTAGGATCATTAGTTATACCGTTATCATTTTTATTAAGAAGTATGGATACAGGGTATGACAAAAGTTAACTAGAATTTACTAAACACTAATTGTTCCTTCTTTTCATGTTGCAACCCCTTTTACGTACTGAAATTTTTGCTGCGACACCACTGGCCAATTTTACAACAAATTTCAATTCCTTTTATGTTCTGCAACTTATATCTCTTAGTTTTTTTCGATAATTTGTACCCTTTAGAAAGTATTTAGCAGTGTACATTCATGCCTCCCTAATTTCAAGTCATAATGCATTAAAATTACAATTTCACCATTTTTTTTTCTGTTTTATAGGTCATGACAATCCACGAACGGACATTTTGCTAAATAAGTTCTAAACGGTATTGAATATCGAGTAAATAACACCCTATATAACTCTTTTAGAATTAAAAACGAATACCCTATTTCAAGACTAATTAAAAGGTTAGACTAAAAAAAAAGCCGTTTCACCAAAAAACCCCATAGTTCACAAATGTTTTATCACCGATAGTATTAGGTATATCATAATTATCTTACGTCTGTCGTAACTCCAAAAGTGAATTATAGCAAAATCTTGAGAATACTTTAAAATAATGTTTGGTAAATTCTAGCTGACTTTTGTCACACTTTGTATCCAAATTTCTTAATACTAATGATTAAGCCATAACTTCTTAATACTAATGATAGTACTGTTTGTTGTTAAGCTAACTCTACACTTGTGTGAATATGTCAACATTTTCGTAGAAACGCTGTATATTGCAAACAAACAAAAGTATTAATTTTTTGATATTGTGCCAAAGATCAATTTGGTCAAAAGTAAAAAAATAAAAAATGTTTTGAGAATATTAGGGTTTAACAAACTTTTGCAAAAAATGCAGGGGTTTTATTTTACGACCTGTATATACCATTTCTTACAAGCATATGCAGTCATGCAAGTAGAAGCACATACCCAACAGATCGGCCAAAGAAACATCAGAAACTGTATCTCAATATCGTCTTTCGCATCTTTAAACTTTGATAAAAAAATTCTTAATACTAATAAAATAACTAATAAAAATTTTAAAATATTAAGGCTGGTGATAGCATTAAATAAAATTCTACAAATGTAACAAAAATATTCATATTTTCAGTGAAATAAAACAAATGTAACTAAGCAAGTATCGTGACTGTTCCCTTGATGGATTTTTTGCTTAAAAATTTATATGTTGCAAATTATAACAGTATAAATCCTATGTCAAAACCAGACAATTTTTAATAGAAAATTACGATATCTCGTCTTAAAAAGGGTGGGATTTATACAATAACTGTTATAATTTGGCTCTTATACATTAAAAGAAGGCATTTATTTAATAAAATATTATCCGAAACAAGTTTAAAAATTTAAAAGGAAACTGCATAAAGACGTTTTTCTTCGGTTTTTAGTTGACATAACATAGTTTGTTCCATCACAGTTAGTGTTCTAACGTTGGATATAAAATATGTTTTGGTATGGCACTTTTACGAACTTTATTTGACAGATAGATTAATGTTTCATAAAGATCGTATAGGTAAGAGGTTATATATCTAGACAACTGGGAGAAAAGCAAACTTTTTTTTTTAAAACATTTAGCTAAAAATGTTCATATTGATATTGACGCGATTTGTATATTCAGAGAGATATTTTAAAAACCGTAGAGAAGCGTGACTCTAATATAAAATTAATACAAGCTCTAAATAAAGAACATATGTCGTAAATAAATACAAAACCGTATAGTTTTTAATCTGGGTAACTATTTGTAAAAAATTAAAAATTTCCATAACTTGAAGCATCAATTACCACAAGAGGTATCTTGAGTCCCAATTGAATAATATATAATTAATAATTTGTTCTTTATACTAAAGAAAAATACCTTGGAGTTTCATTATTAAGAAAGAAACATGGATACATTTCTTATCAAAATAACTACATAAAATGTGACAATTTAATTTGATCTAAATCAATGCAGGAAGAAAGGGAAACTAGTTCATAAGGATGTAACAAAAGCACGCTATAAGAAAACGGAAAATTCCAGAGTACTCCTCATTAGAAAGAGTATTTTAGAAGAGTTTAAATATAGCCCTTGGAAAATATTCCCATTTGGTGCAACCGAAATAATCCGAATTAGAACTAATTTAGAACCGCCTATTAAGTCGGAAATTTAATTTATATAAAGTCACTATGATTGGTATATATTAAATTTTATTAGGTGCACTTATTTTATTTTACTCAACGTATATCCGTAAAATGTTAGAATTGCAATTAGAATTTTTAAGAATCCTTAAATTTCCTTTATCCGAAATTTCCCTCGTTATGAATTTTTCCTTTTATTAGAAATAGTGAAGTATGACTCAATTTAGTTGAGTACCTACATAGTCTTTTTAAACATTTTTATTGGGCGCCATTTTAGTCCATCATATTGGATGCCTACCAATATGTTACCAGTTTCTTCCTATGCCATAATTGATTTTTAGGCATAACTTAAAACAAATTCAATAAGAAGTTGCCGTGAACTGACAGACAGACAGACAGACCGACGCACAGTGATTCAGATTGTAATTCTTGCTGGACAATTTTTTTTGCTGTTAGTTAGCTAACTTATTGGATAAATTAATTTTTAAATGTTATTTTAAAGCATTTCTGCAATTAACGCGGGGTATATTTTCAATAAGAAATTAGGATATAGATCCTATATACAGGGTGATTCAGAATCGGTCCATAATTTTATTCTTGACCTTTGCAACTAAAGTAAAAGAAGCTAAACTGAGCGTAAATTAATACATTTTATAGATTTTATTGACTTAAATTAGTTAACTGCATAAAATTATTATAATACAGGGTGTATCAAAAATTACTAAGAGTGTATTTTAACACGTGTCGCGATGTAAAAATTTAAAAAGTCCAAGTACTACACTATACATACAAGTGTTATTATAACGTTTTTAGTCAGCTATGAGCGAGTTTATACAGGGTATTCATTTAGAAACTTTCCACCCCGGATATTTCGAAATTTAAAAATTTGCCAATACTTTACTTTTTTATTATGAATGTATTAGGATGAGAATTACTGATTATAGGTACTATAACATAATTTTCATACTAACAAAAATAAACATCTTTAAAAAGTAACGCTGAACAAAAAACGGATAAAATCTAATCTAAATACTATTTTAATTAACACTTAACAGTTTTTTTTTAATTTAGTTTTGTTTTTAATTCGTTTAAGTAACAAATTCTTATGATCTTATGGCTAGATACTTAAAAAAAATTAAAACTGGGAATCTGCGTCGTCAGAAGCATCGCTGCCGCTGTCATAACCTACATTTTTGTCAGGTGGCTTAAGCAAATTTATCACATCTCTATTGATAATACCTTTTTGTCTCGGTGGCAAAGTTCTAATACTGGATATTAATGGATCCGAGGATACTAACAGAATATTTAAGAGGTCTTGATGCGTACTGATTAGCGAAATTTTACGAGTGTTATGTTCTCGGTAATAACGGATTTCTTTGACCAGCTTCTTGGGCGTCCTCGGACATTTGCCCAGTAGGTAGCATAAATAGATCAAGAACTTCTTTGCTATGAATAAGTATTTTGTGTACACTCGGAGCCATAGGATACCACTCATATAATTTTATATATTTATATATTTTATATTTTATAATTTTATATATAAATCAACTGTTTCCATTGCATACTCATGCAACTTTTTCGAATCGATATTATAATTACAATTTAACGTAGAAAGAATAACACTAAATCGGTAAATTAAGTTCTCATCTATACCTGTAATGCTGACAGACGTTTTCGGATCTCGGAAAAAGCGACGAGCAGTGTTGCCATCGTTTGTATTTCCAAAGCCTGATTTAGGCATATCTACTAAAAGTCCTGTTTTTTCCCGAAATCCGGAAATAATCTGTTTTTTTTTTCGTTTCGAATAAATTTTTATTTTCTTTTTGGACTCGCCAAGTTTTAAAGTCCAAACGATATGCTACGTGCAGCAGAAGTTCAAAAGACCTAATGTATGCATGTAATGTTGACAATCCTAAACTAATCGCTTCCGTACTCAATTTACGTGATACCAAAGTAGGAATATCATTAAACTCTTTAGGACCCGCCTTACAAATACAACACTTTTGGGACGAGTTATACATCAATGAGTTACAAACCTTTCTGTCAACCATAGTTTTATGTAACTGATGTTTGACGGAGAAGCTTGCTTTCTCGATAACAATTTTGGTTGGTAAGAGATTTTTGATTTGTTCGTCCATATGGGCAAATTCTTCTTTAATAAGCGAATCTGTTTCTTTCACAAAATGTAATTTCACTGGCCTACAGAAACGGGTTGAAGATGTTCTCGGATTTTGCCAAATTATTTTTTTCTCAAATTTTGATTGATAGTAGAGCTGTAAAGGTACCACACAGGTTGCAAAGATACTCGAGTCGTCCGATTCTTTTGATTCAAGTCGTTGCTTATAATTATTGTAACTTCAACTACCATCTGCCCCCCACTTGAAATCCATTTGCAACTCTTTTAGGCTATTTTCGGCAGAGCAATCAAAAGTTGACAAAAACACATCTCTCTGAACTGCATTGATCCGTTCAATTGTGTGGTTTAATAGATTCTGTAAATTAATTTCGGCAGATTTTTCTGTTATGGATATATGGCTCTGAGAAGGATAGCAATTTTTTTTAGATTCAATAATTTTGTGGTAGCTTGGATAAAGATTACTAAGCCCTTTCTTTTTTGCTGATGTTCTTAATCCGATGTATTGATGACGTGTCAATTTTAAAGAAATAAACAACGCTAAAGCTTCATCAGGAGTATAAGACTGGTTTTGCTTCTCACTATTTTTTATCGTTTTTTTGAGTTGTGCAGCTCTGTTTGGAGAATACGCTATTTCGTGAAAGACAGTTGCTACGTTTCTATGTCCGTCTGATCGAAGCTTCATTTCAGTGGCCATATAAAGTTCATTTTGACTGTTTTTTTTTACTAATTTTTTCAGTCTGCGCCTCTGGGTACGATTACTCGCTTGGGAAAATGCTATTTTTGGCCGACCAGGCTTTTTAATTGTCGAAAAGTTTAGTTCTCCTTCAAGCCATTCTTTATTTTTTGCAACAAAATCTGATAAAAATCTTCGGCTTTCTTTCCATTTTTTCAGAAGCAGAATAGAAAAATTTTTTAGCTTACCCTATATATTTTTAAAAATTTTCATCATTGATGTCTTTATCTTTAATATGTTCTTTTACGAAATGCATTAATTTCGCTTGCGACTGTGATGTTGTATTTTGTTGGAATTTATCGCCTTGTTTCAGCACATTAAACAAAACAGCTCGTTTAATGGATACGCGTCTCTCTAAAAAAGAGGTGAACACTCATTAAAAGGCAAAAAGAGGCAAGCAAGTCGAATATCATATCTTAGCAAAGATACCAGGAAACGTTTTTTAACTAATCATATTTAATAACTTTTGATAACTTGAAAGCGCAAGCCTTTCCATTTTTCAATTTAAAAAAATAGGTATCATTTGCATGTGTACACAAGAAAGCTATCAGAAGAAAAAAACATATATTGCAGAGCACGCTATATGTAAAAAATTTAAGTAAATACCTGGCAAAATCACATCCATTTTCCAAAAATTCATTAACTTTTTACCAGGACACACTCAAGCACGCAACAACTGACATTTAGCAACAAATAATTGTTTATCTCGCGCCGGCCGCGGCCTGCTAAGACTGGCGCTTGAATTTGACTAGTAAAGATTATTTTATATATTTTTTTGTAATGATTTAAATTGACTGGGTATTGTTCTTTATTATTTTAGTTATATTAAATAATTTTGCATATTAAAAAAAAATTACTTCTGTCCAGCTAAAAGTACCTGTGGAATCACTGTGCGACGGAATTGATAAAACATATTTTTTGGTATCTAAGAACCCTAAAACCTGAAAATATGTAAAACCTGAGAGATTGATTTTTTTCACGATTACAAACATTTTATTTTCCCACCATTTTGAATTAGTACCACAGTTTTACTAGTTCACCTCTATACCAAAATTATTTATGGCATACAATTTGAGATTAGTCCATTAAGTAGTTTTTTCAGGCTGAATTTTTTAATATTTTATTTAACCGCCATTTTGTTCCTGCATCTTGGATTCGAATCAAAATTTTACTAGTTGATTTCTATATAATACTTGATTTTTGTGCAAAATTTTAGATAAATTGAGTAAGTAATTTTTAAGTAATAATTGTTTTAACAATTCACTAGGCCGCCATTTTGTTTTGTGGATTTTTATCAAAATATTACCAGGTCATCCCCCTATGACCCTTAACTTTTGACCAAAATTTGAAGTCAAGTAGTAGGGTAAGTAGTTTTTTAGCTATGCCGCGAAAAGACAAACCGACAGACAGACAAGCAGACGGATGAAATTAAATAAACATGTTTTTCGGCATCTAGGGACCCTGAAACGTAAGGATCTAAAAAAATCGTAGGGTGATTTTAAATGAGGTAAAGTTATAATTTAGAAAGTATTTATTTAATTCTGGAACGTAGGTAGAACACGAAGTAATGCATTAGTATAATCAAATTATAGGATTTTAAGCTATAACTTTTTCATTGTGTTTTAAACATTTCACTACACTGTTATTTTGTACCGCTATATCGAATTAGTACCAAAATTCGTAACAGTTCATTTCTCGCACTTTTTCAGAGATTTTTAAAAGTTTTTACTTAACTTCACTTGTATGTTAGTTAGTTACTTAATTATTTGGTATGTAACTTTGGGTGAAATATAAAATAATAAAGTAACTTTTGAAGCAGTCCCCGTTACTGGATTTTTAGTGAAATTTGGTATACATAAACCCGATGGCAATACAACATTATGTTGTCCAATCGTGAATGTCTTATAACGAATGCTAAAAAGTGCAAAATAAAATAAATGTAAAAAATATAAAAAAATATTATAAATTATTGAACTTAGAAGTAAAAAATGATTAAACTTGCATAAACACAGAACTTTTAAAAAGATGGATATTTTCTTAAAAGCTTGAGGCGTCAGACGGCATCACATTTGAAATAAAGCCTCAAGCTTTAAAAAAAAATTCAAATTTTTAAAAGTTCTGTGCTTATGTCGGTTTAACGATTTCTTACTTTTCAATTCAATAGTTTATAAATAAAAGGTTATTTTAATATTTTTTTTACTTTATTTTATTTAAAAAAAAAGTCAAGGATGGCGTGAATAGAAAGACATCGAGACAGACCTTCCGACAGAATCCCGGGAAACTGGGAAAATATGCCTTTGGGCATCTGGGACCTGAAACGTAAAACTCTCTAAATCTTGTAGAGACATTTTTTACGATCGTGATACTTCCCTCTTCCGTGGTAAGTAAAAAGGGTATAATTGTGAATTCATGCACCCAGGTTTTTAAAGATCTTCATGATTTACGGACTCTAGATACAAAAAAAAAACGTATTTCCTCAATTCCATCGGTCTGACGGGGCATAGCTACTACTTACCTGACTAACTTTAAATTTTAGTGAGGATGACCTGGTAACGTTATGTTAAAAATCCAATATGGCGGAACAAAACGGCAGCCTAATGAAAAAAACAAGTATTACTTAGGAATGAACTGAATTTTCCCGTCATATACACTAAAAAGATTTAAATTTAGACCAGGTCTAATTTGACAGTTATAGCTCTAAGATGACATTTCTAACAATTAAACAAATATTTTGTTCTAAATGTCACAATTACAAATATTTTGGTAAAACCTCAATGTGGCACTACAATATATATGTATGTAATCGGTTTTTTCTTTGGGTATACTATCAATGTTTAACAGCTACCATCCAAAATTACAGTTTACCATTGAAATCGAAAAACACCAAAAAATAAGCTTTTTTGATATAACACTACACAGAAAAAACAACACCATCAAAACACAGTGGTATACAAAACAAACATGGTCTAGTAGATACGCACATTACTCATCCCATCACCCTCTTACCCAGAAAAAATCTGTCATTATTGGCCTGGCTGATAGAGAGCAATCCAATTATCAGATCCAGAGTTTCGAAGAGAATCAATCGAAAAAGCAAAAGAAGCTCTTAGAAAAAATAATTATCCTACGCATTTAATCAATTCAGTTTTCAAAAAACGAATCAATAAATTTTACAACAATCTGGGTCACCAAAAAACAAATCAGTCAAATAAAACAACAAAAAAAAATTACTTGACACTACCATACATACAGGGGCTATCCGAACAATTTAATCATTTATTCTCTAAATATAACGTACAAGTTGCCCATAGGGGACATAATTTGCTAAATCAACATTACACAAAAATTTAGACAAAAAATTCAAAATTTCAAAAAACACATGTAGTATATCAGGTACCATGCAAGGATTGTCATGGTGTTTATATTGGGCAGACACAACAATATCCACAGTCAAAATTACATGGCCACAAGTACAATAAGAAAAACCAAACTGCATTATCTAAACACGCACAACAAAATAATCATACTTTCGATTTTGACCGAACAAAGATTTTAAAAACTGAGTTACATAAAAAGAAAAGGGAAATCTATGAGTCAATAGAAATAAAAAAAAACAAACATGCCATAAATGACAAAAAGGACATAGATATGTTAAATAAAATCTATTTCGGTATAATATAACTAAAGTAAATACTGCCTCTCCCTTCCATACTAACGATGGGTTATTTTCTTTAAAAATAATAAAATCCAAATCAGTGTGATATCGCCCAAGAGCGAGCAGCAAACGATATGTTGTTGTCGTCTTTTTTGTTATTTTCGTATGTTCGTAAAAATAAGTGAAATTTGTTCTTTATTAAGATTTTAATTTTAAATTGATTAATTACGTTTCATGGTAAGTTAAAAGTGATAGGTTTTTATTGTGAAATGTAGGGTTTTGTTTTTGGTTTTAGGATAAAAATTTTTTGAGAAAGGCAAGGGTGTTCCTGTCGAAACGTCAAAAATGATATTTTTTTAAAATTGACAATATATGTGACACTACCAAAACCTCAGTCACAATTACTTTCTTTTTTCGGACCTATACCCAAGAAAATTATATATACTAACAATATAAAAGGAAGGTCAAGAAACTCTGACCAAATCTATATATATATATATATATATATATATATATATATATATATATATATATATATATATATATATATATATATATATATATATATATATATATATATATATATATATATATATATATATATATATATATATATATATATATATATATATATATATATATATATATATATATATATATATATATATATATATATATATATATATATATATATATATATATATATATATAAATATATAAATATATATATATATATATATATATATATATATATATATATATATATATATATGTATAATTTCCAGAATTCCAGTATACCGGAAAGCTAACTTTAAACTCCACATATTTCGAATATTCTGATCAAATGTATAAGCAAATAGAGGATTGCCCTTTTTTACCGGAAGGTTGATGATTGTATCACGGCAATTCCACAGGAAAAAACGGACCAAGTTCTAATGATTTTTAATAACTGCCACTTTAAATTACAGTTTACAGTGGAAACTGAGAAAAACAAAAAAATTAACTTTCTGGATGTTACACTACACCGAAAAAAAATTGTTGTGTAATTCGGCCGCATGCCCTTATTTTTGTTTTGTTTTTCTCTGATTGGGGGCTTTAACCTATTATAGAATTTGAGAATTCTGGCTTTGAAATTTGAGTTTATTAGAATTTCTGGGCAGTTGTTAGTTTTTAAGGCCTCTTTTCTTGCTTTAAAATCACCTCTGACAGATGTATGACTCTGCCTGCAAGTCCAATAATTACTATTTTTTTTGGCATAAAGGGTGTTGTAAGTTAAAATTAGTATACCTCGAAGACCATGCTGGTATAGTATACCATACTTTGCTTATTGTATTGTATTTTTTTTCGGTGTAGTGTGAAATCTAGAAAGTTAATTTTTTTGTTTTCCTCAGTTTCCACTGTAAATTGTAATTTATGGTGACAGTTATTAAAAATCATTAGAACGTGGTCGGTTTTTTCTTGTTGAATTACCGTGATACAATCGTCAACCTTCCGGTAAAAAAGGCAACCCTCTATTTGCTTATACATTTTATCAGAATATTCGAAATATGTGGAGTTTAAAGTTAGCTTTACGGTATACTGGAAATTATATATATATATATATATATATATATATATATATATATATATATATATATATATATATATATATATATATATATATATATATATATATATATATATATATATATATATATATATATATATATATATATATATATATATATATATATATATATATATATATATATATATATATATATATACTTATATATACATATAATTACCTAGATTTAAAGCTTGATTACTTTTATTTGATCCTATTTTCTGTTAATAACTCACTTTCCACCAAGTATCGACCGAATCAATCCTGTAATATACTTTAAGTATGCTTTATGTTACATATTGGAATTTTGCGCAAAGTATTGAGCATTTTTCTCATTATGGAATTGTTTGTATCTGAATCTGTTTAGGAGCAGCTTTAATCAATTGAAAAAAAGTTCCTGAACAATAGATCTTTTCAACAGACTCCAAAAATTACATTTTTATGTTGGATATGCAAAAAAATATACAGGGTATTTCGAACATCGTTTCAGGAATGGGGATCATAACATCAATTAGAAGTAGAACATTTAAAATATGTTTTACGGTTTTGAATTTTTCAGTCAATTTAAGGTAGGGTTTCCTAAGAATGTTCTATATCGAAATACTAGAGAAGAAAGGTTTGGTATTATATGTGAAAATATGTTTACTAAAAACAAAACATACAAACAAAAAAACTAACTATTGGAATAAGATAGTCGCCGGTTCTCAGCGATGCAGTCTGTAAAAATTTGCTTCAATTTATTTGTTGTATTGACTATGCTTTGGTATTATCTAGTCTATTTATTTATTATTTAATTCTGATTTCCAATTAATTTGCACTATTTTGTTCTGTTTCTATACACCATATCCTGTATCCCATAGGAAGTCATCGAAAGGGGCCACGCGATAGTTCCACGAGAACCTATCACTTTGTCGAAATTTTATGGCAGGGAGCCCCATCCGAGTATTCGTTACCTGATCTAATAACGATTGAATATTATTCCTCAGAAGATTCAAATACTGCCGATCGTTTAAATACTGCTCAATAATTATCGAACCTATGACCCTTCCCCTTAACGATTATTAGTAATATTTCTTTTACATTTCACTAGGCCACCATTTTGTAGTTTTACCAAAATGTTTGTAATTGTAATTTGTAACCTTTAGAAAAAAATATTTGTTCAATTGTTAGAAATGTCATCTTAAACCTATAACTGTCAAATTAGACCTGGTCTAAATTTAAACCTTTTTAGTGAAAAAAAATTGAAAATCAATATATTGACTAGTTTTTTTAAATATTTTATTAAGTCGCTATTTTGGATTCGTAGTTGTTTTTGAGTAAAATTAGATAAGTAGTTTTTGAAAAATAATTTTTTTAACATTTCATTAGTTGCTGTTTTGTTGACATTACTTGAAGTATTAGCTATTAAAACACTCAATACATAAATATATTTTTTTCGTAATGTACTTAGTAATTAAGCATTAGTCTGACACCGTATATAAGTTGGTTTTATGTTTTTTAGTGGCATTTTTATGTCCGAACGGTTTATTTATCAAAACTTACACGGACAAAAATTTGCATTTTTATTAATTTAGACAGCTTTATCACCCAACACCCAAATATTTGGGTCGAGGATATTAGGAACGTGCTTTTTATTCCTTAGATAAACTCAAGGAGCCACAATGTATTTAAGAGCATGTCTTAGAAGAGCACAAGCTCCATTATCTACACTTATAGTTGTCAAATTAGATTTAGTGAAACCGACATTTTCCTACAACCCTTTAAAACGTAGCACTGGGGACACATTTTAAAGAAGTTTGCAGCTAGTTTCTGTTAAGAAAATAAAGTATTTTAAAATAATTAATAAGAGTTATAAAAAGAAAAGCTTATCACATCAACTTCTGATTGGTTATTTGTAAAGAAGAAATGAAATTAGTTTAATATAATTAACCCAAAGCAACTTGCCAGGATGCCAATGATCCAAGCATTTCCAACATAAATTATTAAATTTTTCTATCTGTAAATTAATTTTTTCCGGATATTTGTAACCGGTAACCACAACGTTAAGTAAAAAATCAGGGCAATAAACTTATTAAATATGTAGGTATGTTGCAATAGTGGCAATTTTTTAAAAATGTTGGAAATGTCTTTCCAATTTCTAAAAAGT
The DNA here is from genome assembly GCA_030620095.1 of Kuschelorhynchus macadamiae. Classification (NCBI taxonomy): domain Eukaryota; kingdom Metazoa; phylum Arthropoda; class Insecta; order Coleoptera; family Curculionidae; genus Kuschelorhynchus; species Kuschelorhynchus macadamiae. Next base: position 224,347 of record JAUTXW010001856.1, read on the forward strand.
TAAGATTAATTTTATTAACTAAACTATGCACTATAATGACAATTTTACAAAACATTAACGTATAGAATTAAATTAACTAATTAACAAGTCAAAATTCTGTTTTTAAGTTCATCGACCTCCACCTAATTAATGTTACATTTTATAGCAATCTATATAAAATTTAAGGTAAGCCACTTTATGGTATGTAAGTCATGTCATGGTTTGTTTTGATTTCGTGTTAGTTCTTTGCGAGAACTCTTACACGGTTATGTATGGGTGTGCCGTACAGCTTTTTTTATTTTCGCGCTCATGGATGGATTTTGATGTATAGGATTAAAGGGAGGAGGTGTAGGAAGGGTGGGAAGGGGGGGGGGTGTGGTTGTGAAGGTTTTTATTAGCTTTTTTTTTATGTAATTTGTCTTTTTTATTTAATTTGTAATCACTGTTTTAATGTTTTTGTATGGTGAGTTAATGTTTGTTGGTCTGTCAAATAGTTCTCGTATAATGGGGTTTGTGTGGTTGTTGAGTTTGTCTATGAAGATGGTATGTTTTTGTACAAGGTGTTCATGTATAGTGTCCATGTTAGTTGCTTGTCTGATTTCTGTGTTTCGAATGTACCAAGGGGCTCCTGTGATATTTCTAAGTATTTTGTTTTGTAGTCGTTCTAGTTTGTTTTTGTTTGTTTTGGAGGTATGACAGAATGCCATGGCTCCGTAAAGTATTTTCGGTCTAATTATTTGTTTGTAGATAAGTAGTTTGTTTTGTTTTGTCATTTTACTTTTTTTGCCAATCATGGTATATAGTTGGTTGTAAAGTGCTTTGCCTTCTTGTATTTTTGTTTGCAAGTGTTTGTTGAATGTAAGTCTGTTGTCTAGGTGGATGCCAAGGTATTTTATGTGTGTTTCCCAGGGGATGTCGTTGTTTAGTAGAGTTAGGTTTGGTATGTGTACGTTTCTTTTTCTTGTGATGAGTATTGCTTGTGTTTTGTCTGTGTTTATTCGTATTTTCCATTGGGTTGCCCATTCTAGGATGTTGTCGAGGTGGTTTTATAGACTTCTGTGAATTTGATTGTGATTTTTGGAGGTTGAGAATAGGCAAGTGTCGTCGGCGTATATTGATAGTTTGGAGTATTGTGGTTTTGGTATGTCTGCGGTGTATAGGTTGTAGAGTATAGGGGATAATGGCGAGCCTTGTGGGATTCCTGCTTCCATGGTTTTAAGTGTTGAGTGTTCGTTGTTAATTGTAGTGTAGAAAAGTCTGTTAGTTAAAAAGTTTCCTATAATTTTTGTGAAGGGTAGTGGTATGTTGAGTGTGTCGTTCATTTTTGTTATTAGTCCTTCGTGCCAGACTCTATCGAAGGCTTTTTCAACATCCAGGACTACTATTCCTGTGGAGGCACGGCGTTGCAGTCCTAGAGTTGTTTCCTCGATTAGTCTAGTTAGTTGTAGTTCTGTGTTCTTGTCTGAATCCGAATTGTTCGTCTGGTATTGTGTTATTTGTATTTAGGTGAGTTTGTAGTCGGGTGAGTAGTATTTTTTCAAAGATTTTTGCCAAGGATGATAGGAGGCTGATAAGTCTCCAATTTTGAGGGAACTTTAGGTCTTTGTTGGGTTTGGGGATTAGTATGACTGCTGCAGTTTTCCATGCTGTGGGGTAGTAGTTGTTTTGTAGGCAATTGTTTATTATTAGCGCGAGGTGGTTTAGTATTTTGTCTGGTACGTTTTTTAGAGTTCTGTTTGTGATTTTGTCGGGTCCTGGTGCTTTTTTGCTGTCTGAGTTTTTAATAATGTCTCTTATTTCTGCTGCTGATGTTTGTAATAGTAATTCGTTTGTTTGTGTGTTAAGTATTGTGTGAGCTCTGTATGTTATGTTTTCTTCGTGGTCTATGTCATCGTTTTCGTGTTCGTTTAGTGTGAATTGGTTTTCGAGTGAGTTTGCGAATGTTTCTGCTATGTCTGTGTGAGTGTAGACTATTCCTGTTGGTCCGTGCATGGGGGGTATTTTGTGCGTGTTTTTCCTTTTAATGTTTTGCTGAGTTTCCACAAAGAATTATCTTGTGGGGAAAGCCCTTCTAGGAAGGATTGCCATTTGGTATTTTTGTGTTCTTTTATGAGTTTTTTGATGTTGTTTGTGATTCTGTTTGCTTGTGTGTTTAGTCTGTGGTCTCCTATAATTCTTGCTTGTCTTTTTAGTCTGTTGCGTTCTGTTATTTGTTGTCTTATTTCTGGCGGAAGTGAATAGGGGTTGTTTTGTTTTGTGTGCACTGTGGTTTTTGCGTGTTCTGTGGCTTCATTTATTTTGTTAGTTAGGTGCTATCTGTTTGTTCGTTTGTATGAATATTTTGTGGAACTGCTGTGTTTTGTGTGATGTGGTCTTTAGTTTATTTCAATTTATAAATGTTTGTGTGTGGGATTCTAGTTTTTCGTATAGGTCCCCTATTTTTAGGGCAATAGGTGTGTGATCTGAGGATCCTAGGTCTTGTAGGTTGTCTATTTGTGCGTTGTAAGTCTAGTATGTCTGGGGATAAAAAGTGGAAGTGTGTAAGTTCTAAAGGTGCGTGTAAGGAGATTAGTTCCTTGTTGGTGTAGTTGTATAACGTTGTTCCTGCTCGATTTGTGGATTTGCATCCCCAGCGTCGTGATTTACTGTTTAAGTCACCTGCTATTATTGTTGGGTAGTTTGTGTTGAATATTTCGTCGAGTTCGTCTGTGTCTAGTTGTGCAGTGGGTGGTTTGTATACAGAGTGAATTTTTATTGTGTTGTCGTGCATATGTATGTATATTCCGGTGTGTTCTAAGTTTTCTGTGTGAGTGTGATGGAAGAGTTCGTGTTTTATGTTGTTTTTTATTATGATTGCTGTGCCTCCCCCTATTCTGTTAGGTCTGTCTGTCCTGTATGTTGTGTAGTTATTGATTGAGTATGTTGTTTGTGGTTTAAGATAATTTTCTTGTATTAGAGCTACATCTACTTTGTTTTCTGTTAGGAAATTTGCAAACTCGTGTCTTTTAGGGTAGAGCGAGTTTGCATTCCAGCTAATTATGTATAGTTCTTTGGGTTTAATTGTTTTGTCCATTTGTTAGGTTTAGGAGAGTTTTGAATATTGGTCTGTTTTGTATGAGTTGTTCTAGGTGGGTGAGTCTTGTGTTTATTTCTTCGTCGTTAAGGGTGAGGAGTAGCAGTAGGGGGTTGCTGCTATTTTGCCCTGTTTGTGTATTTGTCTCGTTGTTTACTGTGTTGTTCTTTTTTGTGAGTTGTGCAAAAGTTAAGTTTTGGGTTACTTGTCTAGATGGGGGTTTGGGAGTGATGTTGGTAGTTTGTGGTTGTTGGCTCGTGTTTGATTGTCTGTTGTTTGGGTTTTTGGGACATCTAGAGTCGCTGGCGGAATGGTTACCAATGCAATTGCAGCATTTTGGGGGATGTGGTGTCTGGTTTATTACAGGTTTTATAGAAGTGGTCTCCTGCGCAACGATGGCATTTTGGGGCTGCGTTGCAGTTTGAAAGTGAGTGTCCAAATTGTTGGCATCTGTGACATTGGGGAATGTGTCTTATTTGTGAGCTTTTTTGCGGTTCTATTGTTACTGTCATATGGCAAAGTCTGTTTATGTCGTAAATGTGCGTTTTATCTTTAGGGATGAGACATTTAACCATGCTGGTTTCGTAGTTTTTCCTGGTGCCTAGTTTGAACCAAGCGACTTCGCTTGGGGTAAATCCTAGGTTTTCAATGTCTTTTTGTATGTCTGTTATTGGTATTTTTTAGTCTAGTCCTTTGATGATTATGTTATGTTGTTTGTCTTCGGGCAGGAAGTATGTATGGTATTCTACATTGTTGTTTTTGAGGAATGTAGTTATTTGTCTATGGTCATTAGGTGTATCGGGGGTGAGAGATATCCCTAGTTTGTCCTTCTTGGGGGAATTTTAGATTTTTTTCTTTAAGGGCTTGGTGGATTTTAATCCAGTTTGGCGTACTTCTGATTATTATAGGAACAGTTTTGGGTTTGTGCTGTAGGGGAGTGTTGTTCGTGGAGTTGTTTGTATTTTGTGTATGCTTGTTAAAAATTGAAATAGGTTTGTTTGATTTTGGTATGTTGAGGGGAGTGGGAGTTTTGTCTAGTGTATTTTTTGGTTTTAGTGCTGGGAAGTCGTGATTTTCGTCGACTTCCATACTGTTGTAGGTGGGTGTTGTAGATGTGGTTACGGGTATGCTGGGGTTTATTGTACTGCTAGGTGTGTTTATGGTTTTAGGTTTTTTGATTTCCTCTATGAGTTCGTCAATTTTTTTGTTTAGTGAAATGTTTGTGTCTGTTAGTTCTGTTAACTTTTGAGTTAGGGTGTTGTTTTGTGATTGTAGGTTAAGTATTAGTGATTCAAAATTTTTTATTTTATTTTTTAGTTCCTTGTTCTCTTCGAGAAGTTCACTGTTTTCTTTTTTTGATGTTGATTTTTCAAGGTTTTTTGAATATGGTGTTTTTGTTGTGGTGGATGTTTTGTAGGGAAGGATTAGTGGGGCAAGGATTGAGGGGGATCTGTTAGGCTCACCCATTTTTTTAAGCAGTCTTCTTCTTCTGTATGCTGGGATATAGATTCTTCTGGGCGGGCTAGGCACAGGCTCCGAGGGTCCTGGCGCTGTGTCTTGATTTTGGTCTTTTTCTTCTTTCTCTATTGTTTTTATTATGGAACTATTGCACTTTTTTTTGATTGGTGCCGTTTTGACAGTTTACTTTGCACTGATTTCACTTTTAACTATGGACAGAATTCGCTGATGCTACTCGCTTGGCTGACGCACAACTAACTAACGGTATGTAAGTCAAGATTCTATTAAAGTTATGGATGCCCAATTGAAATGTTATAGTTTACGATGTAGGGCGGTAAATAAATAAGACAGATTAATTACCTGACGCAATAAGCTCACCTAATAAGGCTCCAATATTATCTCCTAATGATGATTATTTGTGGCTTTAGTCGGGTAGGTTCGGATTCTTCTTTCTCGTTACTCTGCCTATATTCTTCTTCTTCGTTACTCTGCATATACATATCATAAATTTCCTACTTTAAATATAATATTTAAATTCAGTGCCACCAAGTTTTAATTTAGGATAAATTAAACTTAAAAAGAATAGTTGTATTGAACTTAACCACTATCTATAGGTAAATACTGGTCTTGACTAATCGAAAACTAACAGTTTGGAAACAAATTATACTTATTTTTTAAGTAATCGTGACTTATCTCCAAGAAAAAAAAAGAAAAAATATTCTGGAGAAAAAAAGTGATTATTGAAACCAGGGAACTTAATAGCATCCCAATAAGAAATGAAAGAATTAAGTTTTCCCTTACAGATTTTAATTATAACATATTATTATAGATAATAGTTATAATGACTTAAATCTCTCTATGTAGAAAAACCTCAAATGACATCTGTTAGGTTACTGGATAAGAGACAAGACTCAAATTATTTTTTTATAACCTGATAAAGTAGGGAGTACTCGTTAAAATTCTAAATTCTGATTATAGTTAAAATGAATAATTACGTCTACATGTGAGAATTGTTAGGTTAAGTATTTTAAAGATAAATTAAATTTTTAATAGCCAACGAACTGAGTACCACCACAATAGGTATCGACAAAACGTCTATTACTTGGTCTTGAATATCTTAGATATTACCAATAAAATTGCAGTATACTTGTAGCGCTACGAAGCGGATTGCTTAGAATGCTATACACTAGATACCAATTAAAGTAATGTGTATATATAGTGTAAATAAAATAAATAGTACTAGGTTATCTGAGTTTTAACGACTATTTGTTCCCCTAGAGAACATAAAAAAACATTTTTTCGACTAAACTAGTTGAGAACTTGGTGTAATCCTTACAAATACCTGTGATGATGGTAATCTACTCTGTAAAATCATGTTAAATTTCTAAGTGTTACACTACCGCTTAACTGAATACACAAGTTCCAAATTCCATAAACAACTAACAGTTAGGAAACCATACTAAACTCTGCTAGTAGCTAGTTTTTAAAGTTCCAAAAAAAACAGTCACATATGAACTACAAATATTCAACTTATAAAATTTGCTCTATCAAAAATAAAGTATTCCTAGACAAGGTCCTAATTCTATACTTTTATTTTAGGCTGTTAGTGAAAAGAGATTTCCAAAACTAGTATTATTTCTTCTAGTTAAATATCAATAGTTAAATATAAAAAGGAATAGAGTATACAAGTGTTTTAAATTATAATTTAGAATAAAATGATTTTAACTAGACATATATGACAAATGTAACAAATGTAATATTGTTTGGACAATAATATAAAGAGGCTTATATTATAAAAAGTTCATTGTTTTATTCCTATAAATATATTCGACAAATTATTTCAAAGGGTTAGTGCTTTGGATTTTAAAACTAACATTAAGCAAGTTTAGATATTTGAAATTTAAAAACTATATCGACAGGCATTTTATTTTCTAAAATTATATGGTAATAAAATGTGCGTCATATTACTTTAAATCGTGGTAGAATAGAATTAAAAATATATTTAATACGTGTTTGATATCAACTTATATAAACTCAAATAAACGTAGCAATCATTTATAATGGAGTTACTATAAAGGACCTGGTTCTAAATCCGACATCTCTTCTGAATGTGGATGAAGTCGGTTACGCCTAATGGAAAATTCAGTTGAAGCGTAATAGATTTGGATATCTCTTCATACGGTGCTTTACTGCATCAAAAATATATAGATACGAAATCAACAATGAGATATAAATGAAATCCTGCAATGTAGTTTCAGATAAATGTTCACAAAATTTTATTATGTATTTCTCCAGTGGAAGCTAAACACATAGACGTCAGGGTCTACAGAATATCTTGTACTTAATTAAATTCCATAATTTATTTTTTATTCACTTAAAAAATAGAATATCCATATTTTTGTTCTAGAAATATATTAATTTTGTTTTCATTCCTTGATAAGATATGTGTTAAAACATTACAAAATAAATATGTGTAGAAAATTATTTTTATAAGTAAAAAAAAATGGTTTTAATAAACTTAAATTTACGGTGAAGCTTTAGGTGCGTAGTATTATATAGATTAGTATTATAGAGATTTTGCCTTCCTGCTTTAATTTTTGAATTACTGAAAATATAGAAAAAACTTTTGATACCAACTTGGCTGTATTATACCATTAGTGAAAAAAATTAAATTTGTGAAAACAAACATTACACAAAGACTTAAATTTTAAAGCGCTCGATAAGTTTAAATGCCACTGTCATGGAAATATTTCCCGATATAAAACGAATTCTTTTCCTTTAATCGTATTCCGGAGGATTGCAAATTCTTTGGGGCGAGAACCTAAAATACATCTCAAGGAGTCGCCTCAGGGACAAACTGCAAAATATGGATATTCTTAGACCATCCATGAAATAATTTGGCAGTGTAGTTTATTTTAAAATAAATTGTTGATATTTACAATCTTTAACTTTAACTTTAAACTACTTTATATTTAGTTCGATTTTCCGATGTTTGTATTTATATTACAAATGTTTTTATGGATGGATATAAATTAACGGAATGAGAGCTTAAGAGGCAAAAACAGTGGGTAGGTATAGAGAGGTCTTACCAGGTTTTTTACACCTCATTTGTGCTTAACCAACAGGGTCTTATTGTTCCTATATAATTTGATTGTGTCATATTTTAAATATGATGATTTTATATACGTCCCACGTTTTTATAAACCAGATAAGTGTAAAATACTAGAAATCGATACCATCAAATACCAAGTGATACTTTCATTGTATACCTTTATATTATAAAGCATATTTTCTTATTTCTAAATATCCAAAAGCAGCAATATATAAAAAAAATTAGTAAGAATTAATTCAGGTGGTAAAATCACATTTCTACTCAGTCCTCGTAGAAAGAGAAAATTATAAGAATCCACATTTATTGGATGGACATAAAATAGATACTGTGTTACAAAGTATAATAAAAATTATATAAGAAAAATAGTAATCCTATTTTTATAGAAGAAATCTTTACACAAGTGTTATCAATCTACTAAACAAATAAACAAAACTGCTTATTTTATCAGACCTTAAACCACCACCTTATATAAAACGTATAAGAAAAAATTGTAAAATAACTTCCATCGATAGCGAAAAAACCAACTTAAAAAGGAAATATTGAAATTTTTTTTTCTGTTGGACTGAAAATAAAAATAATATTTTATTTCATTATCTTGGAAATGTTATTTCTGGAAGTCTGCGCCCAATCAAGACCTATAATAATAGCTATAAAATATTTTTTCCTACATTTCATTGCTTTTTTTTATAGTTTTATTTATAAGAAGTTTTACTAAAAAGATCAGGCTCAAAGTTTTTAAGGGATAACCATAGGTTAAAATATTGGACGTATCTAATAACTAGAACAGGTTCTCGGGTCTATTGCACTTAAAATTTGGCTAGAATGACGATAAGTAATATTATCGTTGCTTGAATAATCAAACAACGATATTATAATTATAAAAAAACCATCTACATCAATAATACAAATTGTTAAAAAATAAAATAATTAATAGAATTAGAATTCAACTTGGTGCCCCTAAAAATTCCGGAAGATATATGAAATACGATATTTTGGTTCATCCCTCCTTTCCATTTACTGACACAACAAATATGTTTTGATAAGATTTATTATTACCTACCAAATTAGCTCGATCAGAAAAAAGTTTGTACCCCCATAGGTCAGAGGATGCACTTTTTTGGGTTAATTACAGTTTATGCATCAAATTTCAATATTTCAATTTATATTAAATCATTTAACTTTCTCGCAGGAAAACATTCAAAATAGCGCCATTACCTAATTTTTATATTTCGAAAATCTGCTCAACATAAGATGAACTATCTTAAATACTTCTTGACAAAAATCATGCAATTTGGACAAATCTTCCCAGAGAAATCGACCCAGGTCTTTGCTCTTAATTCTCTGCCCCTAATTTGTTAATTGTATAAATTGCAGGATTTATTACATATTTAATAAAAAATTATACGCCAATAATGTTCCATTAAAAACACATGTTATTTTTAATGGAAACAGCGTGTTACATGCTCTTCTTGCTATTATAAATTAAAAAAATTATTATAATTATAAAATATATTTGTTGGATTTGCTACACATTTTTAAGATATCATGTATATATAAATAATAATGAATTTAAAACTAGGTACTAAATTCTACCACTTTTATATTCGATAAGTTTGTCTTCAATTAAACCAGTATTGGGAGTGGCCAATTATGAGGAGATACACTAGACATAGAAACATATGCATAGAAAATCAGCAATTTGAGCCCCTAAAAATTACGAACAGCACAAGAAATTCCCCATTAATTTTTATGAAAAGTCATCCCATTTGGTCAAACCAAAAAGTAATTTTTCTACAAATTTTAAATTTACCAACAATATTCTATTTACTTTATTAAATTTGAAATTTTAGAAAATTTATTTCTTTACCTATACTAATCACTTCGTGATTTGACCAAATGGCAGGAATTTTTGTAACAATGAATGGGGGTTTCTTATACTGTTCCTGGTTTTCTATGTATATGCTATATCTATAGGGACTTTCCTTATAATTCACGGACCCCAACATTGGTTTAATTGAAGAAAAAATTATAGAATATAAAAGTGGTAGGGTTTAGTAGGTGGTTTTTAATTAATTATTATTTGTATATACAGGATATCTTAAAAATGTCCAGCAAATCCAACATATATATTTTTAATGAAACACCATATATATTATTATGCCCATCAGTGGGTTGCATCTTGCTGGCTATAAATTTACTGTGCCTTTATCTTTAAAAAATCCCCACAAATTTTGACAATAATTTTGCCATAAAAGGTAAGGGACGGAGAATGGTTTACAACATAGTGAAGTCAATAGAAACGCATTTCTTCTTACGGCAGAGATTGTCTCTTTCTTTTTTCGAAAGATAAACATATCGAGCCCAGTTTAATTGTAATAAGCAAGAAGAGGTTCATTTTATTGACATGTATAACTATGTAATAAATCCTGCAACTTATACAATTAAGCTTTTTTCTATCTTTTAAAATTAAGTTAATATTTGCAAAGGTCAGTACATCGATATTTCTCTGGAAAGATTTGGTCAAATTGCATGATTTTTTCAAGAAGTATTTAGGATAGTGTCGAGGTAAGCAATAGCTTTGAAATGCTCTAATATATATTAAAATATTGAAATTTGATGCATAAACTATGTAACCTAACCTAACCCAAAAAAGAAAACAGGTGCATTCTCCAACCACACAAACTTTTTTCTTATCAAGCTATTTTGATAGGTAATAATAAATCTTATCAACACTTATTTGTCGTGTCAGTAAGGCATCAAGTTCAGTTCTAACTCTACTAATCATTCTAATTTTTGACAATCTGTGTTATTGATTTTCTATGTAAGTACATGGCTCTTTTTATAATTATAATATAGATGTTTGATTATTCAAGCAACGATAATATTTCTTACCACGATTCTAACCAAATTTTAAGTGCAATAGACCTCAATATACATTTTAGTTATTAGGTACGTCCAACATTTCAACCTAGGGTTAGCCCTCGAAAACTTTGATTGATCTTTTTACAAAACTTTTTATAAATAAAACTAAAGGGAGTGAAATAAAAAAAATAAAACGAATATCAAAAGAAAACATTAAAATGGAAGAAATAATACTTTTTAGTTATTTCTTATTTTTCAATATTTTCTTTTCAAATAGGTTTTCTGCTATTAATGGAAGTTATTTTACATTTTTTTCTTAAAGGTTTTATATAAGGTGGTGGTCTAAAGTTTGATAAAATAAGCAATTTTTGTTTATTTTTTAGTAAATTGATGACGCTTGTGTGATGGTTTTTTTAGTAAAAATAGGATTACTATATTATATTATTTTTATTATACTTTATAGCGACCTATTTATTTTATGTCCATAAAATAAATAAATTCCTGCTGTTTATAAATATACTAGGATTGATATCTATATATATTATCTTTAACGTCACCCGAGAAATTTAAGAAGAACCCTGCCATAAGAAGCAATGTATTCCCATTTGGACTTCACTATGTAGAAGAGCATTCTCTAGCATTTTTAAAGGTCACACCTGCCATATTACAGTAAAACAATTTTACAATTTTAAGACAGAGCAATTTTCGTATTTTGTATATGTATCTATGAAAATAAGAATGTTAATTGGGGGGTTTCCCTTATAACCAAACACCCTGTATAAAAAACATACATTTAAAATGTTTTTATGAAATAAAAAAAATTGTTTTCTTTTCTGTATCTAAATACTAAAATTGCACCACTTGCACCTTCGATTGGCATTTGTTCCGAAATTTTGCGTTTGTTCTATACCTTTATATCTGCTTTTAAATATAGATGATAGATATAGAGACCAACGGCATTTACTTGTTTTCTTCTGCACTTCATCATTAAGAATTATAAACGATGCACATCGAATGAAAATCAGACATATTTTAATACCTGCGAAACAACTGACTGTCGGAAAGCAGGCAAACAAAATATACTGATTCGTTCGGTCAATGTAGACGTTAAAGCGAATATTGGACCTCACGTTTACGCCGTATGCGTGCGATGTTGTTCGTGCGATCTAATTCGCAGTCAGTACTCACCTTTACCGCGGTGATTCCACGTTTTGGGCGAATAAACAAGTAGGGTTTGATTACGGCGAATCATTCGTCCGCATCCAATCTTTTGTTTTTTGTGTATTTACCAAACATTGAATATATATCCATAGAAACAAATTAAAGAAAAATTGATGAATAGTGTGGATGAAATATTCGCCCATTTGTTGATTCCCCCATTCGTTCATTTATATGAATTGACGAATCGAATGAACGATTCGGACCGACGAATCGAATCGAATAGTGAGTAGCGGGCTTTAGGCATCCATATCACTTTATAAATTTAAAATTCAATCATCACATATTTTTCCTATACAATATTTGTGTAATAATACCCTTAATAATTTAATATTCTTTTTTATTAAGCGTCTATCTAGGAGCCAGGGAAATACATTTGTTAGCACAACTGCCGATTTTGTTCGCATATATGTGCATACTCTCTTGAGCTCAAAAACGAATGTGGCAAGCCGATGTCGCTTCAGGTAATCAGTTTGCTATAATATTTACCATATATACTGTCTACATGCGGACAAATCCGTTGCTTTAAATTAATGAGGTGAATAGTAGTCCGATCCGCGATAACGTCCATAGTGGTTGCCTCATGCGGCTTGACTTGCCTCGTTAGTGCTCAAGTGAATACGCTCCTTCAACCTAGGCAAAGCGAGGTGTATTCAATATGCTTTTACATACACACGTTATTTTCACTGCTTAAAAGCATTTCGGAAAACGCTTTTTAAAGACTGTGCTCATTCATTAATTTCATTATAATTTATAATTGCTACTGTTTTCTAACTAATATGACTCTTAGTTAAAAGTTAAGGGTTTTCTGCTTTACAATATTACTTTCGATCATGGCGTAATTTCACAGAAAATTCTGAAAATATTTTATACGGGCAATTTCGAAGTTACTTTTGATATCATCATATAGATATTTCTAAAAAACGTGTTTACTAAAAGGACAAATATTGACTCAAAACTCGAAAACTTGTTACAAATTTAATTAATCTTCACATCAATACGACCCTTTCGGATTCCCAAAGGAAAGTTTAATACAGCTCACGTTTGGGACTTTATAAAGTTTCTCTTAACTTTATGAAATTATTTAAAATTAAAAAAGTTTATTTCGCGTTGTCTGAAGAAGAATCGTTAGTGTTTTTGTAAAAATGCGTATTTGTTACTTATACAAATTAGGCACTTAAACACTTTTTTCGTTTTTCCATTATATATAATGTATATAGCCATCACGACTGTTTAGTAGGGAAAGGGCATTTCTTTTTTCACCCGACTGTCTAGCTTAAGAATACATATACTCAAACTCTTTGTGTAAAATTTAGTTAGCCCTATCTACTATTTGGAACGTTTATCGAAAAAAAGTTGTACCAAACGAAAAACAAATGTATTTTTTGTTTTTCGCAACTGAATACAAATATCTGATTTTAAATTAATTGAAATAAACATGTTCAAGTAAATTAAAAATATCTGCCCTTGGAATGTTCCGATATATAATATAAAGAATAATATTAAAGCAAAAATATTATTGTTAATATTATGTATTAAAGCATTCCGTGGACAGACTAGTCCATATGTTAGACTAGTCCATATGTTGAGTTTTATAATTTACTTAAATATTTATTTTTGGTTGATTTTGATGGGTTGGTAGGCCCTATGTTTAATAAAATAGTTTTTTAATAAGTCGACGTTTCGAATAATATATATTCTAACTCAGAGCTCTGAATATACATATTTTGTTTTTAAAAATATTTATTATAAAATAAATTAAATTTGAAAAGAACTTCTCTTGGTTTCAAAGCTCTGAGGAAGAATATATTAGTCGAAACATCGGCATATTAAAAAACTGTTATATTTAACTTAGATCCTATCAACCCTTCAAAATCTACAATATTAAAGATCATTATCATTAAAAAAATTAATTAAATATTTATTCTAGTCAATTTAAAGTCAGATATTTTTATTGAGTTGTGAACGAGCAAAAAATGTATTTATCGATTTAAACGCAATAAATATTCTGAACACGTATATATATATATATATATATATATATATATATATATATATATATATATATATATATATATATATATATATATATATATATATATATATATATATATATATATATATATATATAAAGAGAGAGAGGGAGACGTAGTCGCACCTGACTAATTAAGAAGAAAAATGAAAACCTTAGGTTAGTGGGGATGCAGTTTATATATACGCAAGGCCAAATAAAAGAGTGGAAACCTTTATTGTTTTGTGAAGCTTTCGGGATTAATGTATTCCTTCCTCAGGACTTTTCTACAAATAATTTTAAAAAAGAAACAAGTTATAAACTAGCTAATAAGTATAATAAGTTTAAATTCACCAGTGTGGGTTTGCTATTAAAACAAAACATATTCTGAAGGAGACACACATTTGGTTGCACCAAATCATTATTCTGTTTATTTAAAATTTTAAGAGTTAAAAGATTGATAGCGAAAAATAAATTTAAAAACTTTTAAAAACATGTCCATCATGGGACTTCATTTTATTAACTAGCAAACACGTTTTTTAGAGGAATTTTGAACACGAAAGTAGACAACACAGAAGGATGGCGGGTTGCCTATCTTACAGTGGTGTGTATACAATGCTCAACCTAATGCGATCTAATTTGTAAAAATGTATACGTAGTAATATGTTCTTTTATAGCGCTAATTAATTAAGAGGATAGTGTGAAAGGTCACACGATTTGGCTGCATTTTGTTACGCCGTCTTAATTTCGTACTCCAACTTTACCAGTTTATCTCTATATCACACTTAATTCTTGCACAAAAATTGAAATTAATTTAATTGTTATTAATTATTATAATAATTAATAAGTAATATTTTCAGGCTGATTTTTTAAATATTTTATTAGGCCGCGATTTCGTTTTGCTGTCTTCGACTCATATCAAAATATTACCAGTTCATTCCTATGTAACACTTGTTTTTTGTGCAAAATTTGAGGTAAGTAGTTTTTTAAGTAATAATTTTTTTAACACAGCTTCGCCATATTGGATTATATCCATAATATTACCAGGTCATCCCCATTGACCCTTAATTTTTGACTAAAATCTGAAGTCAATCGGGTAAGTAGTCTTTAAGCTCGGCCACGAGCTGACAGATTGACAGACGGACCGACGGAATTGATAAAACATATTTTTTGGCATTTAGAGATTACAAAACGTGAAGATGTGCAAAACCTAAAAGGGTGATTTTTCACGATTACAAACATTTTATTTGGCCGCCATTTTGTCCACTTGAATTAGTGACACAGTGTTACTAGTTAATCCCTACACCACATTTAGTTATGGCACATAATTTGAAATCAGATCATTAAGTAGTTTTTTCAGGCTGAATTTCTAAAAAATTTATTATGCCGCTATCTTGGATTCGTACCAAAATTTTACCTGTTGATTCCTACATAATACTTGATGTTTGTGCAAAATTTGAGAAACATTTAGGAATATTTTTTTAAATATTTGACTATGCCGACATATTGTTTTGCCAAATTGGATTTTTACAAAGATATTACCAGATCATTTTTATAATAGGGTATGTTACGTAGCTTTTAAGGTATTCTGCGAATTGGCAGACAGATAAACAGTTGGACCGACGGAATTGATAAAACTTATTTTTTGAGATCAAGGGATGCTAAAACATGAATATACGTAAAACCTAGAGGGTGATTTTTACGATTACAAACGATTTATTTGACCGATCTTTTGTTCAGCCATATTTAATTATTACCACAATTTTACTAGTTGACCCCTATACCAGAATTAGTTATGGCACACAATTTGACTTCAATCAATTAATCAGTTTTTTCAGGCTGAATTTTTAAATATTTTATTAAGCCGCCATTTTGTTCCGGAGTCTTGGATTCATACGAAAATGTGACCAGTTGATTCCAACATAATTCTTGATGTTTGTGCAAAATTCTAGATAAATTGAATAAATAGGTTTTTAATATTTCTTTTAACATTTCACTAGTCCGCCAATTTGTTTCGCGATACTGAATTTTTACCAAAATAGTACCAGTTCATCCCCTTATGACACTTAATTTTTTACGAAAATTTAAAGTCAATAGGGTAAGTCGTTTTTTAGCTATGCTGCGAACAGACAGACAGACGGACGGAATTGGGAAAACCTGTTTTTCGGCATCTAGGAACCCTGAAACGAGAAGATCTGGAAACATCTTGGAGGGTGATTTTTTCACGATTACAATACTTCTCTTTTACGAAGAAAGTAAAAATCTTAAGTTAATTAGTTTTTTCTTATTTGCATTTTTATTTTCTGGCGTTATGATAAAACAAAACAATTAAGGAGAAATTACTAAGACAAGTAATTTTTATTCTATTCTAATTTTTAGCAAAATCTAATAATTAAATATTTCCGCTTTTCGTTTAAAGCTCTCATAATAGTTATAACGTTTGCAAAATTATTCATTAAATGAAATTAAATTTAGTTTTTAAATTTTAATTGCAAGTTTATAATTTTACGAATAAATTCCCCTTATAATGTTCATATTAAAAATTTGAACTGTAAAAATGGAAGTAGCATTACCGTCCAAAACGAGGCAATCATTTAATCGTCCTAAAAATGCATTTAAGTACTGTTATTTGATCCTTTTTTATAAAAACAAAAGTGCATCAATCAACCACCACGGTCGTTAGCATCCAGTGCAAGATAATAAATTAAATTACTTTAAATATGCTAGTACAATTAGAGTATTTTATGGTGTTTATTAAAATTTCCATATTGAGATTAGTAAAGAGCGAATAAAATGCAAATTGTATTTTAAAGCAGTTGCAGCACTTTCTTACCAATTACAAAAAAAGTTGCCGTTCAAGTAACTTGAATATTTTGTCCAAGTACCTACTGATAAAATATACATAATTTGAATTTAAATCTTTATTAGTATCTTTATTATATTAATATCATTTTAGACTTATTTTAAAAACTATTTAGGTGTGTACACAGTTGAATGTAGGCCAATGTATCGGGCTAGCAGCTTTAAAAGTGGAAATGTCTCAATGGATTCCACATGAAATGAGATTAAAATATTTTTAAAAACAAGCTTTTGTTTATGAACTATTCAACTAAAAGGTAAAAATTATATTTAATATATGAAGTAAATACTAATGCTTCAGAAAAAAACACCTACTGAGAACTTTAAAAAAATTAAAAACTTTTAAATTTATTGAATATCTGCTTAAAAGCTTAAGGCCTTATTTCAAGTGTGACGACCACCTCAAACTTTTAAAAATATTCAAAATTTTAAAAGTTCTTAGTGAGGGTGGGGTTTTTCTGTAGCTTTACTTCATAAACTAAATATTATTTTTTACTTTTTATTTCAATGGTTTATAAAAAAAATTGTTTTTAAAAAGAATTTTAGGTTACCCGTGAATATCTTACACTTTCTATAAAATATTATACCTTGAATAAGATGTTCACGACTTTTTTTACCCCAATCTTACTTTAGGAGCAAGCAAACATTTTTTAAAATAAAAACTTTTTCCGTAATAATCAATAATAAAAAATTTCCCAAGATATAATTTTTTTTGCGCTCCCTGTATAGGATATCCACGATTTTTTATAATCCGGGATATCATATTGTTGCACTGTTACCGTAGTTACATGTATTGCGAAATTTTAGCTCAATCCGATGCCAACTAGTGTTTAAAAAATGGATTACAAATTTTGAATCGAATTACGAAGAAACGAAGGTAAATTAAAACTTGTAAAAAGCAGAGTTGGGATCCTTTTTGGGAGTCATTTATTTTCTAAAGGTTGGATTTTCTAATCGGAGTACAATCGATTTTTGGTAAAAAAATGTAGTCTACTAGGTAACAATGGTATTTACAAAATTTATTTTAAAGCATAATCCTGTAAAAGTTGTATTTATTACTAATCTTAAAAGAATTCGTTTAAAATGCCAAAGGGAAATGCAATGTGGATGGCGAACATTATTTTGCACGGCGTGCTCAAAAATGATACCTGTTGTTTAAGCAAAAATTATTACAAGAGAAAAACAAATGATACTACCCATTTTAGTGAAATATTTTTTCTGTCTTTAATTTCCGATATAACTGATTCCTCGCAGACTGTTTTGAAGTCAAAAGTTAAAAAAAGGGATTGCAAGTATTTGTTTTTATTACTGTAAATTGCATGGAAAGCTATTTGATGAAACACAGTTCAGCACGACAAATTCCAAATACATTTCTGAAATGTAAAAATTAAAATTGGATGCTTTAAAACACACAGGTTTTTACTACTCAGCTTATTATTAAAGAGAACATGTTCACTAAACCAAAAATTTCATTACGGATTTTTTCTAAACACGTGTGGAAAAAGAAAAGCATTTCAGGTGGAAAGTTTTAAATAAGCTTTGAGGCTAAACTAATTTTACAATAAACGATTTCAAAACTTTTAAAATTAAACATGGAAAGTCGAAAAAGTAAGTCCTCGAATGCGAGCAAACACATAAACCCCCTGTTGTGGCTCCGTCGCACAGCGCAGTGAATGTATGGGCACAGAGAACAAAATTAATAACTCGTGATTTACTGAACGGTATTTCAATGAAGCAAAATTTATACGATAGAGCTTAATATAAACTAAATTTGGAAAAAGTTTTAAATAGCTAACTGCACAATAAATATATAATTGTATCATTTGCTAAAAGTCAAATTTTCATAATAAATCATTGCGATTCTGAATAATAATTACATAATTAAAACCAACTTTATGCTTAAAATGTTCATCAGATTCAGAACTATTATCGTCACTACTTATTATGTTTGTCTACATCACAAGATATAGCTTGCATGAGATACTTCTGAACCTGTCTATTTATTCTGATATTTTGTTTTTTGGTAACCTTTCTGTTAGACGAGATGAGAAGTTCAGAAGTTTACAAAAGTACCCTCATCAAATCCTTGCTCGAGCTGACTGCATTTACGATTGTAAAAATCGGTTTTTTCTTACCTCTTTATGGTTTGCATAAATGCGTCTTCAGAAAGTTTACCGATTAGCAAAGAGAATGAGCCAAATATTTTACCTCCGTGTATGAGTACTCTATGTATGTACACTGCCTGTAGTACCAATCATTCAGATTTATATACAGTTGCCTAGTCTCTACCACCAACTCTCTAAATTTACTTACATCGATATGGCAGCTATTTTCCAGCATCTTGAGAATTACAGAAAATTTTGAAATCAAATTTGTATCTGCACCCGTGATCTGCGAGCTCAGATTAGGATTGTAGAAGTAGCGTCTTTGTCTACAATGAGGCCCATTTTTCGTTTAAACTCCCTGCCTGAATACGTTTTTTTAATATTAATAACATTTCTTTTGTTTTTCACTTCCTCGTACTTGCTATAATTGTATGCGATGTGGAAAAAACGAAACGGTAGTTCTCTACATTTGATGGGCGATACACTACATTTGCTGTGCTCATGTCTTTCAGACAGTAGTCTTGCGAATAATTAACTTAGACGTAGAGTTAATGTCAGAGAATATTGCTTACACTACCGTCCATCATGGTGAGCATCATTTCGTAGCTGTACCTGACCAGTTTGGCTATTTTACATGCAACTTCAAAAACCTAAATTTGCCTGATTTCGTTAATCATGTTCTTTCATTAATTTTTTTTTTTCATTCATTTATTGTTTTTTTAAGAATTACAGAAAATTCTTATAAACAAGATTCTTAGTTCTACTGCTTAACTTGGTTAGAATATAAGAAGTCGTTTAAGTAGATTTTCAATTCTAAAAAAAAAAATATCAAAATAAAACAAAATCTTATGGTTGTGTACAACAACTAGCCTATATATATGAAGTTTTTTTACCTTATCTATACCTACTTACATATAGTCACAGAAAAAAAACTGGTAATATTACGATAATTTTATATAAGTAATACATGTACATAGTAGTAGCTACCTAGGAAAAATGATATGCGTGTAAGAGGACGAAAAAGATATTATTATTATTTATTAGTCATTTCTTAGAAAAACCCTAAGTCTCACGTTTTGCAGGGTAACTTCGCGAATTTCGTTAGCCAAAGCAGGCGTAAGGGAAATAATTTTGTTAAAAAACTCGACAACCGACCAGCTAGCTAGTCCTACTGTCGAGTATAATTAGGAAATAAAGAAAATGTAATAAAAAGTTTCGAGTACTGTATATTGCAGACCGTACAAAGTTCTTCACAATTAAATCTATATGAGACACCTTTGTACAAGAACTTACAAACAAATTTTGTGCTTAGACGGATTTGCGAGATAACTCTGGTTGTGGAAATAGAAATATTTTTAAACAATAAGTTATTTGTTGGACTTCGCGTTAAATTACAAGAGCCATAAAACAGCATATAAGAAGCTCTATTAGCAAATGCAGCGTCCGATTTAAATAGTTTAGTCCTACATTTTTCTAGTAATGTGCGTCTGTGAGTATTAAAGTTTTGCGAAGTTAAGATATAGATAAAAGATAAAAACCCAGTTGCATCTGCAATCAGTTGCCACCTCGGGAAAGTAGGATAAACGAGAAAAGCAAATTTTCGGTAATCTTTTACTATCCATCAATAAAAGTCTGCGGAGGTAGTTTAGTGAAAGCTTAAATATTGTAAATGTGATATGTGAAGTACCTGTTTCTAATGGTATTAGACAGCTAGAGGTATTCTTTGGAAATAGCACACACGCCTGTAATGTTCCAAAATCTTAGAAGGGAATTTGAAAGTAGATTTAATTATTGCCAAGAACTTAACTATGGTCATTTTCAACAATTTTCACTCTACGATTAGAATTCTTATTTCAGTGTGAACTTTACGAAAACTGGTCAGAGGTATACTCAGAAATTTTTGTAATTTAAAGGTCTCCAAAATAAAGTAAAACCTAGGGTTGCATTTAAAATTCAAAAATTCAACCCCCTCTCGCAACCCCCAGAACGAGGGAAAGAACGTTAAACAGCCAAAAGAACTGATTTGATTATACACGTACAATAATAAGACGTTTGAAAAACGTTGTATACAAGAAGTATTGCATTTTCAAAACTTTTCAAAAATGTAAGTTGGCTGTTTTTAAGGTTTTATAGTACCTGATACACGATAACATTCTTTAAAGAAAAAGTAGATATCTATACGGATGGGCGTGTGCTGTATATATGTTCGCGTGTGTGTATGTATGTGCGTGTGTGTCAGCGTGTGAGTGTGTGTGTGCGTATGTGTGTGTGTGTATGTGTTTGTGTGTAAACAAAATTTGCAACAAAAATAATATAGGTCATTGTCCCGAGGCGACTAGATTTTGTGTTTCATAGAAATAATTCTTCATTATTATTTCAAATCGTTTAGACCTTTTTAACAAATGGTGAACTACCTCAATATTTTTTTCATTTCTACTTCGCATGCACAAAAAATAAGTGTGGCGTAGGTAGGAACTAATAAAATATTGGTAGCATTCCGATATGGTGCTACAATAAATATGGCACCCAGTAAAAATTTTTGAAAATACAGTATAAAAATGCATGTGCGGAACTAAATGTGGTTATACTTTACTATTCCTAATGAAAGGAAGGGGACATAAGGAGGGAAATTCCGGAAAAATTAAAATTATCGATTTATTTGCTTTTCTATTGTCATTTTGTAACGATTGGAAATAGCTAATTTTTGAAAATTGACGAACGGATTCCATTATGTCTACAACAATTTTCGGGGGAGTATCTGGTTATAGGATCTAGGGCCCTGTTATTTTTTGGCGCAAGCGTAAAAAAAAATAATTAAATTTTGAAAAATGTGTCACTTTGTATATTAATAGGAAATTTAGGTGCTGAGAGTGTAGAAATATTTTTCTCTATCTGATTTTTAATTTTGCTTTCAGTTTAACCGAAAATGACACCGGAAGCAAAATTTGTGTGTATAATACCATAAAATTTTAGTACAGATCGGTGGAGCTTTCCTCCTGATTTTAAAAATATACAGATTCATATATTTATATTTTAAGGTTTTTGAGATATTCGTGTTTAAGCACTATCAGAGCCTAGTATTAGAACAGTAAACTAGTTGGTAATATTCTAACCTGTATATCATGAAAGCTGTAAAAGCTAATAAAAGATAACATAATATTATTTATTTTTGAAATCAGAAAAAATTTCAAAGGTTTATGCCGAAAATTTTGGATTCCTGTGTCGTTTCAGATCAAACGAGAAATAGAATTCAAAAACCGAATACATAGTAATTTTTTCTACAGCCCCAGAGCTCATATCCTTTAAAAATATACAGGCTAAGAAATTTTTCGAGAATGAATTTTTTGCCCCATATTTTTTTATTTGACGGTCAACCGTTTTTTATTGCCAAATTACTATAGCGCAAGGAAAACTATATAAATTACGCTTTTAAATTTTTATTCTAGCAAAACCTTAAGTGAGTGTAATCGAATGACCCACTTACGTGAGACGTTATGATGAGCTTCATTTATATTTTTATGTTTTTGTTTCTGCTTTTTCAGGTGAGAGTAGAAGATAACTAAGTACTTACTTGTTGTAATAGACTGGAACGAGTACAGAGCTTTGAGACGTATAACTCGGAACTATGTCTACGACAATTTTCGGACGTGTGTCTGGTTATGGGATATAGGTCCGTGTTATTTTTTGACACGAACCTCAAATAAAAAAACTGAAGAATTGATTTTTGCAAAGTATGTCACTGTGTATATTAATAAAGTATTTGAGTACTGAGAGTATATAAACATTTTTACGTATTTGGTTTTTAAATTTTAATTTCAGTTTAGTCAAAATCCACATCCTAAGCAAAATTTGTGAGCATAAGTTATGAAATTTTGACACATATGAGCTCTTTCTCCTAATTTCAAAAATATATAGATTCATATTTGTATTTTAAGGTTTTTGACATATTCGCTTTTATATTTTATCCCAGCCTAGTATTAAAAGAGTAAACTATATGGTAATATTCAAACCTGTATATCACGAAAGCTGTAAAAGCTAAATACATAACGTTATATATTTTTGAAACAAGAAAAGCAGCTCTATCGGTCGGTAGTAAAATTTCGTAGGATTATGAACAAAAATTTGAATTCCTGTGCCTTTTCTGATCAAACCGGAAGTAGAATTTAAAACTGAATACATTTTTTCTACAGCCCCCAAGGCTTAAATCGTGTTAAAATATATAATGTAATACATTTTTGAAGAATTAGTTTTCCTCATATTTTTTTTATTTGATGGTCAACTGTTTTTTGTTGCCAAGTTACTATAGCGCAAGGAATACTATATAAATTACGCTTTTGAATTTTTATTCTAGCTAAAGCTTAAAGGTGTCAAGTCGAACGACCCGCTTACGTGAGACACACATAATGAACTTTTTTATATTTGTATTTGTTTTCCAGCCTTTTGCCGATAAAAGTACAGATAACTTAGTATTTACTTTGTCGTGTTGAAGCAGAGCTAGCCTTTTTTTATTATTGGCATTGTTATAATAGACCGGAACGGGCTATTATTATTCACATCGCCAAAGTTGCGAGAAATTTACCTGAAAAACTGTTTTTTTATATTTACATCGTCATCCTTTCGAGACGGTTGCAGTTACGGGCTAAATTTTAGTACATTTTTAGTAGAAACCCGGGGGTATTCGACGATACAGAGCACTTGATGGCGAGGGTTTCGAGTACAGCGCTGTGAGACATAAAACTCGAAACAATGTGAAAAGGAAAGTTTATTTTCGGAAACTGATTAACAGATCATCTCACTTCTACGAAACATTGGGGGGGGGGGGGGGTTCTGGTTACTAGATATAAGCCTCTATTATTTTTGCGCGTCATCACCAGATCAAAAATACACTTTTTTTGAAAAATTAAATTTAAAGGAGGATCACTTTCTGCCATTCGGGGTCTTAACGCTACGTTTTAGGGACCTGGACTTTCGACGGGGAAACTAGAAAAGATCTTTTTCGCAATTTTTAATTTCTTCTAGACTGATCTCTGCTTCTGAGAATCTCCATTAATTGTAATATCATTCGAAAAGTTGAAATAAAAAATGTTTGTCCAAAATCTAGGTAATTAATTTCATTTTCGAAAAGTCTCGTTGGAACGTGAATTTTTTACCTTAGTTCAAAATATCTTAAAAAGCCGTATTTCGCCTATAGAGTATCTTTCTTTTACGAAGAGCAAAATCTTAAACTAAACTTTTTTATTTTTACCGTTTTCACCTATTTCTTGTTCGTATCGATTAATAATTGCGGACCTCTAATTCCTAGGCCGATCGGACTCTGGTACGATATTGACCCAACTTTGTCTAAAATTCCTAAGAATTTCAGATTTTTTTTATCGAGAGATAAGTTGAAGCTTTTATCAAGATTGTGGGATTAGCACATATAATTTACCATATTTTTTGCTAGGTCTTCAAATAATGTGAAACAAGCGTTTGAAGAAAAAAATACGGATTTTTCGCATTTCTCGGATATTTTTTGGAAAATATCCATTGAAATAGCACATTCTTTGGTGTCATCTGTCTGTAACAAGATTGAATGTATACAAAGCGAATTTTTCTTGACATTTCTGTAGCAGAATAATTTGCGAAACTCGAGTAAATCGAGCTACTGCTAAGTGTCAAAACATGAAATTCGAAATTTTTACGAATCCTATTAGCTTTTAGCCAAAATTTTTAAGCGATTTCTATATGAAATTTCGTTATAAATACATTTCAAGATTTTACAATGCCTCTATAAAATGACTTTTTCCAAATCTTTGTACCATTAATGCCAATTATTAGAGCTTGCATGGGTATATATGTAATACCTAATTTTAAGGAATGTATACGCCAATCATAATACGCTATAATATGTTGATATACTGCAATTGCAGTATAGAATGCTAGTAAGAAATTAATGAAAAATAATATTGAGAAAGACCAAATGCTGAGTAAATAAAATAAAAAAGGCGTAAAATTTGTATAGGCTATATAGCGGAATGATTTGCATCAAAAATAGTCTAGATAATGTCCCGCGACAAAGTCTAGTCGAGTTGAAAGTAAGATGAAAAGGTACCTATGCATTAAAAAAAACTTCCTGCACGTCCGACCTCAAAAAAATGTGTTATGTATAGGTAATTTAAATTACGTTTCGGTTAAAAATGGGTTCAAAAGGGTTCACGCGCTGCAGAAATACAGAGACATGAGTACGATTTCCAATTTCAAATTTTGCAGTTACGTAGACAAAGGATCAATGTAAGGCGGTAAAGAGCCATTTTGTTGAAAAAAAATTATATGCGAAGGCATGTGCGTTAAAAAGTGGTCAAAAAATGGTCGAAAATGGACAAATCTACTTTTATTTTATCACTCTAGATTCGATTTTTTTATAAAAATTCGCCTTTAGCGCCCAACTATACATATTTCCCCATTAAAATCACATTGAAGCTAATACATATCTTTTATAGTTTTAACATAATATTGCAGCGGCGGAAGGCTTGCAAATGATCCATATTACTGCGTGCAGTTCCTCCTTAAGAGGTATAAAAATGTAAAAAAATCATATTTTGAAAAATCAGAAACAAACCGATAATAGTTGAAATGAAACAGAAATAGTTGGGGTAAATATTTTGACATCGTGGAAGTCATTGGAACAGATACTACCTGTACCCTAAGCTCATTTAACTGGACCTTTACTATACGAAACGAATCGGGTTTGTCGAAAAACCCCCCTAGGTATAAATTATTATAAATTAGAAACTAATAATTTTTATCCAGTCTATTATAAACAAACTACAGCCCTTAAGGTTGTGCTACATAAAAAATAATGTGCAAAAATTCAAAGTTGAATAATAACTTTAAAAAAATAAAACGGTGACAAACTCAAGCACCAAACTATTTTTTGGGAATTTCGCCACAAACAAAATTTTAATTCAAAAGAAGATAATTACCTAATAAGATCAATAGGCAGTCTTAAGTTCTGGGTCCACTATGAAGGTACCCGAGGAACAACACTGAAAAAGTCTGTTTTCTGTATGTTTCGAAGAAAAGTCTTCCCCGTCTTCAGTAAATCTACAAATAAAAAACTAAAAGCAGAATATTTCTTATGTTTCATATCAGAAATATATAAATATATAAGAAATTGACATTCATTGGCATTTTGTTAGATATTAGCCATTCTGGTTATAATTCTGATACTAAACATAAGAAATATTCTGCTTTTAGTTAGTTTTTCAGTGTCGTTCCTCGGGTACCTATATAGTGAACCCAGAGCTTATCAGGTAAGTATCTTCTTTGAATTAAAATGTGTGGCAAAATCCTTAGAAAACTGTATAGACTAAAATAAATAGTGTAAAATCTGAAATTTGAAAATTAACTTACAAAAAATAAAAAAACTGACAAATTTAACGGACCTGGAGGACCTTTCTTTGCAACCTAACTCTAATACATGTTTTATGTCGAAACGATACAATCTTGTAGATTTGATGATAAGTTTTATGTCTAGTAGTTATATGATGTTAGGTTGTAATCGACTTCAAAATGACTGAGATTTCTATAAGTTACATATTTTTTTAACGATAGACACTTATGTCTTACCGAAAATTGACGTTAAAAAAATCTCATTTATATAATATTAATTTTATTTTGTAAAATATAATAAAAATTAAAGTTTTTATGTAAGAAACAAAAAATAATTGAAAGCAACAAAAACACCTTGCACGCGTTCCGAAAGCCATTGTCTTCTTCAAATTCGCCAGGTAACAACAGCTAACATGTGGTGACTATGTTAATGCCATTAGTCCTGAATGTTCTATTAGACTTAATTCCCTTCACTCTGTAGTATATAGGGTAACAGTTTACAAAACGGTTTTTCTCTACTATTTTATGTCATGAAATGTTCTTTATGTTGACACTTTCTAGTATGTATGAAGAATACAAAATTACCTGCCGAGAAAATACTTGTTTTTTAGTATTTCTTCAGCTCAAAAGCTTGCGGGCCTTGGGAAGGAGTAGGGGTGCTGGGTGGGGTAGAACAACAGAAAAGGGAAAAACATTAATTTTAGTATACATCAAAAGAAACAAATATGTATAAGAACGTTTTGTAACAAAAAAAAAAGAGTAAAATTAAATATTTGTGCAATACGTTTCAGCGTTGATCCTAACCTAAACACGCAATTTTTCGAGTTGTCGGAATTTCTCTTGCGACGTTGCCTGCTGTTTCATAAATAATAATAATAATAACAAAGGCTTCATAGCGAAATAAATAATTTGTTCCACTGCCCATTATATAGCTCTAAATCAAACTGAGATGCTTTATTTACACAATTCAAAGATTATACGTGTTTGACCACGGCATTTACATGTATTACTATTGAAAAAATACTGACGGTTTAAAAAATGTATGGACTTATAAACGGCGTTCTAACTTTTGATACAAAAAGCACGCTCTAGCAAGCAAAATTTATATAAATCTTATCTTTTATAAATATGTTAGAAATGCCTGACGTCTCCAAACAATAATTAAAATTCCTTTGCAATAAACCAATACAATTCAGAAATAATTTTGTTACATGGTATATTCCTGTGGAGATTTATGATTCGTATGATATATAAAAGGGGATAAACAGAAAGGCTTTTATTACATGAGCTTAAATTTGAAACAGATTTACAAAGGTAAAGGAGTTACTGAAATTTCTTTTTCTACATGGCTTCGTAAAGCTTACAATTTCTCCTTCACGTTTTCCTTTTTATGGTAATAATAACCTTTTGCGGCACATCATATGCACGTAATAAAAAAAGTTGCCGAGATACCCATTTTATAATGACTTCGGGTTTTCTTGATAGTGTTCCACACTCTCCTGCAATATATATATATATATATATATATATATATATATATATATATATATATAAGAAAAAATATTGTAGACTTTTCTGTTATGGTGTTCATACATTTTTACTGAGAGAGTACAGTTTCTCCAGTCGTTACTTACACATTTGTTTATAAGCTATATTAAAATTAAAATTCCAGTTCTAGCAACAGAAAGTCAAAAGCATTGCACCATAATTAAGTTTATTTATGTGAAGTTTCCAATTGGTTGGTTGTTTTAAAATTACTTGTATTAAGATATATGTAATTCTTGAACTATTCCTTTAAGTTTTTTATGTAAGTAAGAATAACTAATTTTTAATAAACCACATTTAAATCCGATTCAGAAGATCAGAAAATCAGAAGGATGTATCTCATTCGAATATCACTTAATTCTGAATATGTAGTAATAGTAAATAAACTCTTAATAAGTTAACTAAAAGACGGGTACGCCTATTTGTCTTGAGATACTCAGTTGCTCTATTCATTTCTTACTACTATCCACTATCTACTTTAATTTTTTTGGCCATCTGCCTAACCAATTACGAGTACCACACATTCCTTATCTTCTTAACTACAGCTTTCAAATTAATTCTACACCAAAATGTACATGGTATCCTTTACCTCGTTTTTGAGTTCCGAATTAAAAATATTTTTACTTGCCTCGCAAAAAGGAAGTATTATGAAAAAATAACCCTCCCAGATTTTTTCACATTTTCACGTTTCAGTCCCAGATGCCGAAAAACACGTTTCCATAGCTAAAAAACTACTTACTCATCAATCATATTGGGATGAAATGAAAAAATATTACTAAAAAACTACTTATCAAATTTATTTGAAATTTTGCACAAAATTCAATTATCATGTAGGAATAAACTGGTGAAGTTTAATACGATTTCAAGATGATGAAATAAAATAGCGGTTCAATAAAATATTTAAAAAACCAACCTGAAAAAACTTTAAATTTTTTATAAGAATTAAGTTTCGTATAAAGAAGTTCAAAGAAAATTCAAGATGGCGGAACAAAATGGCGACCAAATAAAATGTCGAAAAAAATAACATCCATCTAGGATTTTACAGATCTTCACTTTTTAAGAACCCTAGATTCCAAAAAACATGTTTTCTCAATTCCATCGGTCGGTCTGTCGCCTTGTCTGATATTCCAAGGCATAGCTAAAAAACTACTTACCGGACTGACTTCAAATTTTAGTCAAAACTTAAGGGTTATATGGGGATGACACTATGATAAAAATCCAATTTGACTAATAACTAATTATCCAATTTACCTCAAATGCTGCACAAAAATCAAGTTAGTATTACATTAGAACGAACTGGTAACATTTTGGTGCGAATCCAAGATGGCAAAACAAAATGACGACCTAACAAAATATTTAAAAATCAGCGTAAGATAACTAGTTTTAGACTGATTTTAAATTTTGTGCTAGAATTAAGTGTAATATAAAGATAAACTGGTGAAAATAATGCTACGAATTCAAGAT
The DNA here is from genome assembly GCA_030620095.1 of Kuschelorhynchus macadamiae. Taxonomy (NCBI): domain Eukaryota; kingdom Metazoa; phylum Arthropoda; class Insecta; order Coleoptera; family Curculionidae; genus Kuschelorhynchus; species Kuschelorhynchus macadamiae. The sequence continues at coordinate 253,404 of JAUTXW010001856.1, forward strand.
GGCGAAATAAAATGGTGGCCAAATAAACTATTTAAAAAAGGAACGTAAAAAAGTTCTTATTGAACTGACTTCAATTTTTGCACAAAAAATAGATATCCTATAGGAATACACTCCTAAAATGTTGGTACTAATTACATATGAGGGAACAAAATTGAAAATGGTGACAAATCAGTATAAAATACTGCTTATTGAATTTACTTAAAAAGGCAGTATGTGTATATGTTTTACTAAGTGGCTATGTGGGGAATTAAATTGGGTTAACGTCACAAATCTGAATATAAAGAAAGACTCAAAATGAGGGTTCCGGGTAGAGGAAATTTACCGATTTTTAAATTTTAATGCCGTCTGCTCTCTAACCTTTATTGTCTACTTTCTAAACGACATAGTCTACTGGCATCTCCTTTTTAAATTTTTATTTTATGTAGAACGATAAACAATTTCTTAGAAAAATGAAGCCTTATACTCTTACCGTGAAGATAATAGCGTTTTTTTGACATTTTTGAGAGCTTCTACTTTGAATATCCCACCGCTTCAGGTGGTGGCCTGTGATTCATTCTGGTAACAGTGATGAGCTGTGTGATTTTTTTCAAAATGTCCAAACCTATGACTAGGCAAGGTGAACACTGACAGTCGGTAGACCAGCGATTTTATTGAACTGTTTACCACTCCACGTCTAAATCCCTTGGTATCTTCTGAAGTAGTTATTTTTCCGCCAGTTCTAGGTCTACTTCAATTATTTAAATTTCTTGTACGTTATCTGATTTACGTTAAAAGCACCTGCAAAACAGAGGTGACTTTTCGTTCCTCCGTCTAATCTAATTTTCATAGATTTTCAGTTTATCTTATTTCAGATGCCTTCGAAAGGCAAAACGAACCGGTTGAGAGATAATTTAAGACTCTGCCTTACATCTTTCTGAATTTAATATGTTTCTGTATAGCAGTTTCGCTGTTCTAATTTTCACAGTGGCATTCTGAAAAATGTGTATAGATAGTGAAAAATTGCTTCGTATATTTGTATATGACAAATAAAAGATTAATATAACAGAAACATCATTCCGCTGTAAAATTATTTTAGGGCACCCTTAACTTATTTTTGCCAAAGTCAAGTCAACCAGATCAGTTAATTACAAATGACTATCAAGTACCAACCCAATATTCGCTTTACTACATTAAATGAATGACCAAGTATTGATTACAGACCTCCGGATTTCTACTACGCTGGTAAAAGGGAAATTGTAATCGTGAAAAAATCACCCTCCGCGGTTTTTTCAGAGCTCCAGATGCCGAAAAACATATCTTGTTAATTCCGTCGGTCTGTCTATCTGTCGGGCTGTTTGTCGATATGCCTTTTTGCGGCAGAGCTAAAAAACTTCTCACCCGATTGACCTCAAATGTTGGTCAAACATTAAGTGTGATATGTGAATAAAATGCTAACATTTTGGTAAAAATCCAATATGGTGGAACGAAACGGCGGCCTAGTGAAATGTTAAAACAATTATTATTAAGGAACTACTTACCTAATTTACCTGAAACTTTTCAGAAAAATCAGATATTTTGTAGAATGACCTGGTGAAATTTTGGTACGAATCCAGGATGACGAAAGAAAATGGAGGCTTAATAAATTAAATAAAAAAATAACTAAGAAAACTACTTATTAGATTAATTTCAAAATTTGTGATATAATTAAGTATAACATATAGAGATTAACTAATAAAATTTTGGTACGAATTTAAGATGGCGGAACAAAACGGCGGCCAAATAAAAAGTTTATTTTCGAGAAAAAATCCCCTTCCAGGATTCTATAGATGTCTAGTCAATAAAACTACTTATTCCATTTATTTTAAATCATGGTGAAAAATCAAGTGCGGCATAGGTAGAAACTTATAAAATATTGGTACAAATGTAATATGGTGGAACAAAATGATGCCCAATAAAAATGTTTGTAAAGAAAGGATGTGTATATGTGTATAACATGTGCTGAACTAAAATATGCGACACTTCACTAATTAATCAGTAAAGAAAATTTACTGATTTTTTTCTATGGGCCCTTACTTTTTCAAAAATCCGGGGGTTTGATCAGACAATTTTCGAGCCGTGATGAGACAAATGGGCAATTTTGGGGTACTAGTAAATCTTACTTATATAAAACCTTTATTGTTAACACACTGTATAATAAATTCATTTGTAGATAACTTTACTCGGTCTATAATATGTCTAGGTAAAAAAATAATGCATAGTTTAGGATATACAGGGTATTGATTCTTAGCAGCTTGTTTTTAACCTTGTAGCCCAGATAAACTTACACCAGATGCGAAACTTAGATAAGTGGCGAGTCAATTTTCTCTGGCCTCAGCGCGAGAAACATGTATGGCCCGCACCAAAAATTTTGTCGGATATTAAAAATTATTAATAAATTAAAAAGAGCATTACCCGCACCAATTCACACTTTTTATACACATAATTATAAAAAATATCTGAACATGAATTATTTAACTAGTTGATTAAGAATATCCTGTTTTTTATTACGGAATTACATTGTAAAACGCCATCATTTTATGATTTTTTTTTAAGTAAAACCAATATTATCGGCATCAACAAACAAGGATTTTGGATAATATCTAAAATAAACATAAAATAAATAATCTAATGACAAAAAACGATGCCTTGGTATAACGTGCTATAACGGAGAAAATCAAATCATATAGAAGCGACATAAACTGCTTTTATGTGTCCCGTAAAAAAATATTGTAAGCATTTTCGAATAATTGTTCTCAGTTCTTAGAAGATAACTTTTTCGATTATCTGGTATTGTACAAGTAACAAGAATCTAGTCCCGCCGACATAGCCGGTAGTTAAACCAACGTTAACGGTCGGACGAAACAGTCTTGTTAATACCGGTCGGTATGTCAATTCGATTTGTTGAGCGGATTTATTTAATTACTCAGTGTTACTATGTTATGGAGTTAGTATGAGCATATATATTGCTAAAAAATGCTATTTTTTTGTGTATACCATGGCTGCTCCTCCAACACCAAACGTATTATATAAACTGTTTTATTACTTGTTCTATTTTTTCAATTATTTTATTATCTCTCTAATATTTGCTTTACCTTAATACGACATTTTTAGACTAGATTGTAATAGGTAATTGCGTTACAGTATTTTAAAATTACTTTTTATTGTTGATAACAACCAATTATTCATGTTTTTAAAGACCATTACTTTAACGTTTGCATTTTCTTTAATTTTATTATTATTAACTCTAGTAATAAACTTTTTGCGTAATGGAGCCACGGCAGTTGAGTTATTTCATTCTTACGGGGATTAATATGATTATCGGTACCGGTATTTTAACAATGCTGTTTTTAACAATAAAATTACCTATCTGATGAAATTGTGGCCTTTTTCGGAGGTTTTTCGGTTAAAAAATCAGAATTGCCGATATAGCGGTATCATAAAGGCGCTTTACACAGCTTGTAGACACAGCAAAACATCTAATTTCAAAGTGATCTTTGCTTAACTTGTAATTATAAAAACTTTTTTCTAAAAGATCTTCCCTTCCAGCCGCTTTAAGCCAACTGTTAAATCTAAAATTATTATATTTTTATACTATAAAAAAATATAAATTAGGCTCCTTATAAAGTACCTACTTGTAAAAACATATTTTATGAGAACCTCTTAAACTTACTATCAGGCGTAAAAAATTATAAATGTTAATAATAAAACCAACATACCTTACGGGATCTTGAGGTACTTTAAACAGTGATTTATTGCTCCCACTTCTATTTAAACAATGTAAATAAAGGCACTTATAACCAGGCATTTTTACAACCACAAAAATAAAACTATATAAAAAATAAATGTTTGAAAAATTAAATAATAACATAAGCTCTCGCACTATCGATATCCCCTCTCGAGCAAGCACTTTTCCGTGCGGATTTAAAATATCAACTGGACCTCTTACTATGTCTCAGATGGCTGGACATCTATAGGAGGGGGAGTTTCACATAAATTCGATATGCATGCGTTAGATAGGCACTTTCGCATCTGGTGTAGGTTTAGCACCTAAATGCGAGCTTTGCCACCAAATACGTTGGGCCATACGATCTCCAAGGCATGTAAATGGATCTATTTTTTAGAAATGCTAGATTAGATGGACGTTGTAATCTATGACTTTTGCCTTTTAAACATGTGGGGTTTGAATGTAGTCTGTTGTACTCTATCTAGCTTGCCTACTAACAAAAGAGAATCACAGAAATCACAAAAGATTTAAATAGAATCGCGATCGTTTGACTAAAATTGCTCCTGGGACTTTGCAGAACATGTTCTAGAGATGGATCACAGTATCCTTATTATGTCGTTCGAGTAACATAAATAAATTAAAAATTTGCCTATTAATCATAAATAATTAAACTTTCTCTGTCTTTATGCTGTTTAAAATATCAATATAAAAATATTAAAATAATAGATTTTCTAAACACTTTTGAATTTCGTATCAGTGAATCAGTGGCGGCTCGTGCATATAAAAACGGGTGAAGCGCAGGTAAAAATTGGGCCACAGGCGTACATTTTTCGAGGTGCCACGCCCAAAATTGCTATTTTTTTAATCTTTTTATGATGTTAATTATCCATAGCTTTGGAGCGTTTTTTAATACTTAGAGGAAATAATATGAATTTATAGGATTTTAAATTTTTTTTTCTTAAAAAACAGTTATGTATCTATATGTTAAAGTTAATTTCGATTCGATTCGATCGATGAAAACCGCTTCCGCCTCCTCTTTTTTCTAAAAGATCTTCCCTTCCAGCCGCTTTAAGCCAACTGTTAAATCTAAAATTATTATATTTTTATACTATAAAAAAATATAAATTAGGCTCCTTATAAAGTACCTACTTGTAAAAACATATTTTATGAGAACCTCTTAAACTTACTATCAGGCGTAAAAAATTATAAATGTTAATAATAAAACCAACATACCTTACGGGATCTTGAGGTACTTTAAACAGTGATTTATTGCTCCCACTTCTATTTAAACAATGTAAATAAAGGCACTTATAACCAGGCATTTTTACAACCACAAAAATAAAACTATATAAAAAATAAATGTTTGAAAAATTAAATAATAACATAAGCTCTCGCACTATCGATATCCCCTCTCGAGCAAGCACTTTTCCGTGCGGATTTAAAATATCAACTGGACCTCTTACTATGTCTCAGATGGCTGGACATCTATAGGAGGGGGAGTTTCACATAAATTCGATATGCATGCGTTAGATAGGCACTTTCGCATCTGGTGTAGGTTTATCTGGACAAATTTTTGTGAATTTAATGATTTATTTTAATTTCATTTTCTTCCTACACCGATATAAAATTCGCAAATGGCAATTATTGATTCAATATAAACTAAAATTGAATTTAACTATTGATTTATATAGAAGGTTTTGATTTGGGAGCCATTTGTTGGAATTTTAAAAAGACTTAAATAACCCGCCAACAATAGAAAAAACATTATTCCTATTTTTCAGGCTATTATTACATTAATATGTCTAATTAATTATCTGCAAATTAAATACCCATTTATAAGCTATTTTACGTTACATTACGTATATACTTACCTAAGCAACAAAATTTTGAACATTTTCTATGCAGTCATTATATAGAGTACCATCATTTAATTGCGAACTGTTTATTTTGGCAATAGGTGGCATGGTATGGTATAGTTTACAGAAAAGGAGGCCAATTTATTTTTCTTAAACTATTATGTGCCGATGACCTACACCAGGTGAAATTTAAAAATGATACTGTTTTCTTCAACAACTAGATAGTATTACTTTAATTAAGTTAGCAGAGTATAGTCGTAGTTTGCTCCATTAGCAGCGTCCACTCTTAAGTAAACTTTTAGATCGATATTTTACCTTTTTTAAATACTTGAAATATTTGAAGGAACATAGGATACACGTGCCCATATCCCAACTGTTTTACCAGATCGACATGTGCAATAGTAACCCGATATTTCTAGAGCTTCTTCGTCATACTGCCATCCAAAGTTGGCATTTGGATTTGTTTCTGAACCTGAAAAATATTCTGAGCCGTATAATATCTGGAATATCATTCGACATATCCAGATGTAAATAATTACCTCTTTCCCTATACTATATACTATGGAGAGTATTATTTTATAAGTACCAACCCTGATATCTCTAACATATTGACGGGCGAAACGGAAAAAATTTGGTACATGGTTACTGCCAAGATTTGCTCAACGGCCACTTCCCGTTGAAGATGCTGTTCTTTGACCAACCATTTGACCTGATTATATGCTGTAGTCCTATGCAAAAGCTCCTGTGCTAATAAATTGTCTCTTTTAAACATGGTTTTGTTATGTCCATTGTGGGCCTCGGCACTCTAACTGGTCTTCGATTAAAGTCGATTAGCATTAGCATCTTCAACTGACAATTGATTTTTACCAATTCGCACCCCGCACGACATTCTATTATGTCTTATTACTAAAGTAACGGTACCGCATATTTATACCTCCGGTCAACAATATAAACATCATTGTCTCAAAAAATGTCTCTTAGACAGTTTACGTCTTTAGCAAATTAATTTAGTAGAGGCATCATTGTTTCGTGCATCAGAGAAATAGGGACCGTTAATATATAGCCATCGTGGGAGGGGGTAACAATCAAAGCTGATTCATAAGATGACATCCCCTTTGAATGGAATATGGCTGGCGAAGAACTTGAAAGTTTATAATTTTTTGAATTTCACAATATGTTTCAACTATGTAAGCTATCGCTTTTGTTTATTGTGGTTCATCATTATATAACATATTAGCAAAGTCAGTAACGTAGTACATCATCTTCATTGTACCTGTTTTTTTAATAACTATTTAATAAAAAATAATATTACCACCCCTTCTTGAAAATTTACTTATAAAATAAATGCTTCATATATGTCTCGCCATTTCATTTAAAAACCACAATTACCAACAATTATAAAAATATTCGATATAAGCATAATTTCATACAGTATCATGTTCTGATAAGGTTGCCTTGTAAGGGAAGTAAATTACTAAAAATCGTAGCAAATCTTTCTGGGTTTGTGCATGTTCCAGACAAAAATAATGTTTTTTTTTCTTAAGTAACTAAGCACATCTTTTTTTCATACGTATCCATAAATCGGATGTCCACAGATATATACTTTGTTACCATTTAATATAAAAAAATTCAAGGCTTAGTAGTAGTTTTAAATGGCAGGTAAAAAAAATCTCTAAGGAATAGAATTCTCTTCCAATAAGAACTGTATTCCTTAAAAGAATATTTTAGCTTTCATCATATGTAGAATGTTTTAATGTATGTTTTAAGCTCTTTGGTGATCACATTTAGTTATGCATGTTTGCTTTACGTTTATGTATTTTTTATTTTGTTGACTGTTTATTTTTTAATACCAGTATATTAGTTTTAATTGTATTTTATTTTAATATATGTATTTTTTCACAAAAGTCAATCCTTATTCAGAATTAAATTTAGGAATCACAGAAAAAGTATTATTAATATTAACATTTATATTATTATTTTCCTAGCACCTAAATGCGAGCTTTGCCACCAAATACGTTGGGCCATACGATCTCCAAGGCATGTAAATGGATCTATTTTTTAGAAATGCTAGATTAGATGGACGTTGTAATCTATGACTTTTGCCTTTTAAACATGTGGGGTTTGAATGTAGTCTGTTGTACTCTATCTAGCTTGCCTACTAACAAAAGAGAATCACAGAAATCACAAAAGATTTAAATAGAATCGCGATCGTTTGACTAAAATTGCTCCTGGGACTTTGCAGAACATGTTCTAGAGATGGATCACAGTATCCTTATTATGTCGTTCGAGTAACATAAATAAATTAAAAATTTGCCTATTAATCATAAATAATTAAACTTTCTCTGTCTTTATGCTGTTTAAAATATCAATATAAAAATATTAAAATAATAGATTTTCTAAACACTTTTGAATTTCGTATCAGTGAATCAGTGGCGGCTCGTGCATATAAAAACGGGTGAAGCGCAGGTAAAAATTGGGCCACAGGCGTACATTTTTCGAGGTGCCACGCCCAAAATTGCTATTTTTTTAATCTTTTTATGATGTTAATTATCCATAGCTTTGGAGCGTTTTTTAATACTTAGAGGAAATAATATGAATTTATAGGATTTTAAATTTTTTTTTCTTAAAAAACAGTTATGTATCTATATGTTAAAGTTAATTTCGATTCGATTCGATCGATGAAAACCGCTTCCGCCTCCGATGATCCGAACGCACTAATTTACATTAATTCTGTAACAAGCAAACATGAGCCTGCGGCCTGCAGCAGCAGTTTACGACGCTCCCATCTCCATTTGGCTTACGGATATTCACCATTGCGTTGCCATAGTAAAGCCGGCGTGTATGGGAGTCTGATGCGGAATTTTTTACTGCTGCTCAACGGGTCGCTTTTATAAAAAGATGTTCAGCGGGCTACGTTTTTATGTCATTATTATTTTTTGAGTATATAACGCACTAGTTTTGATAGAAAATAATGATATAATTAAGTAAATAATGTGAATTTATATAAAACATACTGCATTTTTATAATAAAAATATTCACCCGAGTCCCCTGGGAAGCCGCCACTGCAGTCAATTAGGCAACAACCAACTGAGAAGAAGAATTATCAATTAATAGGTCATTTAGTTATGTACCACCCACACCAATAGTTTTTTTATTATTCGCCTACATTATTAGTTATGCTTGGATAATATAAAAAGGGTGTTCAGCGAGCGACGTTTTTATGTCATTATTGTTTTTTGAGGATATAACGCCCTAGTTTTGATAGAAAATAATGATATAATTAAGTAAATAATGTGAATTTATATAAAACATACTGCATTTTTATAATAAAAATATAGATTATAAAATGCTTAGTATTTTAAAAATATTTTATTTATAAGTAAATTGGTTGGAAAATGTAGGTGAAGCGGGGCTTCACCCGAGTCCCCTGGGAAGCCGCCACTGCAGTCAATTAGGCAACAACCAACTGAGAAGAAGAATTATCAATTAATAGGTCATTTAGTTATGTGCCACCCACACCAATATTTCTTTTATTATTCGCCTACATTATTAGTTATGCTTGGATAATGTCAACAGGTTTATCTACTGACCGTTTACAGTAAATGATATGGCACAAATGAAACGTGTTTTGGGTTCCATAAAACTTCCTTTTTTTCTGTATATTATTATCGACGCCTCAAGAAACCTTTTTTGCCATAGCACCATATCAAGCCAAATACAGGTTGTGCCAGAACCCCCACTTCAAAAGTTATATATTTCTATTTTTATAATTTTTACATAGACATCTTTCGGGAGTGCAAGGTTGTTTTAAACCGATTTTAATACAAAATATTTTAATCTAAGATCTTATTTATTATTCTAACATATCTTCCACATTTATACAAGGTAACACATAAAATTAGTGCAAGTGGTTTTTTAATTTAATAAAATTATGATATACAGCTCAATCAGTTATTACGCCAATTACAAAAGTTGGACTGGTATATACTTGTATATATATATATATATATATATATATATATATATATATATATATATATATATATATATATATATATATATATATATATATATATATATATATATATATATATATATATATATATATATATATATATATATATATATATATATATATATATATATATATATATATATATATATATATATATATATATATATATATATATATATATATATATATATATATATATATATATATATATATATATATATATATATATATATATATATATATATATATATATATATATATATATATATATATATATATATATATATATACATATATATATTTATAAATTATTAAACGAAAATATGTATAAGCACCTTGATACTTTTGATTGTGAGACTGTTTTTGATTACTAATACTACTTTTATTAATAAGTATACAAATTTGCATAATCACCAAATATCACCCAGTATAAATCAAAATATTTAATCGAATATTGTTTTTTAAATTAAAGACTTATAAAATATTAAAGAAAGAGGGGATTTTTATTCTAAAATTGTTCTTATAAATTGTTGATACTACTTTTTGTAATACAGATAAAGATGTTACTCTTTTCATTCCATTCTAATCTGTTTAACAAATTTTAGGTTAATAAAAACAGCCCACCACTGGCTGATGAATTTGCTTTAACAGCAACTATATTATTAATCAAGCACTTGATTCCGGCTTGAAGTCCAATTTATGATAAAATATCTCAATTTAGAAGTTGTCTCTCCTAAATTACTGATTCCTTCAGTCAAAAAGAAGATTTTTTGTGATATCTCACATGAATATAAACGTTTTTACAACATTTATCCCGAAGCATGACTCAAAAAATTAAAATGGCGTGGAGTGTGCCTTTTACTGTACGTGGAGTAAATATTGCCCGAGAATTCAAGTGCAATTCTATGTCCTCCCTATTTACTGCCGAGGCTGTAGCAATTTTAAATGCATTAAGCCATAAAATAAGTGTTAAATTTGTCTGAGTAAAAGGCCATTCCGGACTAATAGGTAACGAGTTGGTTTATAAAGCTGCAAAAGAGACAAGTATATCAGGGATGCCCTTAAAAGATGTTCCCTATTCCATTCTATATCCACATATCACAAAAAATTCACTCTTTAGACTGTAGGAAGTGAACCTTTAAAAATTACACAGCTGACTCTCACAGTTTATATAATACATTATTTCCTGAGTTAAATAACAGATCTTTAATATTCAGAGAATGTTTATCACGACATATTTTTGTGTCATATTCTAGAAATGAAATTAGGCAACAGCCGGTTGTGCTCATAAGATAATATGCCTATAGGTGATCTAAACCTCAGGCTTTTTAATTGTGAACATAACTACACAGCAGTCTCCTATTTGTCCACCGAAATGGGTAAAATTAATTTACTTGAACAGTCTCATGTTTAGTGTCATATTAAAAAATAATTTAAAAAATATTTTTTTAATATTCACAAAGGTATAAAAATGTATAGTTTAGATTAATTATGGGTGTACAATTTCAGTTCGATATCCGATCGATGTATTTAACCTTAAGTGTTTTTTCATTACGTTTCTATCCGGGCCAACCATGTGATGTCTTATTAATTAAAATCGTCCTGAATTGGCCCCAGGCCGAAAAGTATTTTGTCCTGCCTTACTTCCTTTGGTTCTTCTTTAAGTATCCTATGGTTGGGTACAGGACAATAAACTAAACAAAACAAAATCATCCCCAATATAACCATAGCAACTAAAAATTCCAGCACAATTTTTTCTTTAAAGCTCCGAAAGGTCGGTTTCAAATATCAGGTACAAAACTAGTTAATTTTATGTATCTTTTTTAATTTGTTATATAATAAATTCACTCCTATTTTGACGTTTAATTCGCTACGATCTGTTCCGAATAACACAAATAACAAACGTTTTCGATTTTCGGAAATAAAATGGTTAACTCAAAACATAATATGAGATCATGAGAGTGCTCGATATATCGTAAATATAGATCCTAAAAATGAGATACAATTGTTGGCAAAACCGAACGCATTATTCATCAAAACCTAATGGTTTGTTCCGAGTACATGCAAAAGGCTTTAACTAACAATAGAAATCCATTAATACTAGACATCTCGATGTATAATTTGTTGGTATAATGTCATCATAAAGAGTTTATCAAGATATTAATGAACGCCATTAAATGTTTTATTATGTGATACACCTCCTATTAAGTTTCACATTATCACAATATTGAAGTAAATTACGAAATTTCTAAGTAAACGAAAACATTTGTTTAAAATATCCACTTAATTTATTAAAAAAAAGGAAACACATGACAATTATTTCGCCAATGTGGGTTCATTAGATGTTAGATCTTAAACAAAAGTGTAACACAAACAGTAGGTCTTAAGTACCTGAACCCGTTTTAAGGATATTATACAGGTAAACTCTCCTGGATTTCCCATTATAGTCTAAAAAAGATTTAACAATGGGGAATTATTTAGCTCCATTTGATCGTATAACAATGTCTTGTTTTTTTATGTTTGCTATTTTCCATAATTCTTAGTAAATTAGGTTTTTACTTTTTTGTTCTACATGTAAAATTTCAAAGTTCTCATCGAAAGTATGGTTTTCCTGAATTAAATATTTAGAGTAATTGGAATAATTGTCCTTATGCTTTCTGTAACTAAATTTTTGCTTATTAATTTTTGGTTCCAAACATTCTGCCTGTTTGTCCAATTCAAGAAGCTTGAACAAGTTCCACAATTTAAATTGTAAACGCCAGATTTATTTTGTTTTTTGGTTTTCGTCTTATTATTTTTGATATATCTGTCAAGCCTGTTATTAGTCCTAAATGCAACATTTGCATCTTTATTTTTAAAAAACTTAGCAACATTTGGTTACTTTTCCTGTATAAGGGAAACTATGAAATTGAGTATTTTCTTTGAACTTATTAGTAGAATAAAATAACTGTAATGCTTTTTTATATTTTTTCTTTTTTACTATTTTGTAGATTTTCATGATAACCGTTATTAGCCGATATTTGTTTAATTATATTTAACACTTTAGTATAACTTTCATAGCTTAGAGGTATGTTGATCAATCTATGAACAAAACTATTATATTCTGATATTTTATGTACAAAAGGATAACTAGAAGTAATATGTATTGTAATGCCTGTAATTTTTAAATTATTTATTAAGCCGCCATTTTGTTCCGCCATCTTGGATTCGTACCAAAATGGTACCAGTTGATTGCAACATAATACTTTGATGTTTTTGCAAAATTTGAGATAAATTGGAGAAGTAGTTTTTCAATAATAATTTGTTTAACATCTCAATAGGCCGCCATTTTGTTTCGCCATATTGGATTTTTACAAAAATGTTACCAGGTCATCCTCATATGACCCTTAATTTTTTAACATTTCACTAAGCCACCATTTTGTGCCGTCATATTGAATTTTAACCCTTAATTTTTTGTCGAAATTTAAAGTAAATCGTGTAAGTGGTATTTAACTAAGCCGCGAATTAATAGATAGACAGACAAATAGAATTGAGAAAACATATTTTTTGGCATCAAGAAACGATATAAACCTGCAACTTTTTTCCCGATTACAAACATTTCATTTACCACAATTTTACCAGTTCATCTCTATACCATAATTAATCGTTGCACAAAATTTGAAATCAATCTATTAGGTAGTTTTTTCAAGCTGAATTTTTAAATATTTTATCAGGCCGGCATTTTAGTTAGCTATGTTGAATTCGTACCAAAATTATACCGGTTAATTACTACCTAACAATTGATTTTTGTGCAAAATTTGAGGTAAATTGGATAAGCAGTTTTCAGTGATTTTTTTACATATGACTCGCCATTTTGTTTTGCAATATTAAATATTTATCAAAATGTTACCATGTTTTTTCGGCATCTAGGGACCCCGAAACGTGAAGATTTGAAAAAATTTCGGAAAGTGATTTTTTTCACGAACAATTCTTTTCTTTTACGAAAGAAGTAATAAATTCAATAAGTAGTATTTTTATTGACGCACACCGCCTTTTTATTACGTCATTTTGAATTCGTACTAGTTTATCCTTATATCAAATTCAATTTTTCTGCAAAATTTAAAGTCAATTGAATAAGATTTAAAACAAAAAGTTGGCCGCCATTTTGTTCCGCCATCTTGAATTGGTACCACAGCTTTACCAGCTTATTTCTGTATCACACTTAATGCTTGTACAAAATTAGAAATTAATTTAATATACAGACTCATTTTTTATATATTTTATCAGGACGCCATTTTGTTTTGCTACCTTATATTCATACCAAAATGTTACCAGTTCAGTCCCATGTAACATTTGATTTTTGTGCAAAATTTGAGTTAAATTTGATAGCTAGTTTTTTTCGTAATAATTTTTTTACATTTTCACAAGGTACATATTGGATTTTTACCAAAATATTACCAAGCTATCCGTATATGACCACTAATTTTTAACTAAAATATAAAGTCAATCTGATTAGTCGTTTTTAAGCTATGCCGCGAATTGGCAGACAGACGGAATTGATTAAACATATTTTTTGGTACCTAGTGACGCTAAAACGTGAAGATATGTAGAACCTGAGAGAGTGATTTTTTTCACGATTACAAACATTGTATTTTACCTTCATTCATTGCATTCATATCATTAGTTATAACACACAATTTGAAATAAGTTCATTAAATACGTAATTTTTTATTAAGCCACCATCTTGAATTCGTACCAAAATTTTAGTAGTTGATTCCTACATAATTCTTGATTTTTGTGCCAAATTTGAGGTAAATTGTATAAGTAGTTTTTTAGTAATGATTTTGTAACATGGCTAGGTTTGTAACACTAGACCGTCATTTTGTTTTGCCATATTGGATTTTACCAAAATGTTTTCAGAGCATCTCCATGTTATGACCCTTAAGTCCATCGGTAAGTAGTTTTTTGTTATGCTGCAAGCAGTCAGACCGGCAAACCGACAGACAGACAAGAGATGTAATAAAGGAAGTTTGACGGAACCCAAAATAAGTTTAATTTGTGCCACGTTCTTTGCAAGTTCCTTGAATAATCGCTCATAGTCCAAGTAGATTTAGTGCTCGTTTTCCGCTTACATTTAAACCCGCAACCGATTGTATTGTGTAGCTTCATAAACAATTATCGATTTTATGATATTAGTATACATCTATATCACTACTATTGGGCTCGTATCCAAGATCTATCCTTTGTGGTCTTCCCACAAAAAATAAATCTCGGAAACGACACCAGTAGTGAATGGATATGCCCGTCTTGGCTCCAGCTTCCTTTCCCAGTGAAGAGGATCATCTCTTTCTGTCTGCAACCATATTTTAATTATTGTATTTAGAACTACCTGGATTTTGCGCAAGAGAACTACAATAAAAGGTTCACTAAGAGGTAGGGAAAGTTATTTGATTAGTGAGAAGGTAATTTGTCTTAAGCTGGGACTATATTTCGTAATTTCTAAGGGATATAAAGCACTTCATTAATTTAGGATCATTATATTTTCCCCCTAAATAAATAAATATTAAGAAAACAATTACTTTTACTGTGATAAAAAAATTACGAAAAAGTTAACGGCGGACTGCTCTGTATTTTTTCTTTTTTCAATTTTGTGCAGTTCAGGCAATTACTAAAACCGGAAAATGTATAATAGCAGAAATATATAATTTCTGCAGGTGCGAAACGGCCTACTAGAAGAACTGCTTTTGATTATGTCACAGGATACGCTCCTGCGATCATGATTTCTGGGCTTCTACCCTCATCAGGCAGGCTGGTACCCAGGGAGATCTGAAATAACAGATTGCTCGATATGACAAAATCGAAAACGAAACGTCTATCATACTGAAACAGTACTACAAGCTAAATGTAACACTTAGCACCACCTATTGGGGCTCCAGTGATTTCCGGCTGCAAACCCATAGGTAATTTAAAAAGCATGCACTAGCACCATCATGCGGAGAGTAGATACCAAAAATCGATAAAAATGCGCTCTCACACATCTTTATCAAAAGTTCTTGGCCGGAAAAGATATATGTATAATAGCAGAAATACATAATTTCTGCAGGTGCGAAACGGCCTACTAGAAGAATTGCTTTCGATTATGTCACAAGGTACGCTCCTGCGATCATGATTTCTGGGCCTCTACCCTCATCAGGCAGGCTTGTACCCAGGGAGATCTGAAATAACAGATTGCTCGATATGACAAAATCGAAAACGAAACGTCTATCATACTGAAACAGTACTACAAGCTAAATGTAACACATAGCACCACCTATTGGGGCTCCGGTGATTTCCGGCTACAAACCCATAGGTAATTTAAAAAGCATGCACTAGCACCATCATGCGGAGAGTAGATACTAAAAATCGATAAAAATGCGCTCTCACACATCTTTATCAATAATATTTTCTATTCTTTCAAAATATAATTTCATATGGTATTAGGAAATAACAAAAGTGCTCATTGATACACTATTTGACTCTATACTTATTGAAACTACAACTCGTAAAGTTTATTTGAAGTGGTTATTTCCTTCAGATTTGTCGACTTGTTATCTTAAGTGACAAAAAATTAATTTTATTTGAAAATATGACCCCAATAAAAACCAATTACTTTATAACGTGTGAGGTAGACAAGATCTGTAGAAAACTTGAACATGAATACGTTTACTTAGAAATATAATGAAGATACCCTAAAGATGTACAAAGGAGAGCAACTATGATCCAACACAAAAAAACCTTACCTAACTAATAATTATTTTATTTCCCCGTATAAGAACCCATATATTGTATTATTCGTATTACTCTAGGGGAAGATAAAGGAAATATTTTAATAGCAAAAATTTTAGAGAAAAAAATAAGTTGGGTATTTCTTACGTTTTAGAGTACCCAGATTACGAAAAACATAGTGGTAGAAACAAAATGTATAATGTCTGTGTTTATGTATCTAAACAAAAGTTATGTTCACAAAAAATTCAGAAAGGTCAAACTAATTCATTTCAAGTTTACACCAAAAATAGTTAAGGTCAATGTCTTACAGGGATTAGATTTTGACTGTTATGGGCGTAGACTTTCGATATTTTTAAGATGTATAAAACGTAAAAAAAATCATTTTTATACGCGCAAACTTATATTCAATTAAACTGAAAACGTATATATTTGAAGTTAATGTTTTGACATCGAAACACTGTGGAAATCATGGACGTAGATACTTTTTTCGTCTATATAGTTTAAAAAATAACTTATTATTATTTCGAAAAATGGCGAAACTCGTCAAATCCTTTCGTATCATTTTGCATATAAAAGCGTTTTTTTTTAACTATACAGACTAGTCATAACACGTTAAATGTCTTTTATCAATTTGTGTACAAATTTTTTTCCATTATGCAGAATAGTCCTTAAATAATGAAGCAGATCCCTGAAAATAAAAAAAAACTAAAAGCGATTAGCTTTTTTAACAAACGTTGAAACACGTCATTTTTTAATTTTTTTGAAAACAAATACATTTTATCTCACTATACAGGGTAGCCCTAAAATTATCAAGCAACTTCCAAAAAAAGATAAGTTAATTTATAAAAAAATATAAGTTAAATTTATTATCTTTGTATATAAAACTTTTTTTTCACCATGGATAGCCACAAGTCAGCCCTAGAGGATAAAGAAATACACATATTATATTTCCATAACGCTGATTCTTTAAAAAAACGGTAAAAAATAAATTATTATTCTTTTTTTGCATATAAAAGCAATATTTTCCTTTATATATTAAAATCCTATGACTTCTTTTTCAAATGTGGAATATACGAAATTTGTTCTATTTTTGTGTACAGGGTGTCCCATTTTCGTGTGTTTTACGAGGTTTCTCCTTTATGAGTAGAGATACACAGATGTGGTTTTTACAATATTGCTTGCCACACACAGATTTGTCCTTGACCTCTTAGTTTCTGAGATACAGGGCGAAATTGAAAATGTTGCATTTTTGGATTCTCCTCGCTTTACCCATTTATCGTAACATATCGGAAAGGTAAATAAATGTCTGTAAGGCAGCTTTTTACGTAGAATCCAGTGATGTGCTCAATTTTTTCGTAGATTTTTCAGTTTTTGAGATATTGGTCAAAGTTACACTTTTTAAATGGAACACCGTGTATATTATTTTTTTAAATATTATTCGTCTCGTTATAAGGTTTCTGAGAATATAATATAGCCTATACTTATTTTCATAAATAGAATGGAAAAATGAATTTTTGACATAGACGGCTGTGGTTTAAATTAGGTAACCATGACAATTAATTAATTAAAAGGTCAAATTTTGTGTATTGAATTTTCCAAGTTAGTTTCCTTGCTATTTTTATTATATGTATTAAATACGGCAGGTCATGAATAAATGTTTCATATTATCCAACGAAGACGCTGATGCGGCGGCAGAGCTTCATTTGAATAGGTTATCAAGGTACATGTCTACAGGTCTTTATGTATTCATTTTAAGTATCGGGTTTCAGATATCCTGAAAGAAGACTACCAGATAAGCATATTTTCCTAAAAACACAGAGGAATCTAACTTAATATGTATGATTTAATAATTCTGATCCAAATGGTATAACAGAAAAAATAAGAGTCTGAGGTCAATGATTGGACATCAGTTAAATCCACATCAGGGACATCTTGCAGATGCATTGAGCAAGAAATGGGCGTACCCAAAACTAAAGTTCAAAGGTTTTTAAAAGAATTTAAGTTCAAACCTTACAAGGATAAATTTGTGCATCACCTTTACCTTGGCGATCCTGCGCGTAGAGTCGAGTTATGCAATTGGTACGTCAACATGTGTGTGGAAAATCGAATGATTTTCACAGGAAGATCATTTAGTCGGATGAAGCGTATTTTAGCAGTAGAGATATCCTCAATTGGCATAACGTAAGATTGAAAATAAACACGTCATTTTTCCGAGGCATCGCCAAGGGAGGTTCGGATACAATGTGCCTTTATTCATTTTGGGAAGAAGAATTAAATATTGGCACACACCTCTCGCGTTATACAACACTGGCTGGAACAACATTTCCCTAATAGTTGGATAGGCACACACGGACCTACTCGTTGGCCGCCACGGTCTCCGGATCTCTTAATTTTAGATTGTTTTTGTAGGTAAATGTAAAATATACACAAGGAGGTATGAAACTATTAAAAAGATAAAAGGTGCTACAGAAAGTGCCTTTAGACAGTTGCGAGTCCGCCTCATTATAATTGAAAATGCTTTAAGAAGACTACAAATATTATGCCAAGAATGTATAAGACACCATGGTTAAACATTCGAACAACATATGTTGAATTAGAAGAGTTAAATAGCTCTCACCACTGATCAGTGTTAAAAAGTAGTTTGTTGTTTTCAGTTCTTCTTAGAATCTAAATATTGTTATTTTTTTTAGAGTTAAAATGTTTTAAATTAATTTTTTTATTGTTATCGAATTTAAATTTTGTTATCGTTTTTAAAGCTAAAGTTTTTTAAAATAAAAAAATATCGGTGAGAATGAGCTGCAAAAAAATGTTTCTAGAGAACTAATTTATCTTAACGCGGCCTTGAATTCAATAATGTTGTCTTAAATAAAATAATAGACCCTTTAAAAAACAGATTCGCCTATAATTTAAAAAGTGAAAAAATGCATTTTTCCATTATATTTATGAAAATAAGTATAGACTATAATATATTTTCAGACTCATAACGAGATAGATAACATAAAAAATAATATACAGGGTTGCCCATTTAAAAAGTGCAACTTTGGTCAATATTTCAAAAACTGAAAAACCTGAGAAAACGTTCACTGAATTCTATGTAAAAAACTGCCTAAGAAACATTTTTAACTTTTCGATAAGTTAAACGATAACTGAGTTCCGGGGGTGAGGGGGTCCAAAAATACAATCATTTTCACCCTGTATCTCAGAAAGTAAGAGGAACTAGGACAAATCTGTGTATGGCATCTTTAGTTTCATAAAAAAATAGCACAGTCTTGAGAATCTGGCATTTTTGTATCTCTACTCATTAATGAGAAACCTCGTATAAATCCCAAGAAAATGGGACATCTTGTACCTAATATTTTCCGTTTATACAGGTCATTTATAGGGGATGAAAAATTTATTTCACAAACGATTAATATATTTAGAAAGTAGCAACACATCTTATATTTTATTAATTTCTTTTACATATAAACTTTAAGGTGAGGGGAATATTAACATACCAGGAAGAACTATGTTTATCAAACAAATTGTTTGTACAATATCAGAATATACCTGCCAAATATATCATTTTATAATAACGGAGATCAGGATATGGTCCCAAATTACTTTCAATATGTAATAGATACCTGTCAGTCAAAATATACAAATATTGTGTTGCTTAAATAAAATAAAATAATTGACACTATAAACCAGGTCCTTTCATTTGCATATAAACTTCAAACTGAGGGGAATATTAAGAGGAAATACTATGTTTATCAAACACATTTTTTAAATCTTATTGTACAATGCCCGAATGTACCTGCCAAAGATATCATTTTATACTAACGGAGATCAGGATATGGTCGCAAATTACTTTTAATATTTTGGTAAATTCCTGACTAGCAAAATATACAAATAAACTTTTTTTCTTGTCTATTTAACAGAATAGATCATTAATATTAAATTTAAAAAGTGCACATAAAAAACTTAAATATTTGTACAAAGATTAGGAAAATCACTAATTCTAATATATTTCTCTATAATACGGATTTTAACACGTATTACCCAGTAAGTTGTGTTTAGACATATCTAAAATAATCTAAACAGTGTAGTTCCAACCCTAAAAGGTGGGTCTGCAGGTCAAAAATAAAAATTAAACGGATTTTTAATAAAGTATGCTTCCCTATATAGACATTGCTATTTACGGATCATTGAAATGCTTGCAAAACTTCTAACTTAATAAAAAATTACTCAAATCTGTAAATATTATTTAACACTTAGTATGTTTTGAAACTATTATTTTTGCTATTGAAGTTTTTCTAAGAAAGTTAAATTGCTGATAACCTACAACTTTTAGTTGGTACACCATGTAGAATTTAATGCTTGTTCAATTTTGTGTTAATTTATATACATATTTTGTATACATTTTACATATTATTATTTTTACCAAACATTTCCATTATTTTTGAAATTTCGATGACGTTTTAAATTTAAAATTTTACCTTTTACTTTCCTCTTAATAGGTAAGTATCGTAATTAAAAAAATCACCCTCTGAGTTTATGGCTGATTTTTGCATATAAGAACCCCAGATGTCGAAAAACTTGTTTTCCATTTGTCGGTCTGTCGGTTTCTGGATAGTTTTGTT
The DNA here is from genome assembly GCA_030620095.1 of Kuschelorhynchus macadamiae. Taxonomy (NCBI): domain Eukaryota; kingdom Metazoa; phylum Arthropoda; class Insecta; order Coleoptera; family Curculionidae; genus Kuschelorhynchus; species Kuschelorhynchus macadamiae. The sequence continues at coordinate 274,384 of JAUTXW010001856.1, forward strand.
CACAGCAAATCCCAAAAATTACACAAGGGATTGACTTCGAGTTTTGCTGAAAAATCAAGGATCACAAAATATTTAAAATATAATTATTAAAATATCGGTAAGTTGGCTTCACTTAGAATTTCCATTCTCCTTTTAATCAGGGCTAGAAATGCATGATGTTTAGTTGTGCATATAAATATTTAGTAATGTGTACATATACAAATTGTTTTCTCCGGTTACCAATTTCCTTTTTTATCCAAGGAAGTGTCAGATGAACAAATTTATATATGTGCGATATATATGTTATTAAATGGTTTTGCGCGAAACCAAACAAAGTTATTCTACATCATCTCTAATAAAAAGAGGAAATCTAAATGAGGGAATCTCTGGGTTAGGAAAATTTACCAATTATTTCATACTGATATTTTAAATATTTTATTAGGCTGCAATTGTTTGGAAATACTATAGAATTCAAAAGTTGTAAATTATAGTACCGCATCTTGATTTTTCATAATATATTATTCGAGTTGAACTTTGGATTTAAAGGGTTTTGCATTTTCAATGAAATCCAGTTAGTTTCTATTATGCTTCATATTGATGTTAAACGACAGATTATGAAAACCTAATATAAGAGGGTGAAAACCACATCGCCCTAAGTTAAATTGTTTGGATCGTACAGGCTTTTAATGTGGGTAAACTATCGATTTTCAAATATGAATATTCGATATAGATAGAGTTAAAGGATATATATGTATATACTTGATAAATGTTCAGAATTTGATGCATAATTTAAAAGTGTAAAAACAAATATACGTAAATAAAAGTTGTAAACATCGTTCGACATTATAGATCATTGCGCTTACGGTATTGGAGGGCCTGTTCCAGGCGGGAGTCATATTACCCTTGTAGTGTTGATGTAACGTGAAATAGAAACATATCCACAATAGGTTAATTTCGATCAGTAGCCGTACCATATATCCGTTCTTTTTACTTTTACTTTTTCTTTTGGCACCGTTCAGAAGACGAACATAAACGCATTAAGATATGTATAAACACATTATTTCATAATAATTTCTTTATTTTTCGTAAAGTACTTAAATCGCAGTACATGACTGAGTCAATGGTAGATGTAGAACAGTTTCCCTATCTAACAAAAAATTGTCGGTATTTTCAAACAGTAAATTATAAATTAGGATATATATTTAACAACCTTGGGCAGAAAATTACACTGAGTTTACAAAAAAATCTTGTCAAATTAAACCTATTTACAAGTCACAAAGGTACCCACACATACGAACGGGTCAATCTGCAGTTACGAGAACGTTGTCTAATTTTACCTTCGGGAGCCATGAGGCTTTTCCCATCATGACTTGCAAAAGTTCGTTAAGCTTTAAATGACAAATTTGGAGAAAAACGTATCTCTATTCCCGTTTTTATAACAGCACTTTATTTTAATAAATAGAAAATTATCCTTGCATCGTACGTTTAAGGCTCTACCTGGGAATTGAGTACATTTCTAGAGGCAGTTTACATGAATGTTGTTTAAGGCCGTCCGAAGCAATGGGGGACAAAATTAGCTCTAACTCTAGCGCGACATAAGTTCAAACGGTTCAAAATTGAATATTTATTAGTAGTTACAATATGATTAAAAAATCATTTACATTTTTTAGGTAAATTAAATAAGTAACAAAAATAATCATGAAACATGTGTTTTGTTAATAAGTTTAATTCTTAAAACTTAAAACAAAACAGAATCAGTAAAAATGCCCTAATAATAAAAAGCAGATATTTACAGACAAATTTAAAAATATACTAGATTTTTTTCGGAATGCCTGGACTTTCTTTGTATGGTATATTAGAGTACTGGAAATAGTAAATAGTAGTTCATCTACTCCAGTATTTTTTGCAAATCTTCAGTTCAGCGTAAATTTCCTAATTTCCTCCAAACATTGATTTTTGGTAGTCCATTGGATGCACCTCTAAAAATCTTCACAATTGAATATATATTAAGGCGTTCTGCAATTTGTTATGCAAAACGTTTTGTGATATTTTGACTACTTATTCCCAAATTTCATAAAAAATAGGCAAAATATATTTTTTAAAAGACCCTTGCTTGTTTTTAAATTTAATTACCGGTTATTCCATAGGTTAGGGATTAAAAAATATGTAGGTTAGGGATTAAAAGATATGTTATTTAGAACGTGGGTAATGAACATACAGGTGTCTCACCACGAGGATGGCTCGCAGAGTTCTTACAGAAACTATGGAGTCTAGAGCTTGAGGAAGTTTTTTCTCTAAGCCTCGAGATTTTTAAACCTTGCCATAAGTTGTCGCATATTTCAGCAAATTAGAAGAAAATCTCTAAATAGGTTTCAACTATATTTATTAATATATTTTAATATTTATTACTATCACACTAATTTAAGAACGTATAAAGATATCGGCAAGCAGTTTTTAGCCAAAAATAGTTTTTTAAGCTTTCATCGACTACTGAAAAAAATACCCTTCCTTTTAATGAAAGGAAAAAAAATTTGTAGTTAGCAACAGCGGCGTCTAAAAATAACAACGGAATTTAAATTCACCTAAAATACCCTTTTAAATTAGCCTAAGTTCATTATAATCGGGTACATGTATTAGAAAAAGTATTGATTTAAAGATTAAAGGATTCATTACACACTTCCGCTCTTATTAAGACTGGTTCGGTGAAATATTTTATATCAAACTTTCAAAGTTCTAACTTATTCTGGCCCCTCAGGGGGATAGAGTCTGCGAGCCGATTCACATATGGGTCGACTCGAAAACTCTATTACGGGTACGACGACCCTGGGACCCCCAGTCCTACACACACATATACACATCATTAACCACTCATTACACTACACACACAATAACACACACACTCACATATACATCACTCACACTCCATAAGTACACTATAAAACATACATATACACAATTGCGTATTGTATCGTCCTGTCACGTCCATTTATGTCCAATCTCTTAAACGACTATGAATATGTCCTTTAAAGATAATAAACTTACGGTGCAGGGGGTCGGATCACCAGTACCGGTCGGTGTAGAGAGTGGCCGTACGGACTCCTCCCGACCATCAGCAAGCGACCGTACAGCGTCTCCGGTGGGAAACCAGGCTGGAACGCAGATTACGACTGGAAAAAGCTCGAGTTTATCGAAATCCATATTTAAATTCACTAATCGAGAAGAATTTCCTTCATTACATTTTTACATTACATCACCTATAGAATTCTCGCCAAATTTAAATAAATTCACAAAATTCTTTATTATTAAACTAAAAGATGGTTCTTTCTCTAATATCTCACCATTTACAATTCACAGAAGTATTACGGTTGATATAGGTACAGTCTTGACTACAAAGAAATTAAAAGATGGCTCATTACTAATTGAAGTACAATCGGAAGAACAATCTAAAAACATTATATCACTGCATAAACTATGTGGATTAGACATCACTGTTGAACCTCATAAAACTTTAAATCATGTAAAAGGAGTGATTACTTGCAGCGATCTTCTGAATTGCGATGAGAGTGAAATACTAACGAATCTATCTTCTCAAGGGTTTATTAGCGTTAAAAGAATAACCATTAAAAAAGGAAACGATATCATCCCATCCAGTAGCCTTATACTTACCTTTGACACTCACACTCTTCCAGATAGAATACATGCAGCGTGACATAATCTTAAAGTAAGAACTTACATCCCCAACCCCCTTAGATGCTCTAATTGCCAAAGATTTGGTCACCTTACAGCAAACTGCACATTTGAACCAAACAGCCCATCATGCGGACACTATCATGATACTAATACACCATGCACTCCTCCCGCATTTTGTATAAACTGCAAAGAGCAACAGTCTCCTAGATATAAAGGATGCATATCCTATAAAAAGGAAAAAGAAATACAAAGAATAAGAGTCATGGACAAGATATCATATATAGATGCCAAAAGAAAATATAAATCACTCTACCCTACAATTGACATTTCCTTTGCTTCAGTAGTAAGCAAAAACACTTTAGCTACAAAAACTGCAAGTTACGCTACCCAGTGCAACTTATCCCCAACCCCGCCTCTCCCTACCCTCGCCAACCCTATCCCAAACATACCGTCCACAAACAAACCCATCCCCAAAATAACCTTAAATCCATCTTCACCCCCATCATCCACCATTAAAACCTCTCATACCCCTTCCTCACACCCTAAGACTACTACTACTACTACTACTACAACTAACTTAAAATCATCATCCAACACATCATCTTTAACCCGACAACACTCAAATTCCTCTATTAGTAGCACCAAATCTTCCAAATTTGATTCCAGTCACAAATCTCAAAACAAGTTAGAGAAATCTAGTAAACCTAAAACAAAAGATAAATAATCAAAATATTCTTCAATCGAATATCAATGGCTTCTATAACAACTTAGAAGATTTATCTTTATTAATCTCTAGATACCATCTATCCGTAATATTTCTTCAAGAAACTAATCTCAATCCCCAAAAAACTGCTACCTTTAAACACTATAACATTGTAAGGAAAGACAGATTCAACGCTGACCGTTCATCCGGCGGCGTTGCAATCTTAACCCACGACTCTATTTCCTTTAAACAGCTAAACATAATATCTACACTAGAAGTAATTGCTATCCGCACACACTTAATACAATAAATTGCTCTATGCAACATATATATCCCCTCTTCTTATAATCTGTTAGACACTGAACTTAACTCTATTATCTCCCAACTTCCTTCTCCTTTTATACTGGCCGGCGACTTTAATGGACATAATTTTCTTTGGGGTTCCTCTCATATAGACAATAGAGGTCTTATAATAGAAAATTTTCCAACAACTCACAACTTATCATTACTGAACACTGGAGCAAATACTTTTATCAGTTCTTCATCAGGAACGTTTTCCTCTCTCGACCTATCTATTTGTAGCACTAACCTAACATCGAAACTTCAATGGGAAATCTTAGAAGACACCTACAATAGTGATCGTTTTCCAATAATCATACGCTTTCTATCTTGGAAAAATAATTCCTATCATCAAAATCAGGAATCACTTTTCAACCTAAAAAAGGCTAACTGGGATATATTTCGTCAAGAATTTATTCTACCAAACCTAACACATCTAATATCGACGATACACTAAAAAATTTTGTAAAAGCCATACTTAATGCAGCCTTTGTTTCTATCCCTATGTCCTACATAAATCCAAATAAACCCCCAGTAACCTGGTGGAACTCTGATTGCAAAAACGCAATCAGAGAAAGAAAAAGTGCCCTAAACCGCTTCAAACATACAGCCTCACTAACAGACTTTATTGAATTCAAAAGAAAACGAGCATCAGCCAAAAGAATAATTAGAGAATTTAAGAAAAAATCCTGGATGTCTTTTGTAAACAACATAAATTCGCAAACGACTAATCAGGATATATGGACCAATATCAAAAGACTTAAAGGAATACCTAACAGAACCATACCTGGACTATTAGATCAAAATATTTGGATAACTGATAAAAGAGATATGGCAAACTGCTTTGTAACCTATTTCAGCGAAAAATCAAGTAATGCATCATATAATAGAAGCTTCATTAAATATAAGTCGCGAGCAGAAACTACACACTTGAATTTCGAAAGCCCCCAAGAATTTTCCTATAATTTACCATTCACCATGGAAGAATTAAACTATGCCTTATCAAACTCTCATAATACTGCACCAGGTCCAGACGGAATTTTAATGCCCATGATCAAAAATCTTCCAACCCACGCTTTGGATTACCTTTTAATAATTTATAACATGATTTGGCAAGGACAAGTCTACCCTGACTGTTGGAGAGCCGCTACGTTAATTCCCATCCATAAACCAAAAAACATCACATCCGCTTACCGCCCCATATCTCTTAATAACCATTTAGGAAAAATAATGGAGAGAATGGTAAACTTTTGATTAAGTTGGTTCCTGGAAAAGAATGCACTAATAAACAAATATCAATATGGCTTCCGAAAAAACCACTCCACCCTTGATCATCTAGTAGGACTAGACATAGACATACATGATTCCATATATAAAAAACATCATCTTGTTGCAATATTTCTAGATCTCGACAAAGCCTTGACATAACATGGAAATATGGAATTCTCAAAACACTACACGACTGGGGTCTGAGAGGAGCTCTCCCTGAATTCATCAAAGGATTTCTATATGACAGATCGTTTAAGGTGAAACTGGATAGAATATTTTCTGACACTTACCCCCTTGAGAACGGAATACCGCAAGGATCTGTAATAAGTCCAACGTTTTTCCTAATTGCTCTAACTGCCATTGATACATTCATTTCCTCTCATATATCATACAAACTATACGCCGATGACCTAGTCATCTACTATTCATCATCCAGCTCCAGAGTATGTAATAGACATCTACAAATCTGTCTAAATTCGTTATCAAAATTCTCAGACACACATGGATTAATTTTTTCTCCCAAATCATCGACCGTCCACTTTTGTAGGAAAAGATCGTGCCCCAGAATTAACAATCTATCACTCTCAAACAATGTCATTCCAAACCAGGAATATACCAAGTTTCTGGGCCTAATTTTGGACAACAAATACAATTGGAATGAACATATAAACTATCTTAGAGCCAAGTGTTTATCTGATATGAACCTATTGAAAATGCTCTCAAATACCAAATGGGGATCTGACTGCCACACTATTCTTAAATTATATCAATCCCTAATCCAACCAAAACTAGGTTATGGCAGTATAATATATTCTTCTGCTCGAACCTCATATATCATGAAATTAGACCCTGTCCAGTCTGGATGTCTCCGACTCCATTCCAAACCAGGAATATACCAAGTTTCTGGGCCTAATTTTGGACAACAAATACAATTGGAATGAACATATAAACTATCTTAGAGCCAAGTGTTTATCTGATATGAACCTATTGAAAATGCTCTCAAATACCAAATGGGGATCTGACTGCCACACTATTCTTAAATTATATCAATCCCTAATCCAACCAAAACTAGATTATGGCAGTATAATATATTCATCTGCTCGAACCTCATATATCATGAAATTAGACCCTGTCCAGTCTGGATGTCTTCGACTCCATTCCAAACCAGGAATATACCAAGTTTCTGGGCCTAATTTTGGACAACAAATACAATTGGAATGAACATATAAACTATCTTAGAGCCAAGTGTTTATCTGATATGAACCTATTGAAAATGCTCTCAAATACCAAATGGGGATCTGACTGCCACACTATTCTTAAATTATATCAATCCCTAATCCAATCAAAACTAGATTATGGCAGTATAATATATTCATCTGCTCGAACCTCATATATCATGAAATTAGACCCTGTCCAGTCTGGATGTCTTCGACTCGCTTGCGGCGCCTTTCGCACAACACCGATAACAAGCCTTCAATGCCTCACCAAGACTATGTCACTTACTCATAGAAGAACATACCTTCTCACCTACTAACCTTTGGTTTAGACCTTTTATTGAGACACACAATAAATTCTTTAAAAACCTTCTTACAATCCAGTATTAAGAAAATCTTAAGACCACACTAGGCTCTAATGTCCGTTATTATCTATTATCCAGAAGACATGATCTTTCTCTTCCTGCCTACCCCTCATCCCCATTATATAAATTTCCCCCTTGGAACTTCCCTCAATTCTATTACGACTATTCTCTCTTAAAATATGATAAAAAGTCATACCCAACCTCTTTGATCATATCTGAATTCAAAAACACAATCAACACACAATACAAAAGATACAATTTGATTTATACAGATGGATCTAAATCCAAAGATAATGCAGGATGCGTCTTCTATTGCTCTTCAGGACAAAGTAAATAGAAACTGAATAAACACTCATGCATTATGTCTGCCGAATTGTTTGCTATATATAAATCACTAATATTCATACAGACAACAAATAATCACCACTGGCTAATAGCAACTGACTCAGTCAACTCCATCAAAACTATACAAGGCTTCCATCACAATCATCACTTAGTCATAGATATTAAAAATCTACTCACTGACCTCCATAGAGAAAACTTTAAGATAGTATTTATATGGATTCCCAGTCACGTGGGAATCATAGGTAATGAAAAAGCCGATCAACTAGCTAAAGAAGCTCTCACCGATGGAATACCATGTTTACAACTATACACACAAAAAGATTTAATCCCATATTTAAAACAACTAATCCAACAATGGGTTCAAGCTGACTGGGAACAACACAAAAACAGAAATAAACTATATGAAATAAAGCCAAAATTCTACTCAGAGATCTCCACAGATAAGTACAATCGTAAAGAACAATGTATCTTAAATAGATGCCTTATGGGTCACTCAAAATACACACACGAATACCTTTTAAAAAAGGAAAACCCCACTCTTTGCACGAATTGTCATACACAAACAAACATAAAGCATATACTATTAGAATGTCCCAACTATAATAATGCAAGAACTAAATATAAACTAAACTATAATAATTTAAAAGACCTGCTAAATAAAAATAAGTTCCCATCAATTTTAGAATATCTAAAAGAATTACTATTATACGGAAAATTATAAAACACAAAAGCTGGGCGCTAAATGGCTTATAAATGCTGATGCGCCCATACAAATTTAAAATTCTTCTTCTTCTTCTTCTAACTTATTCTGGGATTTTTTTCAGAAATGTTGACATATGTAACCAACCATAGCAATTGCCACCCTTTGCGGCAAAATTTGAGTTTTAAAAATATTTTCCAAAAATGTCTCATGGACACTTTTATAATATTTAAAATCGGTAAATTTCTTTACTCGGAACTTCCCTCGTTATGATTTTTCCCATTTGTTAGCAATAGTGAAGTGTGACCCAAGTTCAGTAGATAGTCACGGTATAAAAGTATTACATATACAGTTTTTTTATTTTTATTTGTTTCATCATATTGGATTCTTACCAATATTTTACCGTTTTCTTTCTACCTCTGCCATACTTGACTTTTGGCAATAATAAAATAAGTTCAATAACTAGTTTTTACATTGACGCATACTGCCATTTTGCTACGTCATGTTGAATTGGTACCAGATTATCCCATTTTCACATCTAATTTTTCTGCAAAATCAATTGAACCAGATTTTTTAAGTTGATTTTTTAAAAATTTTATTTGGTTCGCCATTTTGTTTCGCCATATTAAATTGAAACCCATATTATCAGTCTTTACTTACTCCGTTGGTCCACAGATACTTCCCAGATATTAAGTTTTTTACTCGTTTTCGTTAAGGATCCTCTTGTTGTTATGTTAAAGTGGTGTATTATTTGGGCTCATAACTTTTATATCCTACATGAAACCCATATTGTCAGTCTTCACCTACTCTGTTGGTCGGCAGGTATTTCCTGACCCCAAATAATACACCATTCTAATAACCAGAAGATCGTTAACGAAAACCATTTAGAAACTTAATATCCAGGAAATATTTACGGACCAACGGAGTAGGTAAAGCCTGACAATATGGGTTTCATTCAGAAAATAGGATCAATATATATGACCTGAAGAGGCACAAATTAGGTTCCCAAACGTCGACAATTTAAAAAAGACAAAATATTTGTTTTTTTTACTGGATCTTAACCCCAAATAATACACCACCCTAACAATTTTTTTTAACATTGTTCAGGTTTGGATTTTTACCAAAATATTACCAGGTCATGCCCATATGACCCTCAATTTTTGGTCAAAATTTGACGTCAATCGGGAAAGCAGTATTTAAGCTATGTCGCGAACTGACAGACAGACGGACAGCCGGATCGAAGGAATTGATAAAACATGTTTTTTGTTCCGCCATCTTGAATTAGTAACACACTTTTACTCGTTGAGCCCTATACCACAATTAGTTATGGCACACAATTTAAAATCATTAAGTAGTTTTGGTTTTTTGTTTTGTTCCTCCATCTTAGATTCGTACCAAAATTTTACCAGTTGATTCCAACATAATACTTGATGTTTATGCAAAATTTGAAATAAATTCGACAAATAGCTTTTTCATAATATTTTTTTAACATTTCACTAGGCCGCCATTTTGTTTTTGCCATACTCGATTTTTACCAAAATATTACCAGATCATCCCCATACAACTCTTAATTTTGTATCAACATTTGAAGTCAATCGGGTTAGTTTTTAAGCTATGCCGCGAACTGACAGACAGACCGACAGACGGGCCGACGGAATTAATGAAACATATTTTTTTGCATCTAGGAACGCTAAAACGTGAAGATATGTAAAACCTGAAAGGGTGATTTCTTTCATGATTAAAAACATTTTATTTGGCAGCCATTTTATTCCGCCATCTTGAATTACTACCACAGTTTTACTAGTTGACCTTATACCACAATTATCAATGCCACACAATTTGAAATCAATTCAGTTAGTAGTTTTTCAGGCTTAGTTTTTAAATATTTTGTTATAAATGTTACCAGTTGATTCCAACATAATACTTGATATGTTTTGCAAAATTTCAGACAAATTTGATGAGTAGTTTTTTAATAATATATTTTTTAACATTTCACTAGGCCGCCATTTTGTTTCGCCATATTGAATTTTTACCAAAATTTTACCAGGTCATTCTCATATGACCCTTAATTTTGACCAAAATTTGAAGTCAATCGGGTAAGTGGTCTTTAAGCTACTCCGCAAACTAACAGACAGACAGACAGACAGACAGAAATACTGACAGACGGACCGACAGAGTTGATAAAACAGTATTTTTTGGCGTTTAGCGATGCTAAAACGTAAATATGAGTAAAAGTATTACAAACATTTTATTTGTCCGCCATTTTGTTCGGCCGTCTTGAATTAGTACCACTATTTCACTAGTTGATTCCTATACCACCATTTACTACACACAATTTGAAATCAAACCATTAAGCAGTTTTTTCAGGCTGAGTTTTTAAATAATTTATTGAGCCGCCATTTTGATCCGCTATCTTGAATTCGAACCAAAATGTTGCCAGTTGATTCCAACATAATACAATTGCAAAATTTGAGATAAATTGGATGAGTAGTTTTTTAATAATAATTTTTTTAACATTTCACTAAGCCGCCTTTTTGTTTAGCCATATTGGATTTTTACCAAAATTTAACCAGGTCATCCCCATATGAATCTTAATTTTTTTACCAAAATTTCTATTTCATTATATCTAAATAAGGGATAATTGATTTTTACTTGAACTAGAAAAGTATATGGAAAGTATAAAACAAACATTGGTTTAAACAGGTAAACTGATACATCTAAATTGGATACCTATTTTCTTCTTACTTTTTTTAATTCAGAACCTTGAGTTTTTTTTATATATATTATACGTATTTATGCTATCGTGTTGCCTCTAGACTGGAGACGTTACCCATTAAGTTTTCCCTACGTGCTGTAAAAGCTCAAACACCCCAGGGGGTACTTGAGGTTAGTGCATTGTAAATTTCACTGTGTTCTCCTATTTTCCTTCCTAATGATAATGAGTTTGCAATTCTTTGAAATGTCAACCATTTTATTTCAGAAAAATAGTTAATGGGCACTGTGGTTCAATACTCTTTTAAAATTAGTTAAAATGTATCGTTTTAATTAGAATATCGAAAAGCCTACAGGTTTTCAACAAACAAAAACATTATCCAAAAAGAACTTTTCGATACTCGCTGCCTAAGGACTTGAAAATTGGTAAAATCTGATTTTACTATTTTTAATATAATGTAAAATTTAACATCCTAATAAATTCAAGAATAGATAGGATGCGGGTTAAGACCAGAAACTCTTTGTCTTTAAAACTGTAGGCCTTTTTTTATTATTAATTTTTTGCGTGCTCCTACTATTTTTGAAGAGCGTTATAAAGTTATTTTGTTTTACTAATCCAACAAACTAGAAACGTTTTTTTACGTACCTATTTTAAAACATAAGACAACGGAAACAACAGACATTTTCACAATATTTAAAAACAAACGTAACATTCATTATAGACGAATAACTGCAATAAGTCCAAACTTGGTTTGTCATCGCTATCAGTTATTCCGCTCGAAATAGTATTATTTTTTTTATATTGTTATTATATTGATCTGGTAGCAGAATACTAGCTCTTTTGTTTTATTAATATTGAAATTATTGCGGCAGTGATTTTTATTATTTTAGTATATTAGCATTGTGCACTTATTTTCATTTAATAGATGATTATATTGAATATTAAGGCCTTGTGTGTCGAACATTAGGCTTAAAGTGGTTTTTGCCCTGTCTACGATTTCAACATTAGCAGTCTTATTAAAATCGTGTCTCAAACTAAAATGGTATTGTGCTAATGCCAATTGTTTAAATATTGTTTTGTAACATCTACATATGAATTTCGGGAGTTTCCACAAAGAGTTTTATAGACAAGATCTAAGTTTAGTTTCTTGGGTAACTTATTTTTCAGTGGAGTATAAAGGTGGTGTAAGGTGTGGGTGTTGTAAAATGCTAGCTTACAATTTGGAAAGTTTTGCTAGTGTTTCTTCGATGCTTTCTGAGAGATTGTTATGTGGGAAAATTTGCAATAATTCGTTTCTTCTTGTCGACTTTTTTTGTTTTTTTTTTAATAATATACCTTTATAATTCGTTAAAACTTGATTAACAAATGCCATGGATTTTTAATTTAGTTCTATTTTTCTTTATGTATTCAGGGATACTGAGTTTGTGTGAAGTGGGATAATCTGTTAAGTAATTTAATACTCGCCCTGGAGCAGAGGCCTTTTCATATCTGTTGATTTTAAAAACTATATCCTCAGATCTTATCACGATGGTATCAAAGAATGGTAATTGCTGCTTGGTTTCCGTGGTGAACTTTGACTTGGGATGGTAGGTCTAAAAGTGTGATAAAAAAAACTTTCAACTTTAGCTTTTAGACAAGCCAGAAGAGTCTCATCCACATATAATTTGGCGGATAGAACTTTGAAAGGAAGTTGTATTCTATGCAACTGATTAGGTAATTCATGACTATAACAAAATTAATTCATGACTAACTTAACGAATATTGGATTTGCTGGATACACCATTGCCGACCTGTGGAGTTGTTCGATCATTTCTTGGTTAAATGAAAAATAACTGGAGTTAAAGAGCCATTCAATTATATTATATATTTAAATAGAAATCTCAAGAAATAGAAGTGAAAGCGCTAATATTTTGCCATTTTTTCTACAATTTTAAACACTCATTATTTTGGAATATTTGTGAAAAGGGAAACCACGTTAAGATATAGTTTTAAGGCAGAATGATTTCTTTAAAAGATGCATCAAGTTCAAAAGAGTTTTTGATTTTATATATTATATAAGTTATTGGCATTCTATGAAGTGGAATTTATACGGCTTCGGATGGGTCTTAAAACTTATGTTGGGTTTGTGAGTTTTTTTTAAGATCAAATAATTTAGAAGTCACTATTGAAAATTTTAAATTTTAGAAGACAGTTCATCAATAAATTGGTTATTTGAAAGATTTTTACTATATCATTAGTTGGTTTTGAATATTTTCAGGTAGGTTCAAAATTAGGTTTTTTATATGTGTGTATCTTCCAATAAAGAGTTTATGCATTCTATATACTCATATCCGCATTAATATGTTGAATGAATTAGTATGTTTTTTAGAAATTATTTACATTATTGATAATTTTTAGTTATGGATGAATTTGAATTCTTGAAGTTATGGTCCTTAATCTTATTAACAAAATTAGTAGATTTAGATTAGTATTAACAGAAGTCCCTTTCATGTCAGCGCAAAATATTCCTTTTGCCTCCACTGGTACTTCTATCAGTTAAACTAAACAAATATTTTTTTAAAAATTTGTATATTTTGTATAGTTGTTTGTTTATTGGATAATTATTGTAGATTTTTTTTTATTAACTTTTTTTTACCAAAAACATTTTTATATATTTCTTTTTTGAGTTACAAAAATTAGTAAACATTTTATCGTTTTTATTTTTTCCAGTATATTCAATTTCTTTCGTTTTAAAAACAGTAATTCTTATTTCTATGTTCAATATTGATTTTTTTACGCTTTACGTCATTAACCATGTGATTTGTTTTCTCTGCGTTGCGATAAAATTATTCTTCAGTTTCTTAATGCAGCAAGTTTTTATCCATACTGACGCGTGCTTTCATAAGATCTATCACGGTTTTTCCATAGGTGTTTTGAATGAGTTAAAATAATCTCCTAGTGGTCTGCATAATGTGAAATTTAACGTCCTAATAAATTCAAGAATAGATGAGGTAGCGGATTTAGGACAGGAATGAAAATCCTCCCTTCCCAAGGGCTAAAAGAAACAAAAAAAAATATTTTGTTTCTTTTTTCTAAAAAAATAAAAATAATATACACTTTTTGTACATAAACTGTATGGACAAATTAATTAATACATTACTGATTAGAATACAAGTATTAACAAAACATTAACCCCCGTATTCACTAAAAAGGTTTAAGAAATAGACCAAGTCTAGTTGCCGTGGTACTTAAAACTCTAAGTTCGCCAGTTGTATTTTGCTTATGTAAGTGTCATTTTTTAATTGTGAGATTTAGAAAAATTATGTGTTCAATTGTTAAAAATGTCATTTTAAACCTATGTAATTATGAGATTAAAAAAATAAGACAAAAATGTTTTTATTTAGGCTCGACGCGTTTCGGTTAAAAAACCATTTTCAAGTGCTTGTAAATATCTAAAAAAATGTCAAAATTTACGGGAGTCAGGAATTAAATAATATAAAATAAATTGCTTACATCAGGTTAAAACAGGATAAACATTACATCAACACATAAAAGACCAAGGTTTAAAACACCTACATACATTAAAAACTAATTATTATCTACTGAAAGATGATCTGTAAATGTGTGAAAATCAAACCTATTCACAAATCGAGTATATAAAAACAGGCATATAAAAATAAACATTCTTTTGGTTTAAGATATGAGTATAATATAGGAATTGCCTACTATTTATTATTAAAATAATTTTATTAAATGGGTCGCCTCAATAAATTGTCTACCGTTGGGTTCATTTAGTGTAGTATAATTTTTGTTCATTGAAATCTTCGTGAGGGGTTTATCAACTTGATTGTAGCAATTGCAGTTCTTCTTACATTGCTAAAACAGGTAGGAGCTTCAAACTGAGAATCCAAGAACATCTCAACGCTCAAAAATCTCCAAATGTTAAAAAATCAGCATTTGGTGATCACCTTAAACAAACAAAATATTCATTCGACATTTAAAATAATTTTAAGATGTTACATAATATTTCCAGGGGTAAAAAAGAGGATGCTCTTGAGAGCTTGGAAATTGCGAAGATTTCAATTAACGAAAATTATACTACACTAAGTGAGCCCATCGGTAGACAATTTGTTGAGACGGCCCATATAAAATTATTTAAATAATAAATAGTAAACAATTCCCATATTATATGCATATCTTAAACCAAAAGAATATTTATTTTCATAGCCAGGACACATTTAAAGTTCATTTTTCAGTAGATAATAATTAGTTTTTAAGTATGTATGTATGTAGATGTTTTAAACGTTTGTCTTTTATATGTTGATGTAATGTTTATCCTGTGTTAACGTGATGTAAGTAATTTATTTTATATTATTTCATTCCTGACTCCCATAAATTTTGACATTTCTTTAGATATTTACATGCTCTTGAAAATGGTTGTTTAACCGAAACGCGTCGAGCCTAAATAAAGACATTTCTGTGAAGATTTGGTCTTATTTTTTAATCGTTATGTTCCGACTTCCCCCTGGAGATGAACTTAACAAATCTTAAACCTATAACTGTCAAGTTAGACCTGGTCTATATTTAAACCTCTTTAGTGAATAGGGGTGTAAATAAATTATGAGTGAAGACTTCTTTAATTTTTATTTTGTATTATTTTCAGGGTACTACTACTACTACTTCTACTACTACTACTACTATTTTTAAGAAGTGATATAAAGTTATTTTATCTGATTAATTCAACAAACCAGAAAAATTTTACATACCTATTTTAAAACATGGGACTTTATGTCAACACACAAAACATTAAACATATCCAATTATAAGATAAGAAAGACGTTGACATGGCGTGTAAATTGATAGCGATGACAGATCAAGTTTGGTACTTGTTGATATTGCCCGTCCATACTGAATGTTTGTTTTTTAAAGGGATTTTTCATTTCTGCCCTGAATGAACCAGCTAACCCAGCTTTTGAACTAGCTGTATGTGTTGCAGACGCCATAATGCCTAACAACTATATCCTGATCTTTCTTGACGTGATCTCCCTTTTTACAAATATTCTAAAACAATTCGTGTTAGAACTCTTAGGAAAAAGTGGCGATATATCAGCTATTACACTTCCATTCCTCTAGACTTCTTTTCAGTATAAATGAATACCTTTGTAATTCCAGTTATTTTTCTTTTAACGGAGATATGTACCTATCACTCGACCATCGACAATGGATAATCCGGTCAGTCCAATATTCGGTAACCTAGACGAATGACCTAAATAGCTGCATAGAGAAACAACTTCCTTCCGATTTTCCATTCGTCAAACTACATATGTATGATACTCTCCTGGCTTGTCCAAATGCTAAAGTTGAAAACTTTTTATCACATTTTAATACGTACTATCCTTGGTTAAAATTCGCCGTAATATTAGAAATCAAGAGGTAATTACCATTCGTTGATACTATGGTAACTAGACATTAGAATTCATTTTTGAAAACCAACTGGTATGTCAAGGCAACTGCCTCAAGGCGAAAATATTTACCGAGCATTCAACCTTATATTAAACTATAAGTAGGAGTTACAAAACAATATTAAAAAAATAGTGTGTATCAGCAAAGTACTATTGTACAGAACGCCAACGCAACAAACCAGAAAAAAAAACAGCATTAGCAGATAACCAATTTAGTTTGGGACACGCTTTTGATTTTAATATTGTTGAAATCTTGTACAACGAAAAAATGTTTTAAGTGTAATATTAGCAAAATGGCCTACGTCAATCTAAGTATTTCGGTAAAAATTAGGAACGACACACAATGAATTAGTACTCAATGGTACTTAAATCGCCTTATTTAAATACCTCTTTATAAACAACGTTTTTGTTGCAATTATTTTCTTTCAATTTTTGTCAACAGGGGCATGGTAGATTTTTGTTTATAAATTATTTCCTATTGGAACACACTGTATATATTTTTAAAAATATGGATAAATAATAAAATAAAATATACCTGTTCAAGCGATTTTTTTTAAGTAAACATCTTTTAAATAAAAAATATTGTAATATTTAAGGGGCTGATTATTGAAAAATGCCTTCTTATCGAAACTCTACATCCTACAAAACAACTGTATTGCAAAATTCAGCTTTTTACGTCATGCGGTTTGAGCAGAATCGTGACTAATCAGATCGATTTTTGGAAACCCCTTGTATGAATTTTATAGAAATTTTAATATGTAAAATAATCAAATAAAATACACGAGTTTAAGCGTTTTTCCAAAAAACCCACTGTTTTTCAAATAAAAAATATTGTAATATTTAAGGGGCGGTTTCATCCCCTTGAAATTTGATTTTTAAGAAATCCTTTCTTACCAAACCTCTACATCTTACTGTAAACCTGTGGACCAAAATGCAGCTTTTTACGTCAAGAGGCTTAAGCACAATAGTGATTAATCAATGACTCGATATTTTTAAACAGCCTGTACAAACTACACAAAGAATAGTGTTGAAAGGTCTCGGTCACCAGACGATCGTTTAAAAATATTCATGTAAATCGGTGAAGTAGCACTCACTCACAAACTTACTGAAAAAGTTGGCTAATGTATTATATATATATAGAAAGATTAAATATTAAATGAATACAAACACACAATGCTAAAACAACCAAAATCAATGCCGCAATAATTCCAATTAAATTAAACAAGTGCCCACAATTCTTCTACCAGATCAAAATAATAACAATTTGGGAAAAACAAAATACCTAATACAACAAAAAGTGGAAAGTCCCTGACCAAGTTTAGACCTCTTAGTTGCAGTTGTCCTACTATACTAAATATTACGTTTATTTTTCAAATGTGAAAATCGCCATCATCTTTCTTAGGTTTTAATTGTATACGTTTGCTGTTTCGTGTGTTGACATAAAGTCAACACACATGTTTTAATGTAAAAAATATTTTTAATTTAAATAAAAATTTATTTAAAAAGAAAAAAATTTTCTGGTTTGATTATTAATAAAATAAAATACCTTACCTTTTTTTACTTAGCTTTTAACGAGTTATTAACTATTTAATTTGTTCATAGAGTTTATATGTAAAAAGTGTACATCATTTATCTTTTTATATGATATATATGATAGAAACAAGATAATGTTTTTTTCTTTGTATAAGCCCCGAAGAAAACTAGGTATATAGTCGAAACCTCGGCACTTTTTTAACAAAAAATACTTTCATTTCTGTCCGAAACAAGTTACCCTATCTATGCTTATCTGTTCAACAAACTGAGATTTTAAAACAATTCTTTCACCAATTGTTTTCAAAAATAATTACCAAAAATTCTAATTCTAGATTTTTCTGAAATTTGACCTTTAAAGGAGGCAAAAGCGGCGAAATGTGTATTTGTATAATTATCTAAAGATCAAATTCCGGATTTTTCGAAGTCCCACTCTTAAAGGGGTAAAATTTTATTTTGTTTGTTTTACAATATCTCAACTAAATAATGATAAAATGGCGTTTAGAAATAATTATCTAAAAATACTAGTTGGATTTCTTGAAATTAGACCTCTTATGGAGTTAAAGGTTGAAATAGATTTCCACGTTTTTAAGAATATTTTAATCCGATACAAAATATGGAATCACAGAAGCAATTACGCTGCTAGCTAATAACTGGACCGGCATTGGATTACACTGTTGACTCCTGACTTTCGCTAGGAGTTAAAATATGCAGATATTTTTTTAAGCCACTAATTACCAGCGTCAATATAACGATACTAGGATTCCTGTCTGGAACAGGTCGCAGGCGTAAGGACATTTAAGTCAAACAGCGATCGCGTTTTCGCTTTTTTTTATTCCATTTTAATACCATAGACTAGCAAGCTCCTGCAAAAAATTGAGTCTTAAAAACAATGACTTCGCTGGTTAATACCACGATTGGCGCTAGATTAGTGTCGGTTCCTGACTTTCGATGTGAGCAAGCGAAGATGTGGAATACTTTCTATTTCACATTTCATCAACATCAATAGAATGATCCCTGTTTGAAACATTTGCAGTTGCTTTGTATTGCAGGACATGCTCCAGACAGGGATCAGTCCACTTTCAATTTTCTTGACAAACACAAATCTCAACGGAATGTTAAGCAGGTGCAGATACAAAATTATATTATTTGATATAAAAGCAGTGTTGGTATGTTTGTTTCAAAAAGAATACCGACTTTTACAAGAGATAAAAAGTTGAAATGTGGTGTATATATATGGGCAATGGTGCCTCTTTGTAGGAAAAAATCTGAACTTTTGTCTTTTGCCAAAGTTATGTAGCATAAAATATGATTTAGAAATATATTGTTCTCAGGTCTGCGACACCCGCCCGAGATTCAAGGGCAAACTTTATTATTTATTAACACTGCTGAAACTGATATATGCACTCTTGTTTTTCGCATGGTCATTTTATGTTTCCCTTCAAAGTTATCGAAATATTTTATTTTCGCATATCTTTTATTACCATTTATTTATATATTTAAATTATTTGTTACATACGCCATTTTCATTGTTCGATCTTTACGTGTAATGACGTGCACGGCTACAGCTAATTTTTCATATAGACGAATTTAGTTTTTTGGAGTCCTGTGAGCCAAAAATAGTTACGAAATTAGGATGAAAATAATCTACTATTACAAGAACAAATTTAGGTGATTGGATCCAACTTGTTATTTATTATAGAATTAAAGTAAACCTTTAGCTTTCGAATGACAGGAAGATTGCCTAGGTTTTTTGTGTTAATGGATGATGTATTTCTAGCACCCGATTTAAAGAAAAAAAATTTCATCCTGCTATGAATTTTGGCGAATAAATGACAAAACGTTAGTTTTATGTTTAGATTTATACTTATAGCACTTTCGTTAGTGCTTTCAAATATTTCATTTTCTTTATTAGTAATAAATCGATTTCAAATTAGAAAGCATTGTTTAGTTCGATCAACTGATGAATCTATCTCATCTGGTTTAATCTGTTTTAGATTGTTGATTTTATTTTAAGTAATACAGTTTTAGTATATAGCTTAAATGTGGTCAGATTTTATAGGACTTGCATTCATTCATTTATCACGACCTCGTCAAGTCTCCTTTAAAATCTTAGTAAAGTTCGTAATAGCATCTACTTAATTTTAGTAAGCTTTGAGGATTAAAAAGTTATTTTTTTTACATCTTTAATTAAGAAATTCATTGAATTAGGAGATTGACAAAAATAGGCACATGAGCTACGGCGTTAAATTTCTCCATGATTTTCGTGTTTACCTAATTCTCCGCATTTCACATCAATTACATTTAAACAAGGCCATAACAGTAGCAATGAAACTATTGTATTTCACGCAAATCAACTAAAACCAATAAACCTTTGTTCCTTTACTGCAGGGAAAAAGGAATTCAACCCCTTTCTGTACGTACATGCTGTACAGTAAAATACTCTTCACCTGGAAAATTGCTTTCACTGTGTTTCAAAGCACGTTTAACATAATAGGCAAGGAATTTTGAAGTATAGTTAAAACATGTATCAATTTATTTTATATTTTTTGACCACTTATCTTAAGTAGGTATATTAATTATTTATTAATTTTCTATCTAGGAACGCGTTGCTTTGTGTTTTCATAGAAATATTTGCTTTGTTTTGAAGAAACTCCCGCAAGGGAGTATAAAAAGGTCAGGGAGAGACTACTTTTAGTACTCTTAAAAAATATTAAACATTTACATTGATATTTTTGGCCTACTTATTCAAAGGTATAAGCAACAATAGCAGTTAACAATAACGTTGATATTATATATTGTATATGTAAATTTACTTATTTGTTCACCGAGAAAATATGTTTTTAAATGCTAATAAAGTCAAAAATATATTCAGAAGCTATCAGATATTCTTGATAAGCGCAGCCGAGTAGAACTACTTTTTGCTAATGGTAAATGTATATATTTAGAGTACAAACAATATAAGTAAAATATAAAATAGGATACAATACACATTAATAAAAAACGGGTAATTTTTTGACCTCAAAATTAGAATTTGCTTATTGTCCCATGGCCATTGAATCATTAGTAATGGCATGTAAAAATGCATTTTTTCGTAAAGAATACATTATTTTGTCCTATTACCATATGCAATATATCAAAAGAAAATTACTGGAATTTTTATTAGTAAGTATGAGATTTTCCCGATTTGGCCTAAAGAAAATTAAAGCACAAAATTACTGAGCATACTAATAATTTCTTTATCATTAACCCTACTAAAATCGAAACAGATCAAATATGTAGATGATACGTTTGTCATTTAGTCTTATGCACAGAAAAACTTTCTTATATTTCTGGAGCACCTAAATCAGCAACATCAAATTACTAAATATACAATGGGAATTGAGCCAAATAGCACGATCCCGTTTCTTGATGAACTGGTTTAAAAGAAAAAAAAAATAGTACACAACTAGTACATTAGAACTTTCAGCATATAGCACGCGAAACAATAGATACTTAAATGCAATTTCTTCCCAGCGTCCAGCACAAAAGCAAACGGTTATTATATCATTAATATTTAGAGCCTTTTCTGTTTCTGTTCAGGATTCTTTATAATCGGAAAAAGAGGTACTGACTGGACCTTTAAAATTGTATAACTATTGCCAAAATTCACCGAATAAAATATGTCGCTAAAGTTTGCCGTCAGATAGCATTGCCCTTCCTACCATGCCAAAAATGTTATACCTCCTCAAACAGAAGGAGTAAATAAAATTCCTTTTCCCTCTAGAAAAGTGTATGTGGAAAAACATGTCGCTCATGTTTTTCTCTCATGTCCACCAGACTTAGAGAGCATGAACGATGTATCATCAGAAAATTTTAAACATACAATAGTGATACTGGTTACCTTCTACATCTCACGTGGAAACCACTGGTTTACGGTTCTATTCCTTCATGGGTGAAAAAGCCCGCCTGACTCAGATTCAGATCTCGTGGAGGAAAAAAGTCACGCAGTAATTTTAATTTGATTGAATCTTGTCCCAAGAACCATAATTTAATTTTAATTAATTATAATAACAATAAAACTAAGTAATATAAAAACACAAAACCCGACTTTAGTATTTCAGTGGTGGTCACTGCATAGACATATGAACAACGGTTAATAGAATCTCCCACAATTTTGAGTGCCAGGTACTTTAAAAAACTTGCCAAAATCGGGTCGTCCAATAACAGCCACGAATGATGAAATGTCTTTGGACATTTTGCTTGCTCTGCAAGATGAACCACGAACTTCCGTTCGAAAATTTCTTCTTCTTCACTAACAGTGAAAGGTTAGAAAGAAGGATCTATAAAGTAAATCAAATGCGTCCTTGTAAGGTCAGATTGCTCCAGGAAGTCTCAGAAGATGATCTGATACACGTCAAGAAATGATGAATCTCATCGATATTCAACATAAGTTTGTGAGTTATGTTCTATTTTCCGATGAGATTAATAGATTTGTAAACAGACATAACTGCAGGTATTAGTCCGTTCACAATCCTTACTGGATGATGAAACACCATACGCAACATCCTCAAAAATTTATTGTATGAGGGTAGGAATAATTGGAAACAATATAATTGGTCGTTTTTTCTCCACGAAAATTTGACTTCAAATTCCTACTTAGATTTACTTAATACCGGGATTATGCCCGCCTAAGTTAATTTATTGCCCGATCCAAATAATAACCAGCTATTACACATAATCATTTAGTATCAACAAGATGGGGCATCTGTACATTTTGGCATTCGTAATAGAAATTATTTAGATAGAAATTTAAAGATGAACAGGTAGACGAGGACACATAGAATGACCCCCTAGATCACCTGAGCTGACCCCCCTAGATTTTTATCTTTGGGGTTATTTGAAAACCGCTGTCTATCGCATCAAACCGAAAGCTCTAGAAGAACTAGAAAAGAGATTTTTATATGCGGGACGGATATATCCTATCAACACTTGCAGAATGTTCTTTTCGAATTCGCAGATAGGCTGGGGCATTGTCAAGTCGCTGAAGGAAAGCAGTTTGAACATTTTATCACATTCACTTTAATTGTTTATTATTTTCATGTTAACATTTAATTCCGGTATAAAGGAAGGTGTTGCTATCTTAAAAATATTCTAGTATCGACAATAGTATAGGGCCAAATTTTCAGATTTTTAACATTTATAGTTTGGCTATAATTAAGCTGTTCCGGAACATTTTCCCGACCCCGTTTAATGGTCTTGACACTATATAGAAAGTTATCCCAAATTAGTGAAACTACTTTTAACTATGGGCAGAACGATTTTCTGTCGGTGTCCCGCATTTGAATTCCGCAGGTCATTCGAATCTTTACTTCTAAAATAATAGACATATGACACTGAAATGTTGAAATATTCAGCCATCGAGATATTTTTAGATATTTCATTTGTGCATATGAAATTCCGGTAATTTTCGGCTTATTTAATAAATATAAAGCTATTTTGACATTAATAGCTATTAACTTACGAAAGCAAATATGTTTATTTCTGTAATTAACATGAGGTGATTACTCGTTTTTACTTCTGTCGTAAAAAAAAATCACTCTCCGAGATTTTTGCCGATATTTGCCTTTTAATGTGTTTAGATACCGAAAAACATGTTCTGCCTATTTCGTCCTGCTGCTTCCGCGCGGTCTAGCTCAAAATCTACTTATCCGATTGACTCTAAGTTCTAACAGAAAATTAAGGATTATATGGTATCATTTTAGTAAAAATCCAACGTGGCGGAACAAAATGGTGGCCTCACAATTTTATTAATAAATCATTACTAACAAATTACTTATCAAATGGACCTCAAATTTTCTACACTAATCAAGTAATATGTAGGATAAGCCATTTTGATGTGAAGCCTATGGCGGAACCAAAAACTATTTATCCAAATAACTTGAGATTTTGCACAAAAAGTATGAAATGGGAATAAACTGGTAAATCGTAGTGCAAATCCCATAGGATAAACAAAATGGGAGCCTACTAAAATTTAAAATATTCGGTAAAATTCCATTTCCTGGAATATAACTTTTGGAGACCACGTAAATAAAGTTATAAAAATAATAACAATATAAAAATAACAACAAATATTTCACACTTTCCTCGTAGTAGTAGTAATAATTGTAATTGGGAAATTAAAGTACCTCGCCATATTAGTCTCGAAAGGCTCTTTATCAACAATCTTCTCGGAACAGTATTAGTACCAACTCTGATATAGTTAATGATACCCAAACGGACCTTACACATTTCGGGATTCACACCACATATTGTGATGTGATAGGATTCTTAATCTTAAACAAGTCCAATAACTGGGCGTTGTAAGGGTGAATTGCACGGGTTCCCTTTAATTAATATAAGTGACGCTTAACTTGAAGGTGAACCTTAAGTAAAAGATTTCCGTTGCACGGGTAGTTAAATTGACTTTAAGCCTGGTTTAACGTCATCTAAGATAAGCCAAAGATTTCTGAGGCTTAAGCGTTACTTAAGTGACAGTTGACAGTTGGAACATTTAAATTGACAGGCGTGCATCGGTTTTCTTTTGAAAGTTTTGATTCTCTGATTGTTTAAAAATTTGTTGTTTGCTTTTACCTTTGAAAATAAAGTACAGACAGACGTGAATCGACACAATATAATACTTGATAATGATGACGATCCTGATGAACTTAATTTAATAATCCACGGAGTTCCAAAACGCGTATTCCACAGGGCAAATTATTTTGATTCTTTTGGTCAATTAACTTTTTTCGAAAGGTTTAGAGTCACGAAACCTACAGCACTTTTCATACTAGATCAGATTGAATCTGAACTTGAACATCCTTATGATCTGTAATGAATTGCATAATAATATCTGTAACTTTCCATACATTGATAGACAAAATGAACAACAAATGTTTATATATTTCTATGTGCCGGCATCGGTCCTTTTATTTTCGTTGACATCCTTATACGTATGTATAAGATTTAAAAGAATAGTTTTTTTTCTGTCGCTGAGAAATTAGGGACTCTTTTTTTTTTCGTATTTTCTGACATTATTATAAAATTCAAATAAAGTCACCGACAACAAACAACTAACAGATATTTCAAACTAGTATGAATGACACTAATGACAGATCACGGATTGGGTCTGGTAGTTTTACATTGTTGCCATATGTTATCACGGCTTACCTAGGTATGTGGCTGAGAAGGACCTAACTAAACCGATTTAAGGTTAAGGTGCGTCTTAAATTAAGGTTCAGTTCAACTAAGTGTCACATTTAAGTTGAAGCGGTGCAATCCACCCGAAGGCAGCGTAAACTGCAAGCTTATTAACCTCGACATCGCCTCGTGGAAGACACTGATTGACTTTCGCAGTGGTAGAATTTAAAAGATCTAAACTTCTGACGCATGGTTGAAATACAACCCCGGTGCTTTAAACGCTGTCATCTCGGCCTAACCATGTCGTCCTAAGATTTAGCATATTATTGGAAGGGAAGGAGTGTAGTAGTATAATCCCTGCCAGGAACATGTCCTGCATCGCAACAGGTACAATAATCCATTTTCGTCAAAGATCGCGATTTCGCTCTTTTTAGAGCTCATCAGGCCAATATACACTAGCAAGCCCCGGGTAGGTCAAAGGGGCAAATAGAGTCGCAGAAATAGCTACTGCGCTGGCTAATGCCACAACCGGCATTGTTAACTCTTTATTGTGGCTGCTGCGATGCGGGACATGTTCCAGAGATGGATCATAGTATCCCTGTTATGAAATTGGTGTAATGTGGATAACAAATATATTAACATTATTGCTCCTAACGAGAGTTAAAAGTCAATAGTAAAATTCAATCCATTTTGTGCTTTTGCCGTACATGTGGCTCGCGAGTTTTTGGCATCCCGGCGAAATATATTTCAGATGGCGATCATAGTAGTTTTGTTATAACGTTGGTACAACGTGAAATAAAAAAATATTAACACAGTTAATTAAAATATTTAATAAACTAACGTAAATTTATAAAAATGGGTTTTAAATTTCACCTATTTCTTTCTTTCAAGAGTATTATAAGTTGAAGTATGTATGCAGTATGCACCATTGCTGCATCCTATTTGAGATCATATCACATTTTATGAAAGTAGTTATTAGAACGTAAAACTGAAATAAATGGAAACTTTACACTTAATGCCACTTCCATGATATCGTAGAATGAGAAATCGCTTTCTTTTCTGTAGATCTCAAGAAATTGTTTAAGCTCTCCCTATAATGAATATGGATGCAATGATACACTTAAATTTATTATTTCAAGGGCACTATTTTATTACAAAGAACTAAAAAATACTTTAATTTATTCGTAGGAGACTTTTTACAACATCGTTTAAATTTTATTTTAAAAATACTAGTAGAATTAGAGACTTCTATCAGGATAAAATAATAGAGAGAGCATGCCCTCCATTCACCTTACTGATCTGCCTCTGTTAGAAATAAACTTTAACAATAATAGTCGTAGGTTTTAAGAAATCATGGTTCTTGGGATTAGACCGTGTCAAATTGGAATTACTATCCGACGTTTCGCCTTCGATTGCACGAGGCATCTTCAGGGATCTTTACTCCACGAGATCTTATACCCGACTTGTGCTAGCCGAACCGTGACCCTGTGTTAAGATCGGTTTCCACGTGTGATGTAGAATGTAACCCGTATCTCTATTGAAAATGTTTGTATGTTTAAATATTTCAATAGATTCTCTAACTTTTCGTTTATAAAAACCTGGAACCGATGCTAGAACCTTGGTTTCCTTTACATTTATGAAATGGCCAGTGTTATGCTGGTGTTCAGCTACAGCAGATTGAACAATTTGTTTCTTTTTAATACATCGTTCATGTTCCTTAAGTCTAGTTGATATTGACCGTCTTGTTTCTCCCACATATAAATTATATTATAAGTTTTTAAAATTTCTGACCCAGTGCGGCAACTCTTATTTACAAACCGCCACTGTAAAAAACAATGTGTTACTATAACTTTTTTTGAAAACAATAAAAAAACACACAATCAGCAAGATCCGAAACTGGCTAATCTGGCATAACGTGGAAAATCATTTCCTACGGCTCAAATTGGTTCGTCATTGGTTAGCTCCCGTGTGCAAAATACAGCTTCTCATATTTTATTGAATACATAACGTGGAAAGTGCCAAAAAAGCCGTTTTACTAATGTTTTAAAATCATCTGATGCAACCTTATAATTTATAGACGTTCTTATACTCGTTTCTCAATTTTTTTGCTGGCCTTTCTTCAGTATATTATTAAAAATTTACCTAAACATCGTCAAGTTCCCCAATCGAGATATTTGCTGGTAAATATAAAAATGTGTATGAATATACGTTATCCCCTTTTAAACTGGACATATCTAAAGATTTAAGTGAGGCGTTCGCGAACTCCCCCTATGATTAAAACAAAACAAGTGTCCTTGCCTAAAATAACAAGGATACAGAAACCATAAAGCGAATCCCATTATCCTCATAATCTGTCAGCAGATTCAATTTAATCTTTTGTGGCGCGGTTTAGAAAAGCTGTTTCAATCTTAAAGTCACCGGGGAACATATTATGAACAGTCACTAAATTACGATTTAACTTTTTAACGAATTTTATTTCCAGTTAATGAAAGAAACGTTGTATTAAAGAATACAGTAAGTGTTGTATCCTGAGTAAATATTTTAGAGGATAAGAAAATGTAACAAATATTGACTATGTTATAAAATATTAGATGTTGATCAATCGAGATAAGAAAAACAACCTCAAAATGTTTTTTATTACTTCCCATTGTGTTTTTTTTTTCACTTAGATATTTACGATTGAGTCAGCTTATAATTGGTGACAATTCGTACTAACGTTATGTTAAATTAAAAGGCAAAAACCACTTTGTTGCACACCTTCACTATATTTGTGTTTGATTAACATTACTAATTTCTTTTTATTTACAGAAATTTATAAAAATGAACCAAAGTACACGGCTACCACTCTTTCACGCACCAACCATCAGGGAAATATGTAACCAAGGCCTAAATTAACCAAACCATACATCCACAACAACAAAGAAACCAAATCACATGTCCACTGGTTGTCGTCAAAATTGCCCCTTTAGGAGTGTACAACCAAGTTCTAACAAGCCCCTAGAGGAAACAAACCACAAAACTACTTTCAAGAGCTAGATAGAGTTATTTAATCAATATAATTTTGTTTATAATGTTTTCAAGCTAGAATTCAGGCAGAGTATTTAACATAATTACGTTCTAATTTTTTACAAAAATTCCAATTTAGGATTTATTCTCTTCTTAGATATTAGTCACATTTTTGATGTACAGAAATTTAAACCAAACTTTCATTAACTCTTTCTTCTGTTTTAACTTTGGTAACGGTGAAATATAAAAAAAAAACAAAACACTTCACAGGACTGAATCATCATCAACATAACTAATGTTGCACCGTTGGCATAAGACACCAACTAAAACCTCGTCATTATTAATTGAGCTAAGAAACTCATCGTATATCTGAGAAAAAGCCCTTTCCATCGCAGATAATAGTAAACCACATCTCAACTGTACAAGTTAAGGAAACTCCCGCAACGCAAAAGAAAGGAATTCCTCTCTCTTCTGCAACAACACGTGAATTGTTACATAAAAGAAATTACATTTAAAAGTTTATTTGCTTGAAACATAGAGCTGCATAGCTAAAGATTAATCACCGTTTAACGTCGTTAATTATAATCAAATTAAATTTTTTTACACTGATGAGACATTTTATCTAATTCTTAAATTTGTGTGATCTTTGGCTATGATGTTTTGTTTTTACCCTACAGAAGCTCACAACTTAAGTCAACCAAGTTTGAAAAAATAGAGTATCCCTATAATAATTATTTTAGAATCATTTTAAATGGATATTCTGTTCACTAGAACCCTACCTTAACAATTTTAAATTTGTTGTTTATTTTAGCAAAGCTATAACTTTTTATAGATTTTTTAACACCAAAAGTACTAAAAAAGACAGTGTTGTAAAAGTGAATAAACGACATTGACTAAAAGTGGGTAACGGACATACCGCTGGGTACAGAGGGTGTTCGTGACGAATTATAAATTCCTGAGTTTTGCTGTTCAAGAGTTTTTCGATAATTCGTTAACATAAAGTCATAAGATTTGCTATATTCCAGTAATTCTCATAATGCCTTAAGCCAGATTTTTATAACCCATACTTCTTTAGCTATTACGTGAAACGAGAAAACTGATTCACTTAAGATTTTTCGTAATAAAACTAAAAAGAGGCACATATATTTTTTGAGAGTCACGAACTAATGGAAAAAATATAATGGTATCCCATTTTAAAAACAAGTAGGATTTATATCTTTAAACTTGTGCCTTCCAGGAAAAAATCTGTACTCACCTCTAGAATATATATGAAAAAAAATATAATAATAAGCATTCAGCAGTGAAACAGAGATACGAGGTGTACCTAATGGAAGTTTTAGAAATAATATAAAAAGCAATATTTACTAAATACTACCTGTGTTGCTATATCTACGAAATTGTAAAGCGAGGATAACTCAAATCACATTTAACTTGCTCACGTTGTCACTGAAGAATAGGAATTAATTCCCCAAAATTTTGCAACAATTTAAGACCTACTGTGCCAAGATTTTGCTTAAAAGGAGATCTAACAAAAATATTAATAATTATATACCGTTTTCTACTTCCCTTGTAAAATGGAAGTAATGTATTCGTGAAAAATCACCCTCCGTGATTTTTTCAGTTCTTTACGTTTCAAGATGCCTAGATGCCGAAAAACTTTTCTCGATTCCGTCGGTATATCTGTCTACTTGAAAAGCTACTTACCTGATTCACTTCAATTTTTGGTCAAAAATTAAACGTCGCATGGGGATGACCCGAACCAAAATGTCACTTTTGGTAAAAATCCAGTATGGCGAAACCAAATGGTATTCCTAGAGAAATCTTAAAAAAATATTACAAAAAAATTATATATCTAGCTTACTTCAAAATTAGCACAAAAATCAAATATTACCTAGGAATCAACTGGTAAAATTTTGGCACGAATCCAAGATGTCGGTGGCGGCTTAATAAAGTTTAAAAATTCAGCCTGAAAAAATTACTTAATAAACTGATTCCAAATTTTGTGGTAAATATCCAATATAATAGTGGACTAGTGAAATGTGAAAAAATTAATACTGAAAAATGAATTACCCAATTTACCTCAAATTTGGCAGAAAAATCAAGTGTTACATAGAAATAATATTTTGCTGCGAATCCAAGATGGCAAAACAAAATAACGACCAGATAAGATGTTTAAAGAATCAATGTAAAAAAAAATCTAATTCAATTTACTTCAAATTTTGCAAAAAAATTAAATGTGATATAGGGAAAAATCAAGTGTAGTTAAAATAATTTATTTTAATTGTGCCCAAAAATCAAGTGAGGCATAGGTAGAAACTGGCAAAATATTGGTATGAAATTAATATGATGAAACAAATTTGCGCCCAATAAAAATATTTGAACAGATATTATATATGTGCTACTCAATTACTATGTGCGGAATTAAAT
Source organism: Kuschelorhynchus macadamiae (assembly GCA_030620095.1). Taxonomy (NCBI): domain Eukaryota; kingdom Metazoa; phylum Arthropoda; class Insecta; order Coleoptera; family Curculionidae; genus Kuschelorhynchus; species Kuschelorhynchus macadamiae. The sequence goes on from JAUTXW010001856.1 coordinate 305,263, forward strand.
TCCTAATAAAATTTATAACGAGGGTAGTTCCAGTTAAAGGAAATTTACCGATTTTTTTATTAGTCTGTGCCTTTTAGAAAAAATGCCCTTAATTGGATACTGAAATAAATTTTTAACTTTGATATAAGTTGCAGGAAAACGAGATAGCAATACTACCTAAAATTAAAAAGATTTCATTTATCATTCTGTTTGTCATATACGATGAGGAATTTTGCTAATTTTGTTTAGGATCAGGTATCATAAAAGTATAGCATTATCGTGCAAAGCCCAGGACCCTATATTTAGAAATTACCGAGAGACTTAAAATATAGTAAAAACTAAAAAAAAATTGCAGTGACCTTTCTTAGTTTTTTGGTATTAAAAAATTGATGAAAAGTTGCAAACTTCTAAGTCAAAATTAACAAAGTTGCGTGGAGGAAAATTAGTTCCTCCCTTCGAACGAGAAACGGTTTTAAATATCTTATATTATAGTGCGACGAACGGATCTTGGGCAGCGATATATTATGGGAGCGGCCGGTAAGAAAATTGCCTCCCAGATCGCTGACAGTGTTCATAAATCGAGTTGTACAGTTCGAAATATTATTAAACTGTACAAAACCACTGGATATGAGGCTCAAAAACTAAGAACTGGAAGTTATCCGTATTAGTCCAATTCCAAAGGATTATCAAGCAAAACCGGCGTGTTAATTATAACGAATTGAAAATATTATAGAATCCGGCAACGGGAAAAACTACATCAAGAGCAACTTGTCACAGAGCTGCCAAAAACTGTGATTTAAAACTTACACAGTAAGCTTAAATTATTTTTGTTTTTGTTCGTTTTTAATTCAATATTTTATAGGCAAAGAGAAGCTTACTGACAAATATTCAGAAAAAATAGACTAGCATGGGCAAAGGCACATAATTTATGGTCTCCGAATCAATGGCACTCCAGTATTTAGAGTGATGAAGCCAGATTTGAAGTATGCGTTGGTGATAGTAGGAGCTGTATCTTAAGAACGAAAAAAGGAGTGTTTCAGAATGACTCTTCTAAAAATAGAGTTAAGTGTCCGGCTTTTGTTGTGATTTGGGGATCCATGTCAGCTAGTGAAGTCGGTGAACTTACACTTTGTGGAAGGTATTATGAATGCTGAAAAGTAAATGAAGGTATTATGAATGCTGATAAGTAAAATAAATATGTCTCAAAATAACTTAACACCTCAAATTGAACAAATGCGTTTAAATAATGTTGAATGTATCTTTCAACGAGATGGTGCTAAAAAAAAAGATTGGATGTTACAAAACAATATTTCACTTTTAAAATAGACGTCCAGTAGCCCAAATCTGTCAATGGTTGAAACTTTGTGGCAAATCATGAAGAAAAAGCTTCGATCATATCCTGCAAGAACCGTTTCAGAATTACGAACCCGCCTCCAAAAAATTTGGAACAGTTTGACATCAGATGACTGCCAAACATTAGTTGACACTTTCTCAAGACGTAATTTGCTGTCATTTGATTTCGTTGATTTTTTCTTAATTGACAGTTTTTTATATTTGTAAGATATTTTTTCTCTGTTTCAAAAAATTTAGTATTTTAGACTCAAATTAAATAAACATATCATATGTTATCAGAAGCATATTGTACTTTTTAATACATTTTGCGTTAATATAGCTTTAAAAATTACAGTTTTGATAGTTACGCCAACTTCACTGAGATAGGGCTCGTACATCACACCATGAAAAGCTTAGGATACACATCAAAAAATGACTGAACAGGAGACAACAAAACATAGTGCTAATGTGTGTGTGTGTATATTTATATATATATATATATATATATATATATATATATATATATATATATATATACGAGAATATAATAACAATTTTTATAAGAAACTGAAGCATTTTTCCAATACAAAAAAAACACCATTGAGGAATTCTCGAGTTTATGACCGGCCTCCACTCATGGGAACTTTTAATATTTTCAATGGATATTTTTGGCCCGCATAGTTTCTGTAGATTACAACTCGTACGTCAGACTTTAATTTTCAATATAATTCCATTTTTTTAAGCCACCCGCAAAGCAGCATACATTGAATTTTTTTTTTAAATCGTATATGACCAAATTTCTAGGTACGATTATGGGAACATGATGTTTGTAATGCTGTAAAATTAATTTATTTTTAAATATATTTGTAGTAAGATGACTAATAAAAGAAACACTGGAATTCTTGCTACAGCTGTTGGGGCAAAAACATTTTTGTTTATACATTTTTATACAAATTTTAACAGATAGTAAAGAAGGTCGCTATAAAATAGCAAATTTGCCCCAACAGAAATGCTCAATAATGTAAATTAGAACTAAATAAAAAATAAATCCTTTTAGCAAGAAACGGGTAGAGTTTAAAATATTAGACACTTAGATTATATAGATTCCATTCAGGCATTATTTTAAGTAAAACAATAATCTATTCAAAGCAAATATCTATTTCTAAATAAGACAGCAAAATTCTAATTACTCCTAAATATTAAGAAGCAGTTTTTATTTTTGGCTACTTATTCCTTATATACAACATATAATAATAAACATATATGACCACCATAAATCTTTGCCAGGTCAGAAACCAAAATGAGATCCCTTGGGATTTTTTGTTTTCTTTCTTTGAGAAAGTAATAAATGTTCCTTGTTTTCCACTGCGTAATGGAAATAACTTGGTTTGGTTTTTTTTACCTCTTCAAGTTAATATTAAAATTGCCATAACTCTGTCGGTTAACAGAAGACCTAAGTGAAAAACATTAATTTTAATAAAATTGCAGCTTAAACTGAATTTTTAAACCAATAAAATGTTAGTTAGGTATTTTTTGTCGAAAATAGCTGATATTCGGTATACATAGTATTTCTAAAGAACAGGAATGCTCAAATATCTCAAAATGACATATCTGGTCGGTCCAAATGGTATACAAATCGACGAGTTGTGTAGAAAATAAGTATACGTCGTTTTTTAAATGTAACTGGATACTCATTTTCATTGGATTCATTAGATTTGCAGTGTTGTCAAGTTTACTGGTTTTGCAGAAAATGAGTAAACTTTTTTTTTCAATTCTAGTCCTAAATTTATTTTCATGCCGGTCGATGTTCTCTGACGACATTAATGCGAATTCTAATCACTTTTTTTGAAAACATAAAAACCGAGACGACTACGCTGCATTTTAGTAACAATGCCGGAGCGCTTTAAATAATTTCCTACACACTCAAAAATCGAGAGTCATATGGAGACGAGTAAATGGTTTTCCCATAGTCACCTAAGGAAATGTGTAAAAATTCAATATTAAAGAAATAATTATTCAAATGACTTGAAATTTTGCAGAAAAATCAAATATGAGGCAGACATAAACTAGTGGCGAATCTTATATGCAAAAATAAATTGGGGCCCAATAAAAATTTAAAAAATCAGTAAATTTCCGTTCCTGGAATAAAAACCTTTTTATGGAGAGGAATGACTTATTTTTTTATGGATTATGTAGATAAAGTTATAAACAACCCCTTTTATTGAATTACATTGCACAAAAATTACATATACTAATTATTCAAGTGTCTGTCGACCTATGTTCTTTAGCCTTAATTATAATATCAGTATTAAACTAAATTAAAAACAAATAAAAAATAGGTTAATTGGCCGCTACCAGGAACTTCCCTCGTGACGAATTCCTCTACAAACAGATTTTTATATATGCATATATAGCTATTTATTAATAACTTTATGCATAATATACAGCTTGAAAAGGAAATTATTTTAACCGGTAAAATTACAAATAATTTAGAGCAAAAAAAGTTCTGTGTAACAGAGTCAGCACTCTACGGCTGCTTTGTCGTTAAACAGATATTTTAAAATTTACGATAGTTTTGAAAATGTGGAAACATCGCATAAATGCTGCACAAATAGTTATTTTGAATATTTATTATAGTTTTATCTATTATTATATATAGAACTATATGCACGGTCAAGTTTTTACAAGCCACACGCTACAATAATGTCTTTTATGAGGGCAAAAAGAAAAATTACTGGAATTAAATATCCGGTTTATCTTGCGCATGGATAGTAATACAAAAATATTTAATGCTCTTATATCTAAAAATCGTTCACTATAAATTGTTGTAGCTATCTACACATATCATTACAGTATAAATCTCAGTGCTCGAATAAGTAGGTAAAAATAAAGTAGTTTTTTTGCTTAACAACGTATCGTTTTTGTTCGTTTAAAGTAGTATAAATAATTTGTGCGGCAAGTAACACTTATTCCGTTTTACCAGACTGTATGTTCTGAAATAATGCTAATTCAATGGTTAAATATTTTTTTAAGGCTATATATTGTAAGAACTTTTTTATTGAATTATTAAAGATGTAATTAATAGTTTTGGATAATAAAATTAATAAAATTTTTAGTACATTTCTTAAGTTATATGCTTATATAAGAATTTTTGTCTTAAGTGACATGTACTTTCTTGCAATAAAATTTTTTAAATTTGCCCTTGTGATATATTTCACTTTGCTTGATACAGGGTAAATTTTGTTACGAAAAAAGTTCTGCTAAAAAGTTTTACCTAGCCTTTAGTTAAGTGTAACTTACCTTATATAAGATCGTTTTCAAAAGAGAAATATATAACAATCTATATAGGTACTTAGTATGTTACATTTTTATGATCTCTTTTAAGCTGAAAGTCACCGTTCTCTTAAAGAGTCTCCTTACGCATAAGCAAATAAGAATTTATGATAATAGATCTATTTCATTCATATATCTGACATGGGTTTTGATTTAGACAAATAAACATGTTTCGACTCCTTACCTTTTATCTGTAAAAATTTTTAAATTCAGATCACACACAACATTTACGTTCCATCCCTACTCAAATAAAAATATTATAATCGTGAAAAATCACCCTCACAATTCCGGCGATATGTCTGTCGGTAGGTATAGCGCTTAAAAACTACTTGCCTGATCGACTTCAAATTTTGATAAAAAATTAATGGTCATATGGGATAATCTCGTAATATTTTGTTAAAAGTTAAATATGACGCATTAAAATGGCGGCCTAATGAAACGTTAAAAAAGTATTACTGAAAAACTTATTATCGAATTTACCTCAAATTCTACACAAAAATCAAGTGTTTTATAAAAATGAACTCCTAGCATTTTGGAATGAATCCAAGATAGCAAAACCAACTGGCGGCCTAATAAATTATTTAAAAAATCCGCCTGAAAACTACTTACTAGATTAATTTCAAGTTTTGCGCAGGTATTCAGCGTGGTATAGAGATAAACTGATAAATTTGTGGTACGAATTTAGGATGACGAAACAAAATGTTGTAATATTTCTTTTATTATAGATATCATTTATCCCGCTTAACGTTTTTGATCTTAAAATGATTCCTCCTATTGTGTTTCGATTGTTTGTTGGGAGTATAAATATTACAATTTTTTCTGTCGTCCGCGAATGAAATATGTAAACTTAATTTACATAGTTCCCTTTCAACTGCTGTGGTAAAAATATATTCGTAACTCTCTATACAAATTATGTGTGTGTTGTTGGTACCATAGTTCTATTGCAGCAATTTCGACTTCAGTTTCAGCAGTGTTGGTTAAAATAATATTTTCTTCTTTATTGCTTTTTTCATTCACCGTTTCAATTAATAAGGTAGTATTATTCCCAATTGTCTCAAAGTTTTCCACTATGATCTTTGCTTTTTCCTGAACCGAGCTGTGAATTTATTTCTTGAGTTTGATATTCCTGATTAGTAAGTTCGCTATTAAATTCTTCCAGCTGGTCTTTCGTTGTTATCTCTGAAATTATGTAGTGTTAGAGACATGTAGAATGAACGCCTAATTTGCCATCGTTTCCAAATACTGATTTAAATGGACTCCTGCCTATCACTCTATGCAATGGATTATTTATTATTAGTAGTTTTAATTTTGTTAATTCTTCAATTACTCTGCAAGAAAACTCTCGATCATTGTCACTTTGTAGCATTGAAAACTATTTTAATAAGTTTTGGAGCCACCTCAGCAGCTTGCTTTTTTTACGTGATTTTAAGTTTAAACGAAACTTAAAATCGTCATCTGCTATAGATCGGAATTCTATTAAGTGCACTTGTCCTTTAGTTATAAAATATCTTGATGTTATCGGATTTAATTTTACTGTTCTTTGTTTGACAGGTTTTAAAAACATTTAAAAATATTTCTACAAATGGCCTCGGAATAAAACAACTTTGATGAATTAGATTAAACATTTTGTCCCTGGAGCCATGGCCGCAATTTATATGAATATCCAGTAATATGTTGAATGTCTTCTGCAGGGATTAGATAGTATCAGGTCACCTTGATTTTGTACATTATACGTTTTTAACAGATAGTATAATCTTCTTAGTTTTAGTCATACCATTTTTATTAAGGATTTTATTCTTTGACTAGTTTTAAGTATAAAAGTTCTTATACGCATACGTACACGATGGAATTTTTTGTTTATATTAATATTCTAGATTTTTAAAAATAAATTAATGAAATGTTAATTGTTTCTAAGATCTATAAAACGGTATCGTTGACAATGAATCATTAAACAGGATAACTTTTTTTAAATCGCAACCCCTCCTAATACTCTAAACTTTTTTATGTGACGACACTGAGCTTACTTGGCTTCATCAAATCCTCCATTTTCTTAGAAATATTTTTTGCGTCTTGCACTTTTTTCAGTTGCTTAACAAAATACTTTTAATACAAATGAAATATACATCTAGTTATAGTCGAATGCAGTCTTATCGTGCGGGTCCAAAGGTCACCAACATTATGAATCAAATCAGAAAACACAGTGAATACCAAAATGTGTGATTCTTTTATCTAGCTATTAAATCTCGATGGGCTATTTACAAATATACAGGGAGAAACAAATATTTTAAGATAGCCATTTAGTATTATTTTATATATAAAATGCCGAGGGACTAAATAATAAAATTCGCTAAATATGTATTTGGTTAAAATTGGTTGGCAAAAACAAAAATACACAAAATAGCAAGCGCCTTAATAAAGTCGGAAGGCGGTTCGAATCAGTGGAACAATCAGGATATGTTCTGTTTATACAGCCACTTAATGAAAGTGAGATATTTTTATCAATTACCAAATATATATATATATATATATATATATATATATATATATATATATATATATATATATATTCGCCCCAAATACTACAGATTAAAAGATGATATATATATATAGCCTGTATTTTTCGTTAGCCCCGAGTTTCTGGTAACGAGATTTTACCGATTTTTATAATCAAACTTTGTCTTATAATTAATAAAAAAATTTACTTATTTAAAACAGGCTTTAAAATTGGAACAAGTATTCTATAATTATTTATTTGTTGCTTACAAAATTACAAATGTACTAAAAAAGTAAGTAAAAAAATGGTGTCAAATCTAATAAAAAAAATTTTAATTTAAAATTCACTGGATAATATCCAGGAGCCAGTGGCAAAAGCTCTGAGAATCGGTATAAGGAATGTACAGAAATTTGTGCATGAAAAAAAAACATAATTTACTTCCGAAGAAGATTAGAGAATGTACACGAAGAAATCCAAAGGCAAAAGACTTAAGTTACAATGCAAAAATGGATATTAGTAATGCAATTTATGATTTATACACGTCAAAAACTAATATAATCCTTCAGAAACTTTTTAATATTATAGATTAAAAATATCATCATCACTTAAAAAGTCCTCTTCTTCTAGAACTCGTTCTCGATTCCACCAATCCCATATTAATTTTTCCGTATGTTCCACAGATTTCTTCCAGTACTCCGGCATAATATAATTTAATGAATCTTGCCAAACAATTTGCACTTCATCTGATGTAAGACCATTGTTCACGTGTTTTTCGTAATATGATTTTGCCCCAGCCCATATTAATTCTATTGCGTTAAACTGGCAATGGTATGGCGGCAGTCGTAAAACCTCATGTCTATTTTCCCGTAATATTTCATCTATGGCATATATTGTTGGTTTTTTAATACATTTTGCCGTTAAAAGAGGTTCTAGTTTCAGAATATTGGGTAAAGGATTTTGTTTTTGTTTTATTAGCCAGTCATAAATATTACTTTTCTTCCAGGATGAAGTAGGTTGTTTATTTAAGATTCTTGAATGATAAGATGCATTGTCCAGAATGATTAAAGATGGAGAATCTAAATTTGGAATCAGTTGTCCTTTTAACCACTTTTCAAACAGTTCACAGTTCATATTATCATGGTAGTCTATACTTTTGGATGTTGAAGAAAACAGTAAATTTGCACCTGGGAGAAATCCTGTTGAAGAACCTGCATGCAAAATGATGAACCTTTTTCCGTCCCACATCCTTTTTTCTCTTGAGGACACTTTTTACAGACTCGTTCTGCCAAGATTTCGAACCACTTCCATTTTATCCAAATATCCAAGTCTCGTCTAAAAATACCACTTTTGTAAATTTTGAATTAACATTTTTCGTGTATTTCTTTAAAAACTGGATATAGCAAGTCAGCGTGACTTGCTATATGTGGCAACTCGCATAAAAATCTTCGATTACAGTCCTTTTTATACCGAAAACCCAACATTTTTATTAATTTTCACGATTTTAGTTCAATTTCCAATATGCATCGATTTTTTAAAGCTTCTTTTAAAACTTAAAGGGTAATATTAGTTTATGATGTATAAATCGTAAATTGCATTACGAACATCCATTTTTATATTGTCACTTACGTCTTCTGTCTTTGGCTTTTTTGTGTACATTTCTTCGGTAGTAAATTATGCTTTTTTTCATGCACAATTTTCTGCACAGTCCTTATACCGATTCCCAGAGCTTTTGCTACTGTCTCCTGGATATTAGCCGGTGAATTTTCATTTTCGTAATATTTTATTAGATTTAATACCATTTTTTTCGCTTGTGGATGCAAAAAACCCGAAAATTGTTTTCTATTATTCATTTTGTCACTGACAATGTCAATTTTTGCAAATGGTGGTATTTATATGTTTATCCTGTTTTTTCATATGAAAATATCATAGGTCTATCTAATTCATCTTCCGGATTTTATGCGGAGGATATGATTACAAGTAATAAAAGAAAAACAAACTTCAAAAGTTTGTCGTTGAAAAATCGTATGACCCGCACGATAACACTTCCTTACAGTTTGCCATGGGCGAATAAATATTTCGCTAAATAGCTTCCAAATGGTACAGAATATAGAAAAAGTGCAAGAAAGAAGAACATTTCTAAACAAAGCGGGATATTTGACGAAACTACTAAGTTGAGTGTGTGTTTGAGGCATTAAAAGCGGCCATGACTCATGACTCCAAAAAAATCACTCTCAAGATTTTTTTAAATGTCAATAATTTTGTTTTATAAGTACTACTACCGTTAATAAAAGTAATATCTGTTCCAATTTTCATCCAATTATCATAAAAAAGGTAGAGTATAAATTAAAAGTGAGATAATTATAAAAATAAAATTTTTCCACCCTGCATCTTAAAAAATATGCGGTTTTCGACAAAAGCATATATGAACTGTTCTAATTATTCTTATTATATATTAGTCAAGGAATCAAATCTTAAATTTTCGGAAGTTATTTCTAAATCACCCTGTATATAATAATAATATGTAATTCTTATATATTTTAGAGATTAGCTTATCTGTTGATTTATACTCTGTTTATCTTGGTACATTTACTTTTACTGGATAATTCATGATGAATGGTGTGTTACTCATTTCTGGAGAACCGATGCATGGACGAATCGATGCGAAATTTTACGACTGTGACATCGTTTTATTCTCAGCAATATAGTTCTGCCGGTTCTATTTAAAATCGATAGCAATATCGTTATTTTATATAGGTGTACTTTTCAATTTTCAGAACCCACATTAATTTCTTAATATGTTTTTTGAATATTTTGCTATTCTAAAGCCGTTTTTCAGATACTAATTTAATATGCCCCCTAAAAAATCTTAACTCCCTTCTCTAAAACAATTTGGAGTTAAAATTTGGGCTGCGATTATTTTAAGCTAATATGTCGGTTTCTGATCTTCAGTTAAAGCATATAGGGTAGCTCAAAAATAAAATTTTAGTATCTACTTATAAAAATACCTACATGAAATCTTATTTTTTTAATGGGTGTACGTTGTCAACGATTTAAGAAATTGACAAATACAACTTTTCAACTATGAATACTTTAGCTATACCTTCCTCAAGTTTTCGACTTATAAGCATTCAATAAAAGCTCATGTGTTGTAGCCAGAGGTCTACTTATTAAGAAATACAATACAAATGATTCGTTTATCTTTAAATGAATTTAACCGGCCAATCGGATGCAGTACATCGTGGTTTGGCAACTCTGGGCGTTATGTGTGGCTAACAGCATAAGCCCCGGGCGTTGTATTACGCGAAAGTCTATCGATGGATCCAAATATACGGAATACATTGCAAAGTTGGGATCCTGAAACGAATTTTAATTAACGTTGGACGGATCTTCTGTTTAGAGAATCATCTATCTTGGTTGGGTATAGACAAAGTATACATAGGCGAAAAGTTATATATTTGCCATTTTTTAATCATTGATAATATACAGGGTGTCCCATTAAAAAATACATTTTCATGTAACTATTTTTATAAGTTGTTAGTACAGTTTTATTTGTTAGCTAACTTTTAATGTTTGATCAAAAACTCTATTAGATTCAAGAAGTCAAAATTTTGTATCGCTCCGTTTAACAGTTCTTCAGAAACATGAAATATGCCATTTCACCCTGAGTCACCCAATACACATACACATAGATAAAATATACATATGTTTGTATATTTTTACGTACATATTTTTGTCGATCAAATATGTTTTAAATTGACTTAAACATTTTTAGTTTTAAAATCGAGTCATAATATCTTTAATCTGATTGCCTTATAAAACGCATTAAGTAGAAGGTCACGTTAGATGATAAAACACAAACAAATTATAGACATCTTGTATAAATTATTTAATTTAATTATTAAATTTAATAATTAAATAACCGAATAAATTAATCAGCTTTCATATTAGCTCATATTTTACGTGGGCCAACCTATATTATATCAATACTATTAAAGTGTAAAGCTATAATGATTCATAACAAAACTTTAAAATATTTTATTTTAGCATGCCTTATAATTATCACTACAATGTGCGTTCCACAACATAATATCCAGAGATGAAAGAAAATTACCAGTTTTAGCAAAATCAAAACGATGACTGGAATAAGTTACGTCGGGAAACACAGGATTTTAAGCGTAGGTACATTGTGTTATACACAATACGCCGAAACTTTATAGGCTTTTCATAAAAAAACTAGGCGGGTTGTGGAACTTCTTAATATGTTTACTCAATGTGCCGACACTTCATGAACTGACTAGGATCTTCGCGAAAAGGCGGAATTCACTATGATACTACGACATACACATATATAAACTGTGTTTACTGTACTTAGTGTAATTTTTTACCAAGAAATTTCGTGTTAAGAGTAATTTAACGATTTCTCATTTGTTTCTATTACCCCTAGTCAAATTTATTATGGGCCCAAAATTATAAATTATATTTTTTTAAATGTGAGCCTATACCTATTTTTATGCCTGTCGTTTCTCTCAGCCAACATTAGAGGTGAATTAATTCTGCCTTATTCCATAATGATATCTGAAATAATGCCAAGTTTACTGGCTTTTCAGAATATTATCAATGCTTTTTTAAAGTAACTATAGACATTTATTATTGTTCTGCATTGTCCCCGTCAATAATTTAATCTAAAACATCAAGTTTCCGTTTTAGATTGTCTTTCAAGATATGGTAATAAAGCATTTCTTTCAAAACAGTTTATCGGCAGGGATAATTGAAAACATTCAAAATTAATATAAGGTACGTTAAATAAAGCAAAAGTATTTAATTTGTGAGGAAATGATAGAATCAACCAGGTCACGAATCTGATTTGTCTATATACCAAATTTAGCTTATTTCAGTTTTAGTAGGTCTACAGATATTTCGACGCTCAGGTACTTCTTAGGATTTATAGCAGAAATGTTGAATATCTTTAAAAAAATGTTAAGAGATTTGAGACTATAGGGTTATTATTACCATAAATAATAATATACTAATATAAAATTCGATCAGATATAATCAATAATCCCCCTGCACCAAACTTTTTAAAATTAATTTTTAAAATGTGAAGTTAACCATTTTCTGCACAACGGGTACTTGACAAAATTGCCTATATATTACCGAGAGATCTGACATAGAGAAATTATTGTAATATAATGGAAAAACAAGCGAATTAGAAACATAATATTTTGAGATCAAACTAAAATTGGTGACGAAAATCCAAAGAAATTTAATATAGCTATGGCTTACATTAAAAAAGCTTTTATTTCTTTTCTACAAAACCTTTAAATTTGCAAATATCACCATTGACTAAAACATGGCCAATAAACTCTGTGTAGGAAATTTAATGTATCTAAGTTTAGTTAGTAAGAAAATATTTAAACCGATTCGATACTTTTTACAAGAAAATCATCTCCGTTCTCATGTCTGGAAAAAGGAGTGAATTAGAGTTATATTATGGAGTCGCATTAATGTTGGCAGAAAGATTCGACAGGCATGAACATATAAATTATGTAAGGCTACATTAAAAAAAACAAGTTTACTAATTTTCTACAAAACTTGACAACATTTTCGATATTATCGTTGCATTCAAGATTATCGAATAAATCTTAGGATACCTGAATACTCTAGGTATTGAAATATTTGACCGTTCCGGTACTTTTAACAAAAATGCTGTATTGTCATAACTTAAAAAAAAAGTCAATTGGATATTTTGAGTTCATATTGTAAACGACAAAGCTAATAATAATAGAAATAAATGTCGGGTTACATTTAAAAAATGAAGTTTACTTATTATTTGCAAAACTCGTAAAATTTCATAGCATAGACCGTTCATGTTCCTTTCAAATACTCTGTATATCTAATGTCAGCTTTTTTTGACAAAAAACTACTAATATTTAATTGGTTTAATTTGGTGGAACATTCCTCGTAACGGATTTTACCACACATGTACATAAAGCACAAATATGGTATTTCCACTTTGTGTAGTTTTTGGAATTGAATAGAGCTTATCTATGTTTCGCACACACATTGTATGAGCTAAATAAAGCTGAAAGGAAATAATTGCATGTGTAATTATAGTATATACGATTTGTATTAAAATTGTATCTATACAAACATATCAGGTCTCTGTTCAAGCACAAATATAGTAATTAAAAGACATAAAATATTTGTGCTGTTGACAAATAATAGATGCAAAGTGGTAAATATTGTATGTCCGGACATTTAGTAATAGAGCTGTTGGCTTCAAGTTCGTAAGAGTTATCAATAGGTCCTGTCCGGATATGTTACGCTCTAAAAATTATTCTTCTGTTGCCTTTGCTCCATATAATGAACGGTATACTAAAGACACCTGCTCTTCTAGATATTTACATTTCCACTCCCAACATCCACTATCCCAAAAAAAATCAAGGTCTTGCAGACATGGCTATAAAGTTATCAGATCCTGAATATAGAGAAAAATTCATTAAAAAAGCAAGCAAAAGCTTTACAGAAAAACAACTACTCTGAAAAAATCATTAACAACATCTTCAAAAAAAGGATTTATAAATTTTACAACGAAAGCCGCCCTTCTAAAAAACCTAAACCTAAATAATAAACGCCAATTACATGTCGCTACTATATATCTCTAAAATATCGGAAAGTTTGCTAAATGTATTTAAAAAACACAGCATTATAGTCAGTCACTAGGGACATAACCTTTGAAGAGCAACTTTAGCACTCAAATCAAAAACTCCAAAGGAAAAAGGAACACACAGTAAAAATATAGTACGAAGCCAATGATAAGGAATTTTTCCTTCAACGGAGGATGCACGCCGGAGCTTCTACATGAAATTTTGCATAGCACTTAGCTCTAAAGTAGGATTTTCGCTCATGTGATTCTCTAAAGAGTCGTACGTCATAATAACCATGTATGCGTACAGCTTGCTGGGGTAATCGGAAGATCAGGAGATTGTGAGGTATTTAAAATTGTTTATCGTGTGGAAGATCACAGAGGTAAGCTGCTCTAAGTCTGACTGTTTGCAACCCCATTCGAAGCTATTAGTTTACTTTTTGTGCTTAATCATTGTTTTGGCGAAATCTTACAATTTTTTATTATTTTATTAAAAATAACCCGGTAGTGCATTTAAGTGTTTGAAAATTTCTGAGCTTTCAATTCTTAGCCGTCAGCAGTGTTGACTTTAATTTTAAATTTGTTTAAACAGTGAACTTACTCATAATCATTAAAGCTAGTAATTTTTATTAAAATTTTAAAAACATTTAATAACTTATTTGAACATTTAAATATTTTTGTAACTGACTTGTATGATAATTTAATTTAAATTAACTTTGATAAAATTTTAAATGACTTAACTGATCACAACCCCATGCAGGAAGGCAATATTAGTGTTATCTGATAAAGATAAGAATATTTTGCTTTTAAATAAATAACTTTTGCTATTTTTAAAGTGTCAATAAAAACTTAAACGAATTTTGTCCGAAAATTTGTTTATTTAATGGGAGCTATATATTTCAATTTAACTTGACAAATCTTAATTTATTGCTATTTAGTGAAAAGAATATTTTGCTAAGACCCATATATCGATTTGTATTTGTTAATGACAATTAAAAAAAGTTTGAGGGAGAACTGCACTCAAAAAGTAAAAAACCAGCGACAAGGTCTAGTCGAGTTGAAAGTAAGATGAAAAGGTACCTGCGCCTTAAAAAAAACTTCCAGCACGTCCGACCTCAAAAAAATGTTTTATGTATAGGTAATTTAAATTACATTTCGGTTAAAAATAGGTTCAAAAGGGTTCACGCGCTGCAGAAATGCAAAGACATGAGTACGATTTACCATTTCAAATTTTGCAGTTACGTAGAAAACGGATCAATGTAAGGCGGTAAAGAGCCATTTTGTGGAAAAAAAATATATGCGAAAGCATGTGCGTCAAAAAGTGGTCAAAAAATAGTCGAAAATGGACAAATCTACTTTTATTTTATAACTCTAGATTTGATTTTTTCATAAAAATTCGCATTTAGCGCCCAACTATACATATTTCCCTGTTAAATTCGCATTGAAGCTAACACATATCTCTTATAGTTTTAACATAATATTGCAGCGGCGGAAGGTTTGCAAATGATCCATATTACTACGTGCAGTTCCCCCTTAAGTTCTACCTTAACTGAGTCGAACTTTTCTAATTGTGAAATATCGGCACTGTGACTAATAAAGGTTCTTTCCTTAATCGGATGGTTCCTAAAAACATTTATCAGATAAGACTTGTAGTAGTAAAGTGCATGTACTGAGTGTTTTCCCGAATTAGGGCACGTATAGATTAGGATAGTATTTAAGGTGCAGCTTCGACAATTACGCATTTTAATTAATCCTATCATACTTTTGGCCCGACATCTACTTGGCAAACCGCAGTTCAATGTCGGCTCGCCAGGGGACGCCAGTGAAACGCCGCTTCACCTACATTTTCCAATCCGCTTCACATTTCTGTTATAAAAATGTAGTATGTTTTATATAAATTCACATTTTCCAATCAATTTTCCAATAATACTGACTTAAAACGTAGCGCGCTAACACCTTTTCATAATGACGACCCGTTGAGGAAACACCATCAGCAGTTGTTATGGCAACGCAATGGTGAATATACGTAAGCCGATGGGAGCGGCATAAAACTGCTGCTGCAGGAGCATGTTCGCTTATTATATAATTAATGTAAATTAGTGCGTTCGAATCATTGGAGGCGGAAGCAGTTTTGCATAGTGTCGTGTACTGTGGTATATAACGGTTTTCTAAGAGCAGGGACGTAGACAAGGGAGGGCCTGGAGGGCTACGGCTCCCCTTTTCATCCTGTGGCCCCCCCACTGGCCCCCCGCTGGCCCCCCCATTAGCCTGTCTAAATAAAATATACGGTACGCTCATACAAGCACAATATTTTCAACGAAATAAAATATTCAAACCACAACAACACAAAATATCTCTACTAGTAAGAATCCCAAATATAGGCTGACTCTTACTTAATTAAAACAAAGAAAATATAAACAGTAATAATCGCTGTAACAATCCCGGTCTCTAGTGCTTTCTCATTTTTGAGAAATAGAATTGGAAATGGCAGACTATCAAACTTGGCTATTTTATCAATTGAGAAGTCATAGGTAAAAAACATAGATCTTCAAAGAGTAATAGATATTTTCGCGGAAAATAAGAGAAGAATAAATTTAATTTTATGAATTGCTTTTTTTTATATTTTTTAGTTAACGGTTTGTATTATTCATGTTTATTTTTTATTAGTTTTCTTCCACAACGGTACATTAAATAAAAATGAAAAAACATGTTTCTTCAGATGTGTTTAATTAGGTTACTTTTGTATAAATTTTGTTATTTAGTTCAAAAACCAAAAAAATAATTGTAGAAAATTCGTTTTAATTTTTTTACTGGCACATATTATTTGTTCCAGGATCCATCATTAATGTAAAAAAAAATCTTTAATAGGAAAGTATGCTACTTTGACACACTAATGACACACCCTGTATATAGGCCCTTCTAGAACTATGTGTGCCCCCACTGGCCCCCCCAAAATGAATTTTCTGTCTACGTCCCTGTCTAAGAGCAAAAGAATATATTTAAAATCTTATAAATTTGTATTATTTCCCCTATGAATAATTAACATCATAAAAAGGTAAAAAAATAGCCATTTTAGGCGTGGCACCCCGAAAAGGTTTCGCCTGCGGCACTACTTTTGCTTGCGGAGCTGTGCACCTAGCTGCGCTGCGCTTCATCCGTTCTTAAATCCACGAGCATCAAATGCCGCAGTTTTAGAAGCCGGCTTTTTAATCTTTTTTATTAAGAGAATAAAAATAAGGAATATGGCATTTACGACTTATATGTACAAGGGATGTACTTATTGAGCTTGTTATTCGAAGATAATAGTTTTTGATAACAGTTTGGAAAGTCAAATAACACGGTGGCCTAAAATATCATAGGCAATAGGAATTTTTCAAGATTATGTTTGTGTAGTACGCTTATAGGCGTTTCTCCGAGAAAGCCCACTAAGGCCTAGGTGTGGCCTTACAAACATAATAATATATGATAATTTATGATTTCGGGAAAACTTACAAACATCTAAAGGGTGACCAAAATTCTTATTTAGGATTTTTTCATGAAAGGACAAATTGTTGTATAAAATAAAACTTCAGCCAAATGCCCTTCTTTGCACTTCTGATATTACAGCTGCCTCTTGGAAAGGTCTTCCGTTATATTATAAAAGTTAATGCATGATAATAATAACTGTGCTTCAGATAGATCCAGAGATAAAGCCTGAAGATCACATGACCTTGATAGCCCATCGGAATCACCCATTCGATAGATAAAATTTCCACGAAATTTGGTGCGCAATAGAACCGTAGTTTATCGTTACCTTTACTGTCTCTAACTGATGTGCTACTTTCTTGGTTTGCCTGTATATTGATGGAAAGTATTTCTAAATCTTTATTCGGTTGGTCTTGACTTACTTCAGTATTCTGAGCGCTCGTAGAGTGATCTACAAATTTTGCCTTAACATTAGCTGACAAAAACGTATCAATTTTAGGAAGTTTTTCTTTAGCCTCTTCTAATAACTTTTTCTTTCGCTTTTTTGCCGCCCCACTTGTGAAACTTTTTTTTTGTCATCAGGATTCATTTTTACAGCAAAAATAATAACAACCTTTAAACTCTAATATTTAAAAAATTGTGGGTTCCTTGGTTCGCCGTTTAATGTAGAAATGGTAAAACTATCCTATCCAGTTATCAATTTATTTTAGACTGTTTTAAACGACTTTTTTTACCCATAATTATATTACCTACTTCAAGTAACAAAATTTTGTGATAATAAGTGGGTTGTTAAAAGACGTAAGCATTTTTATACCTATATTTTACCTTTTGTTCTTTGGTACAACAGCAAATGCAACTAACAGTGGCAGTTGTTTTTGTCTTCAGGGGATGTACTTTTCAAGTTTGAAGTTCCTATAGATATAACAACTGTCTATACAAAAGCACTTAAATCTCACCAAGCTATAATATTATATTACTCAACCACCTATACAAAAAAAATATTTGCTTTGCAAACACTCAATAAAACCTATTTACTAGCCAGCCAAACGTTTGACTGCTGAAGATTCTCAGAACTAAAATCGTGCTGTTCGGTGAACCCCCAATAATAATAAGATAAACACAGCAGGTAGGTAAATGAGTACGTTCGCGATTTAAAAAATACTAGCTTTTATGGTGATATTCATTGACAGTGTTTTTAAACGATTTTTACTGCTTTTCACATATTGGTTTTTTGCAGGTAAAAATTATAGTTTAACACCGGGCCGCCCCGGCCCTTTGCATCAGCGGGCCCCCCCGCGTTGCGGGGGCTAGCGGGGGTGTAGTTACGCCACTGGTTAAAATTCAACAGCAATTTAAATGCTCATAACTTCTAAGGAAAGAAAACAGTTTTACATTTTAGGAGGTATATTTTGTTAAAAAAATATGTGGTATAAGACCTTCTGCGGTATGTAATATATATTTTTTAGTCTTTTTAAGAAAATTGTTTTCGAAGCTTTAGATGTTTTTTTTAGTATCTTGCAAACATAAACACAGGCGGAGTAATTTGGTTTCATTAAACTGAAAACTATGAAACACTATTGGTGAAAAACATATAGAATATAGTAAAAAATAAAATAATTGTAAAAAATATAAAAAGCTTTTATTTCTAAACTATTGAATTGAAAACTAAAAAATAATTCATCTTTTATAAACACAGAACTTTTAACATAATAGAAGTAAGCATTATGGTTTTAAATTCACTCAAAACTCACTCGTCATTGTTCCACTTGTGGAACAGCACTTGATTTTAAAAAATATTCTGGTAACACAGTAAACGATGAATCCTCGGAAAAGTGAACCTTTATAAAAAAATGGTCAACATTAAATGAGCAACAAAACACAATATAATAATTTAGTGATAATTATACACCTCACAGATTTTACTTCTCGGACTTACCAGCCAATTTGAGAAATATACATACAATATTTCCTAGTTCGTTAGTAGAAAGTCAAACATGCCACAATTGGTACGCTGGTCCCCTGGATCAACGCTTCAAAAACAGAAACCCTATATCTGACTAGGGTAATTAGTACGCCCTTGAAGAACTGACAATCAGAAAATGAAAATATAATAAATATACTTTTTCAAGTTGACTTTAACCCAAGTCAAAACAATTAAAAAGTTAATCTTTTAAAAAAGAGTGTTTAATGTGAAAGGAAACTTTTTTCAACAAATGCATATTTTTAGAAAAAAAATTATTTTCAAAAAACAAATCGAATATGAAAAAATTAAAAATTGGTTTATTCGTAATAACTCATTTACATATACTTGAGATTAAAATTATTTCAAAGCAAATTCTCGCTCTTGACAAAATTCGCATAAAAAATTCCACTTTTGTTCTCCCACAATTTTAACAAAACATGCGCGTACACAATGTAAAAAACCATTGAATTACACAGCTTAGTTAACTTATTAGTAAGTACTTACTTACTAATAAGTCAAAACGTAATCGTGTTTATTTTTTGGTAAGTTACTATTGCATTTTATGTTTATTAAAATTTTGTTTGATCAAAGAGATGATATTCGTTCCTTTAAATAAGTAAAAATAACTATTAGGGTTTGACTGGCATGTTACAAAAAAAACTAGGAATATTCGCTATAGCTAAAGTCGTTTAAGCTCGATAATTAGCAATAACAAAATTGTTTATCTTGACCCACGATAAACTTAATTTGAAAGTCAAGCGACGCTGTGACCCTTAAAACCTTCCTGCAGGGTTAGATCAACTTGACTTGAAGTTCCAGGAAAGTTTATTGCTTTCTGTCACGATTATACCGTTATGTTTGGCGTTAAGAAAATAACTAAAAAATAAAAAATAAAACGAATTTTTATATAAAAGATTCTGATTTTGAATAAATCTTTCATACTTTTATTGTTATAGCATATTAGAGAAAGTTATTTAGATATTGGTTACATCTTAAAAATATTTAAAAGAGAATATATTATCCAAGGAAATTTCATGAAAAATTGAATGAAATTTGCTATTTACTAAACTATAGGACGCACCCATGCTCATGCACTATTGAGTTTACAAATTGCTTTCTACTTATCTATACTAGTTCAGACAAGTTGTGTTAACTTAAGTCCTTAATTTACAATAATAAAAGCACATCAGATGGTTTTAAACAGGAATACCTACTTATTTATAAAAAACAAATTAACTGAAACACAACGATTTTTTTTAGGTTTAATGTCTATATCTAGTATTTGACAAAAAATCCACACGTTCGTTCAGCGCTGTCACACTGCAGATATCATTCAATATATGTGCTGCAGCAGCAGAATCAAGAATTTAAATTCACTTCGATATACTTCTATTTTTGGAATCTGCGATGTTTTTCTTGCCGGCCTCGATTTTTCCGCGATTTCACTTTGCCACTCAAAATAAAAGTCTTTATCCAACGAACTGAGAAATATACACAGCAGACAAATCTTAAAGTACTATTTTTATATTATACAACATTTTACCTCTTAAAAAATATTGGTTTAAAATTATACTCATGTTGCAACTAAAATCTTACAGATTATAAATAAATTATGTAAAATTCATATCTATTGTTATGATTTAAAAAAATTCAGATGACTAGCCTGGGTGATACAGTCAGCATTTTGTAACATACACAATTTTTAGAATGAATACGGTAACCATTATTAAAAAAATCATGGACACTTTGGTTGTGCTTACACTTTAATCCCCTTAATATAGGTAGGAGTCTGATAAATGTCATATATTTTAGGAGATATGTTTTTCAAGATAAAATTTAAAATCTGAAAAACGCGTTTTAAAAAGTGGTTCTTAGTATTTTCTGTTCCAGGGTTGCCTTTATTAGAATATTCATAAGCCAGATGACTTTCCTGAATCAGGGAGGTTGAAGTGTTTGATTAAATTTGAATATGTGGAACTTTACTACTGACAGGTTCCATTTGCTCTATTTAATTAGAATACCTTTTCCGCGTTTTTTACAAACCAGGCACTTCAACCATATTTTAACCAATTTTACCCTTAACATATCAAGGACGTCATTTCAGTAATCTTTACCTATAATATTTTCCCTAGTATTAAAAGGAACATTATTTTATTGTCATTGTATTCTACTTGTGGTTTTTGTATTTTTTCAACTTTTTTGCGTGTTTATCCAATTTTTTATATTTTTTCAAAAGGTATTTTCAATACGCAATAAAGGTGAAAACCTAGTTCTCAATTGTCTAGCAAACACAAGCATCGTGCATTACGATGGTTAAATAAGAATCTAATTAATGCCAAACGAGTCTCTCGAGTATTGCTAACTTTCAAAGCTTGTTTAAGGGGATTTTTAACTATTTTAACAGAATTTTCTTTTAGAGAAAGGTGAATAGGGGGACTAGTAATATGACATTGTTTTTACTGGAGAATATTCAAGCTCATTAGATATCAGCAACTTGTTATAATCAGTAACAACTGTTAACCTTAGGCCAAGTCGAGCAAATACGTCTCCAAAAACTATAATTGTGAAAATTAAACTGGTAATTGATATTTCGAAGGTATACTCGTAATCTTACTTTTGGTAAAGTTGTTAAGATAAATTAATTCTTTATGCCTTATTATTATTATTTTAAAAATGATTGTTTTATGCCTTGGTCTAAATGAATAAACCGGACATATCCCCAAGCAATTTTTTATCATTTTAATTTTTGAATTTGAATTAAAACTTCAACTTGCATATAAAGAGTTATAATATTTCTATGATTCGAGAAAAAAATAATCTTCTTTAAAACAAAAAGCGTGTCTTTTAAACCAAAGTGGTTTTAAATTAACCTCTTAATTATTTTTAGGCAATCCCTAAATATTTTTTACTCTAAATTAAAACACGTCATTATTCGCTGCTTGCTTCATTACGTCAAAATTTAACCTAAAACTAGAATCTGACTCAAAATAATAACAGTAATTGGTGATTCATTCATTACTATATTTTATAGGCAATCGAGACAGCCACTCAGCTGATTTTTTTTTCTAGTCGCATACTTAACATAATACTGAATAATCAGAAGAAACCATGGCCCATCCTCTTAAGCGATTGCCAGAAAACTGAGAAATAGCTTTAATTGGACTATAAGAGATCTCATGTCAGTAACTAAAGTGAACTTTTTATTACACAAATATTAACTAAATTTTAAGATTCCAAAAATATATTTCTAAGCCTTGCTTTTCAATTTGAAACTAAATACGTTCGGCTTTAGCAAGCGTCCTAGAAAGAAAACTGTCATGGAAATTTATAAACTCTATATTCTCTATGAGGCGGAGCTCTTAATTTGAAACGAAGTGTACCAAAATTAGCTTAATTCTATTGAAAGCTGTTTCGCGACTTGGGTTTAAAATCTTATTTTTTAAAAGTTTATAGAAGGAGCTAATTAATGAATTTTTAACGAACCGTCCATAAAAATGTATACTACCGTTCAAAGAAGTAGAAAATTGTGCTGCGGGCTTTTCTTGTTGCATAATATTTTTTCAATACAGAATAAATTAAGGACATGAAATTAACCCCTACGCTCTGACGAAAATATGGTCAGCTCGAATATGATTACAAAATGTCGCGTAAGATGGCGTCGCGTAGCATACCATGAGATATATGTGCAGATGTTAGTTCCTGTTTAACTTGATTTCTAATGATATTGGGTATCGGCCTTGCTTTTACATAATGGAGTTATACATCCGATTTTTTTAAATTAATATTTTTGAAAAACGTCATAATATTTTTGAACATAGACTTCATTTTTGTGGTACTAATATGTATTTAATTTTGAAATATTTTTCATAGATAAATTTAAATTATAGAATAAGGGAATTTCTATTTCCAGATTTAAAAATCTAAGTTCTTGTGTTTACCATTAAACATTACGTATTTGTAAAGTAGTTTGTAAAGTAGAATGTATAGAAAACCCAAAGGTTTTATTTGCATACAATTTTATTAATATAAAACATCCGTTCGTTTCTGTTAAAGCAACATCAGGAAAATATTGTAAATAAAATTATTTAGATAAACAACAAGAATACTATGTACAGAATGCTCCAACAAAAAAGGTCGCAGGCTGTATCTCGGTAAATTTTTAATAAAAGTGCCCAAGGTAATTAGCTTTAAATTATTTACAAGCTTCTAGGTCTGCCGCTAAAGGGCGTACCTGGTCAATTAGAAAAAGCGAATTCTTTTCCGAAATATGACCAATTAGTATGAACCTAAAGTAGTATATTTTATAAGTCGTTTTTTTAGTCGTCAAATAAGGGTTACGGGGAAGCCCGAATTTTCATTTGAAGAAAAGTCCGTTACTTTGTTGGGATAATGGAGTTTAATAAACTTGGTAAGAGCATTTTATTGGGTTATCAAGAGACGTGTCAACTGTGTTGTTTAAGGTCTTGCGCCGAACGCCAGATGACGCATTCCAAGAGATTCGCTTTTTGCCTGTTTCACTGGAAATTTCAATTGGGTGATATATTTATAAGAAGAAGTAAGGGAAAGAAAACGAGTGAAACAGACAACAGCAGTTTATTTTCCATCCTCTGAACAGAGATATAAGCAAAATACCTAGCATGGTTATTAAAAAAATCTTATATAGATTAATCGGATGGCAATTTGGACAAAACGGCTAGTAGCGCTATATTTTGTCATATATTATGACAATATTTTATATTTTTGTAACGTTCAATTTCTACTGTCTAACATAATTAGGGAGACTACAATTTTTATTTTCATCGAAAAGTTCCAGTTATATTTTCTGAAAAGTATGAAAATCTTTAAAAATCTCTTTTATTATATTGTCCCTTTAGAGCATACCTTACATTAGTTATTTTCTCTTGTAATAACATGATTAGAAACACTGAATCACATCAAAAACTTAAAAACAGAATCCGGAATCAAATGTTAGTCATCCCAACCAGAATATAAGAAAGTTTTAGGATTTTGACATATAAGAAGTTAAACACGGAACTCATTGTTTCATTATAGGTATTTCATTATTGGTTTTAATTTGTCTGACTGTGCATAAAATGTATATTAAAAATTAAAAAGCATTTCATATGCTGGCATTTTGAAAATATACAAACTGCAGTAATGTAAAAGAAGAGTTTTTATAAGATTGGCGCGCAGTCTAGGGCTACTGTCAGTGTCCACCGTTCAGTTTTTCAAAGACGGGGTTGAGGACCCAGAAGACATAAAATTACATCGTGCCATTATTAGTCATACATTAAATAAGTATCAATATGTATAGAAAAGGCACTACGTTCACTGAAAGTGTTATCAATGTCGTATATTCAACAAATTAAAAAGTGCATAATTTCACACAGCTAAATGTATTAATAATCTCTTTAAAATTTATACTTTGCAGGATCTTTATTCAATATTGCTGCAACTTGAAACTTTTCATAATTTGTCACTTTTCAAAAAATACTATCGAGTGCTGTCAGTATCGCCAGCACCCCCGACATACGGCACTAAATCATGCAGAGGTATCAATGCATAATGTTAAAGTACAATACAATGTTTTTTACGCTGCATGCATACCATGTTTTAACAGAAATGTATTACGATCGTCGGGTGTATTTTTATCACTGATTGACGAACGTGGCAAATTATAAGGAGGATTTTGTGAACCGATTAGGCCACATTTAATAGTAAGGGTGGTGTCAACCAATTAACCTTCATTACTGGTCGGTCATTAATCTGCAATGGATGCAGAAAGCCCAACGCCAAGGCCGCTAGAATGTCAGTGTCTAGTGCAGAATTATTAATGGCATAATCACAGGTCTATTTTTTAACGCATCCCTTAAGGGGTCTAGATACTTGAATTTTCAAATAAGCGGGCTCTATTTACTCTTGGAGAATGTGCCTTTAGCATATCAGTTAAATATGGTTTTATATCTAGATAATACCATGAGTAGACGACACAGTCAGCATTTTATAACATATCCACTTTTTAGAAAGAATACGGTAACCATTATTAAAACAAATCACAGACACATTGGTTTTACTGCCACTTTAATCTCCTTAAGATAGGTGCTTGATAAATATCATATATTTTATAAGATTTTAAATCTGAGAAACGCTTTTTAAATAGTTTTCCTTAATATTTTCTGTTACAGGGTTATTTTTATCAGAATATGCACGAGTTAGATGACTTTCCTGAATCAGGGATGTTGAAATGTTTGATTAAATTTAAATATGTGGAATTTAACTACTGACAGCTTCCATTCGCTTTATTTAATTAGAATGCCTTTTTCAAGTTTTATACAAATCAGTCACTTCAACCAAATTTTAACCATTTACCACCAACCTTAAAAATTTTACTCTTAACTTATCAAAAAAGTTACTATATCTCTATTATTTACCTAAATTATTTTCCTTAATATTAAAAGGAACATTATTTGTTACCATTGTATTCTACTTGTGGTTTTTCTATGTTTTCAACTCTTTTGCATATTTATTCAATTTAAATATTTTTTTCAAGAGGTATTTTCCATGAGCAATAAAGATGAAAACCCAGTTCTTAATTGTTTATTAAACACAAACATCGCTGGGCTAATATTGATAGAAACATGCCGTCCATTACGATGGTCAAATAAAAATCTAATTAATGCCAAATTGGTATCTCCGGATTGATAGATTTCAAAGCTTTTTAAGGAGATTTTTAAGTATTTTAGCAGAATTGTCTTTTAGAGCTTGTTTTTGCTGGAAAATATTTGAGCTCATCAGATATCAGCGACATGCCATTATCAGAAACAACTGTTAATCTTATGCCAAATCGAGCAAACACGCTTCCGAAAACTGTAATTGTAAAAATTAAACATCTGGTATTTAATATTTCGAAGGTATAATCTCACTTTCAAGTGGATTGTTAAAATAAATTAATCTTCTATGCCTTTTTATTCTCATATATATATATATATATATATATATATATATATATATATATATATATATATATATATTATTTTGTATGCCTTTGATCCAGTTAATAAACCAGGCATATCAACATGTTTTCTCATTTTAATAATGTCCATGTGTATCTTATGAATTTGATTTAAAATTCAACTTATATAACAAGAGTTATAATAATTCTATGATTCCAGAAAATATAATCATCTTTAAAACAAAACTCATAGCTTTTAAACCAAAGGAGTTTTAAATTTACATCTTTAGGCTATCCATTAGATATATTTTTTTTACTCCAAAGGAAAAAATGTTATTATTCGCTGCTTGCTTCATTTTTTTCAAAAGTTAACCTAAATATAGAATCTGACTCAAAAAATAACAGTAATTCAATTTAAATCTTAAGCAACAAAATCTAATAAATCATTGGTATTTTTATATGAAATCGAGACAACCACTCTGCTGAATTTTAGTAGCACACTCAGTATCATACTGATAACTAGATAAAATAATGGCCCATCGTCTTAAGCGATTGGCCGAGAACTAAGGAATTACTTTAATTGTGGCACAAATAGTTAAAAGAGTTTTCATATCAGTATATAAAGTGAACTTTTCATTACACAAATATTGACTAAATTTTAAGAATCCAAAAAAATATTTTTGAGCCTTGTTTTTTAATTTGAGAATAATTACATTCGGTTTTAGAAAGCCCTAGAAAAATAAACTCGTCGCTCCTACATTCTCTATGGGGTGGAGTTTGCTAGATCTCTTAACTTGAAATGAAGTGTACCGAAATTTGCTTCATTTTATCGAAAGCTGTTTTACGGCTTGGGTTTAAGTTCAGATAATCTTATATTTTTTAGGTTTTTTATAGAACGAGCTTAAAATAATTGACGAATTTTTAACGAACCGTCTATAAAAATGTACAATACGCAAACATTACTATTATTATTTTAAATTAAATGGTCTCGGTGCCTTTCCGATAGCTTCCCTTTTACTTTTAAAAGGATGGAATGACAAAAGATGATTTAAGGTAGGAACATATTTCTATGACGTGTCGTTGTGTTGTATTGTCATATATTCTAATACTTTTCTGATCTGCTGTAACGAAAAACGTATTCGTTGTATTTTAAAATAGTCTGTTCCCATCAACATAAGAAGGATAATGGATATTTTGATATTTAAATATGAAATAAAAATTATTTATATTAGTTAAAATGTTCAGCTCATCAGATGAGTTTGAAATTCAATTAAAATCAACCCCAACAAGGAACCATTTGGAAACTAACATACGTTGGCTAGTGAATTTGCTTTTTAAAAATAAAAGCCCTAATCCGTTCAAATGTAGCAAAATTTCGTTAATTTTTTATATGTAGATTGCTTGACTATACAATTAAAAATGTATTGAATGTGTCACGATGTCTGACGCTCTGACGAAAATCTGATCAGCTCAAATTTTGTCACAAAATGGCGATAGCGCAGCGTATCATACCATGAAATATATGCGCAGTTTGTTAGTTTCTGTTTAATTTGATTTCTAATGGCAAAGGGTATCTGTCTTGCGTTTACAAACTGAGGTTACATCCGATTTTTTAAATTTTAAATTATTAATATTATTCGTAAAAAAAATTAAATTATACAATAAGGTAAATTCTATTCCCAGATTTTAAAGAACTAAATTATTCTGTTTACCATTAAACAATACATATTTGTAAAGTAGAATATAAAGAAAACTCAATGCTTTTATCTGCATACCATTTTAATAAAATAAAACATTCGTTCGTTTCTTTTAAAGCAACATCTTGTAATGTAATAATGTAAATATAATTATTTAGATAAACAACACTATACATAGGGTGTTATAAAAAAGACGCTTTAAATTATTTTCAAGGTGCTAGGTCGGCACCTAAAGGGCGTAAGTCCAATCGTCAATTAGAAAAAGCGAATTTTATCCGAAATATGCCCTTAGTATAAACCTAAAGTGGGTGTATTATAGCCTTTGATAAGCCAAAAAGTCATTTTATTGGGCTATCTAGTGGCGTATCAGCTATGATGTTTTAGGTCTTGCGGCGAACGCCAGATGGCGCATTCTGAAATAAACGAAAAAAACATCGAAAACCGTAATTTATTTTCCTTTTTCTGAACAGAGATATGATCAAAACATTTAAGCATGGTCATTAAAAAAACCTATGTAGGTTAATCGGACGGTAGTTTGGACAAAACAGCTAGAGGCTCTATATTTTCAGTGATACGTTATTACAATATTTTATATTTTTCTAACAATCAGTTATTTTAGCATAATTAGGTGGACTAGAATTTTTATTCCTAGCGAAAAGTTCCTACTGTATTTTATGAAAATCCTGTTAATCTGGAAATATTTTTTATCATATTGCCCTCTTAAAGGATACCTTTAGAAATAAACCCTTAAATTAATTATTTTCTGTTGTAATAGCATGATCATAAGCATTGGATTACATCAACAACAGAAACTGAAATCAAATGTTAGCTATCCCAACAAGAATGTAAAAGGGCTTTGGGATTTTCACATATAAATAGGCCTTGTTAAAACGAAACGAAAATAATTTAAATACAGATCTCATTGTTTCAATATAGGTATTTCATTATTGGTTTTAATTTGACTGAGCTGTTCATGCAAAGTATATTACATTGCTTGCTGTGTATTTTGAAAATATAAAAAATGCAGTTATATAATAGAAGAGTTTTATAAGGTTAGCACACCATCTAGGGCTACTGGCAGTGCATACCGTACAGTTGTTCAAAAGCAGGGTAAAGGACCGGTGAAAATATAATTGACGTCTCGGTATACATTGACATTATTCCACATGTCACTATTAGAATAATGGCAACAGATTTGGGAATTGTTAGGAGTTTTGTTCATAAGGTTCCTAAAATTATAATTTTATATAGCTTAAGTGTATTGTTTAAGAATCATTTCCTTCAAGACTTAAGTGCATGATTTAAAGCCTCTAAATGTATTAATGTTCTCATTAAAATTTACATTTTGCAGGATCTTTACTCAATGCGGCTACAACTCGGAGCTTTTTAAAATTTGCCACTTTTTAAAAAATATTATCGGCTGCTGTCAGTACCTCCAGCAACCCTGACACACGGCACAAAATCACGCAGAAGTGTTAACTCATAAAGCTAATCTACAATACATTGATTTTTAGGCTGCATACATACCATGTTGTTTCAACAGGAATATATTACGATAATCAAGTGTATTTCGCTCACTGATTGATGAACATTGCTAATTATAAGGAGGATTTTTTGACCAATTAGGCCACATTTAATAGTAATGGTGATATCCAACCAATATAACCTTTATTACTAGTCGGCCAGTAATTCACATTGGATCTCAGTATGTGGGGCGGCATCATTAATGGAATAATCACGGGGCTATTATTTTTAATGCAGCCTTAACGAATATAGATATTTAAATTTTCAAATAAATGGGCTCTCTTTACTTCTAGATAATGTGCATTTAAAATATCAATTTAATATGGTTTATATCTAGATAATGCCTATCCTGGAAGGTGGATAGAAAGAAAAAGCACTATTCAATTCAAACCCAACCAACATCTAGATGACTACTAGAAAGAATTGTATATGCAATTAAAAAATCTCTACTTCGGAAATATATATAGAAAATGATGGAAAACAATTTAAATATTTGGAAATGCATTTAAAATTAATCAGGGAGTTGTATTTGTCGGTTTAATATTTCTTTTTTCTCAGTAGAAAGCATTATTATTTAAATGACAAGTAATACTAAAAATGTAATGACACATACCATAATGTAATAGATTGTTGCAATTTTTTTCAAACTTGTTGGAAGTAGTGATAAACTAGGATCTATTTTGACAGAGTGGAATTAAAATAAAACATACTCGAAAATATCTAGAGCAAAGCTAAAAAAGTTTATTTTGAAATAAGGCCCTGGCAGAAAATCCTACTATTTCTGTCCTAATTAGAATTTTCTTGCATTATCTAGGCACTAGACATGATTTGACTGTGGTACACAGGGCTGGAATCAGATTAATTTATTCTCTGCAGAATATACGTCATTATTTTTCTCGGTAAAACTATCTATATCATTGCAACTAGGATTTCTTAATGTAAATATCCAGAGAGATCTAAATCTCTACCAAACAATAAGACCCGTATTCACTAAAGAGGTTTAAATTAGTCCAGGTCTAACTTGGCGGTTG
Organism: Kuschelorhynchus macadamiae; assembly: GCA_030620095.1. NCBI lineage: Eukaryota > Metazoa > Arthropoda > Insecta > Coleoptera > Curculionidae > Kuschelorhynchus > Kuschelorhynchus macadamiae. The sequence goes on from JAUTXW010001856.1 coordinate 335,679, forward strand.
CAGGTTTAAGATGATATTTTTAATAATTGAACAAACAATTTTTCTAAATTTCAAAATTACAAAATGACAGTGACATAAGCGAAACATAACTGGCGAAATAAGAGTTTTAAGTACCGTGGTAACAAGACCTGGTCTAACTCTTAAACCCTTTTAGTGAATACGGAGCAAATATCTAATATCCTGCCCAGTAATATAAATTTTGTTATTTTGTGTATTAATTGCAGGGTTTAAGATTTTTTATACTTCCAACAAATTTTTTAGTCTCTAATTTAGTTTAAACTTTTTTATATTTCTGGTTTTAATATGCAAAAGCTAGAATATAAAAGATTAATACGAATATTTCTAATTTGTCAGAAAACGCCAGCTAGCGTTCCGTGCAAAAACTAGAAACACCAGTTTATACGTCATTTGATATTTCAATGTATGCCCCTATCGAAGAGAGCAAGCTTGTTAAAATCCTTGAACCTAAATCGGAGTTAAGGACTTTTCTGGAAATGAAATTTCAAGCGTTCCCCACCCTTTTTTTCACGACTTAGAAATGAAAACGGTTTACGAAAAGTATTCACAATTTATCTAAGACTATAACATATCCACTTTATGTTCACACTACTTTGGCATATTTCTGTGAAAATTCGCAATTTCTAATTGATCATTGTAGCGGCCGATCTCGAAGCTTCAAAATAATTTTCAGCCCTTTATCTTGGGCACTTTTGTTAAAAATATCTTTTTCCTAAAACAAATTCATTAAGATTTACCAAGATATAGCCGGCGACCTTAGTTGGACACCCTGTAGAAACATTTCCAATATAAACAAATGCTTTAAAATATCTAATGTTTTTTAATTAAATTAATTACATTCGACAATGTCAAAAATATTAATGTCATCATGTCTTTTTTTTCAGGACCTATCTCTGCAGCAAAATTCTTGCAAATTTGCGCCTTTTGGTCTGATTTATTCTTTATAGTTTATTTTGTGATAAAAGTTTTAAAAACACGTTTCTTTTAGGTGGCCCCTTTTACCGCAAACTTCGCATCAGCCATGTTGGCATTGTACATGCGCATCGTTAAGTCTTCCATATCAGGACTCTGACACCTGCCAATGCTGTGGATGATGTTGCGCATTTCTGCTTCCATCGCGGCATCCATGATACTTTGCGCCTCTTTGAATTCGAAGAATTAGTTCCATCTTCACTATTGCCTATTGAGCACCCAAACTGAACTTTTGACAATTTCTGCAATATTAGCACTTTTAACTTTTGTGTATCCAGTATATCTATAAAATTCATCCCAGAATATAATATCTTACCTTTTTTTGCCTTTTCAATAGGGCAATAAATATCCATTTAATATTTTATACATGGTTGTCAGGTGTTACGGTAAAAATATTTTTATTTTACCTGCTTTGTTAGAGCTTTCATTTCTATAGGGCAATCATATTGGACCTATTTGTACCTCTATGTTTACTACATGGCAACCCTGTTTGGAATCCATCAAAATTTTAAAATCTATGTCTGCTGACCACGGGTCTAAATTAGTTTCGAGAGATGATTTTAAGTCCTTACAATACAAACTATTTATTTTGTTTTAATAATGTACCGTCCATGGAAAAATTGCTCTAGTGGCTACCAATAAAGCACAAACATCAAGCCTCCAACGCATAGTGACCTTAGGTGACAACTCGTACCCTCCACTTAATCTCGTAAGTGACAGCATCATCCTAAAGTAACTTTTAGACCCCGACAAACAAAAACAGTGGCCTCAATTGGCACTGCACGGTCGACATCATAATGACTTGAATCAGCCACATGTAGACAGAAAAGCATCCAACAGGTGCCTGAAGGACGGACAACTATTTCCAGAGACAGTAGGATATGTGATGTCAATACAGTACCAATTATTAATACACGAAATTACAGGAAATTCATCATCAAAGACCGTTAAATCCGATAAGTGTCGAAAATGTAGCGACAGATCAGAGACTATACAGCATATAACATCTAGCTGCACTTACCAAGCAAACACGGACTACATCCAGCGACAAAATCAGGTGTGTAAATCATACACCAGAAGCTTGCCAATAAGTACAGGCTCCTAAATATAGGCAGAAAAGCGATTTTACTCAAAAGTAAAACCGACTAATTACAAAACCTTAGTTTTAAACAATAAAATGAATGTTGATAAATATAATTTTATCTTTAAATAAAATAGTATTTAGTAAATTGTTTTATATTTAAACCACCAATCAAACGTTTTTCTCACTGTTTTGAGTGTTTCTAAAATATAATTATACTTGAAAAGGATTGGAGATAGTGTTACTATTTGTGAAATTAAGAAAACGAAAATCTTAAGTCAATACATGTTTAGTACAACGAGCTTAAGGGAGAAAAATATGTTTTAAAATCTACCACATTACAGTTTATCCTAACTTGAAATACGTATAACCTGAATTTCACTATTGAATCTTACGGGAACGCCTATAAATAAGTCTTGTTTCTACAAATGACCGCTAAACAATATGCTTACAAGCCAACAAGTTTAGGAAAAATGCTGTATACGGGATGAGGATAAAATCTGGAAAACGGAAATTTTATACGGAAAATGCTCGGATCTGTCGATTTTATTTACTTTTTTACATTTTTGTCCTTAATGAGTAATAAACGGAGTGCGCCAAAAACGCCAGGCAGCTATCAACTTTAATTCTTTAAATGGAACACATTTTTTCTTCAATATTCAGATTCCACTTAAAATTCTAAACATGTGTTGTATAACATACCATATGGCTAAAGTCAACAGATTTTGAAATACAGGGCACTAAAAGAAACTTACTTATATTTTTAAAAGTTAACCTATTAACGGTAATCACTTAATTACCTGTTGACTAAAATATTAAACCATTTAAATTTCCTTCAAAGTTGTCACATTCAATAGTAATAATGTTTTTAAGAGAAGCTGAAAGAATCGAGATTTTATAACAGTTAGAAAAAGACCACAATATGAAGTTTATGAGTATTTTAACAATAAATATTCAAATAGGGAAGTCATAAATTAGGAAACTTTTTCAAAAATAGTTAGGGATAAATCCAGAAGACGACGTCCTAAAATTTCCGAGAATACCATATTTGACATTCTAGTTTCGTCAAAAGAGAGGCTTCATTTCAACATAAGAAGCATATATGGAATTTTTAGAAATATCGGTGATCGAACCAAGTCTATATCCTTGAAAAAGGAAAAATGATAGGCACAGGAATTTACTGAGCACGATCCGGATAGAAAAAACAAGTTTGGTGAAATCGTTATGGACAACAACTTGGGTAATTGCCCATTGCGAGAAACATAATTTTTTCAGACGAGGCAACTTTCTACCTTCATGGTAAATTGCTAAAATTATCAGTAATGATTGAACGAGAAACCTTATATTTTTTTGAAAAAAATTTGACGGGGCAAATGTATTTACAATTTCTTGAAGAAAAGTTTACTCTGGTTGATTTCTTTATATCCTTATCTGATCACTCCTAATTGACTTGATGCAAGTAACTGATAGGATGGAGCACCAGCGCACTATTCAACAGAGTTCGTATATACATTGATGCAGTATTTCCTCATCGTGTTATAGGTAGACGGGGTTAAATAGAGTAGTCTATGATACTCTTTTAACAGCAACCATATGGCCAATTATCCCAGGAATAATACATAGTGTCCAGTTAGAATTTGTTGATCGGTTGGGACACTGTAGATCCAAAATAAAACACTATCTTCAGCAATTAATCAAATAATTTTTTTAGGGGGTGTACTTGTTTCAGTTGCATCGATATTAACTACATCTTCCGATTTGAAATTTGTTATCGATATTGTAATTTCTTAACTAATGTCATTAAATAAATACGTAATTTTAATCTTGTTTCTTTTATTAAAAACTTTTTGATCGATATTTTTGCCTGACAAGTATCCGTCATGGAGAACAAACTTTAATGCTATAACTAATTTTTTTGGTGCCCCGTATTTCAAAATCTGTTGGCTTTAGCCATATATATGTTATACGAAACATGTTCAGAATTTTGAGAGGAATATGTGTATTGAAGAAAAATGGGGTGATCTATTTAAAAAAAGTGATGTTGACAGGTATCTTTCAGGTTTATAGTTTTTCGCACACCCCGTATGTTATTGGATATTGTCAAAAGTGTAGGAAAAAAAACAAAACAAAATGGAAGGGTACAAGCGTTTTCCACTAATTTTCGTTTTTCAGAAAAATGTATTACTCCAGACCTGTATTTAGACTTTTAATATCTTAGTAGACCTAGAGAAAATGTGTGCTTTTTTGTAAATAATTGATTAATATTGAGTGTACCAAATATTTCATACATACATAGTTCATTTCAGATGTAGCTCTTACTCTATAAAATTTGAAGTTACAGAAAATATGGTTATTCTCTAAAAACCTTTTACTTTTAAATCACTGGATACCCTTTCAAAAAAGCGTTGCCTAATACATTTTGTTGCTTATTCCTTTTCCCATTTGATGTATTTAAGTGTTCCCTATTACTTTTGACAATATATAAAGACTTGCTTTTAGATTTTATATTATAAAATAAATAAAATAAAGTAAGGTTTAAAATTTTATTGATGTGAAAGAAAAATTATAAAAAGGCATATATTTTTTTAACTAAACAAAAAATAACTTTTTCAAGATTTGGACGTGTAGATCCCAACTTCAAAAAATATTTTTTTACAGTCGCGTCGAAAGGTTGCCATCTCCATTGTCATGGTATTTTTTTAAGAGAAGTGGAACAAGTACAAACTATTAAAAAACCCGACCGTTTAGAACTGGTATATTAATTCAGGAAAATAAACCACAAAATATACTAACAAAAATGCAGCATTCTACTTTTTATAGGTACGAGGTATCCCGCATAAACCACCAAATATACATAAAACTACTTCTGAATCTCCCTTATTCCGAAGAAAACAGCTGACCAATGGCATGTTGCATACTACTAACTATTTATTATTTCCATTATAATTTCATTAATTTGGTAAACATAATTAAGAACTTAACAAAATTTAAGCAGGGTCCATGAAATATATTCTACTTTTTTATCCCTATCCATTTTTATCGGCCCTAAAAACATTTGAGGCGATTTCAGGACCCATGTCGGGTTAAAAAGTTCGCCTTGTCAAAGTGGTTATCCTGACATCGCGTCAAGAAGTCCACCTTAAACCAGTAGAGGTTAAAAATAAGCATTTTTTCAAACTAAATTTTACCCAAAGGAATTTGTGCACACAACTTTTCAAACATTTACCAAAAATTTGCCTTAATACTGATTGTGCTGAATGTTATGCAACTATCTAGAGGAAACATGGTCGTCTCTTCGGGATATTTACTTTTTTGCCTAAAATTATCCACTAAGATGATAAAGATAGGGTTATTTTTCCAATAGATCCGATAGGGCCGGGCCTTGAGCCCATAGTCAGATGGGCCCCACGATGGATATGTTTGTGTGTAACACTGATTTTTCAAAAAAAAAACGTATATTTGATTTGCAAATGCAAATATGGAATATTGTTTTGTAAGCCTGTAAATATGAACCATAAACAAAAATTCGCCCTGGATACAAGGCTAAACGTGAAATCATTTTTTATAGTATATAATTTAGAATCGTCTTATTGAGATCTTCAGTTTGATATAAATCACAATATAGATTTTTTATTTTGGAGAAAATGCCGTCCTACTTCCGCTATATTGATTTTTTAGGCATTCCTAGCTCAGAACACTCGCGAGATACAGACGAATTTTATCTTTTGAATCTTCACTCTTGAAAATCGGTCCAAGCGTTTAGCCAGTAGGTGGTAACAAATAATGGATGTCTACTTACATGAGCACATGTAAGATAAAAAGTTACATTTTCAAGTAGGTATCTAGATCTATCTAGATAAATGCAAACGGATACATATTTAAATTACTCTCAATAATAACATTTATTTATTATTTCATTTAAATGCACATTACAGACACAAGCCTTAAAAGCTTTCTTTCTATGTTACATGTTACTCGTTTGCTTTTGAATCAATATACGCACCAAACATATTAGTAACTTCAAAGAAATCCCTAATTAGAAGGGACCAAACATATATTCAACGATTCAGTGATAAACATATAATCCGTATGGCCACTCTAAACAGTTATTTTATAAAACGTAACATAAAGTAGCAGTTTATGAAAAGCTTTATAAAGCTGTTAAAACGAGTTGCGCAATATTTTCCTGACTTTGGGACAACATAAAGGTAATAAAGGGTCAAAGATTATGTACAGCTTCATTAAACTTGCTAAAGGGTTTCGCGTATTTTTTCTAACTGTATAAAATTCCAGAGTTTGTAGTGATAAAATGAAGTGACAGTTCGGATTCAAAAAGTTTGCGAACATTTCGGACCCCAGTGCTAAGGATTCGTTAAAAGTTAGCTAGATCTACAAGAAGTTAAATACAATATACACTGTCGCTTAGGTTATAAAATGTAGAAAACTTTTTCTTAAGAATCTGGACTCTATAAATATATTTTTTGAAGTTGACAATCTCTATTCGAGAAAATGACCAACTATTTTGATATTGTTTTTCCTGATATTATTAAATAGTTCTAGCCTATAGAAATAGAAGAATTTCATTTTGGAAGAAAGAATTGTGCATTTAGTAATTATACTAGTGTAGCTCATTAAATTTAACTAGTAGATGTACAAATTAAACTGTCATTTATTTTACAGGAACAAAGCGGATCTATCGTTACCATTGTAGGACAAGGTTTCGAAGATTACTGAAAATATTTTCTATTTGAGGTTATCAAAAATGGTAAGTGTATTCTTAATAAAAGAGAAACTATTTTGAATTAATCGATATTTTAAATTCGTATTGCGCCTTGATTTACACAATATTCCATCAACACGCAATGATAGTAACAAAAAGGCATGAAGCTGCAATTAAGCAAAGCCAGCTGTTTTGAACAAAAATATTCGGTTAATATAATGCAATTTATTGCGTAGCAATATTCATTATTAATTTTAACACATTAGACTCATATTACTAATATGATAATTAATAAATACCTAGATTATAATTATATATTATATTTACGAATGTTCTACTTATCTATTATTAAACAAAATCTAAACTAAAAATCACGGTGATCCTAGATATTTAACAAGATTTCTGCTTAATTTGGTTGAGATTCTTCTTAGTATTTCTACTTCCCTCATAAAAGCAAAGTATTGTAATCGTGAAAAAATCACCCTCCCAGAATTTTTCAGACCTTTACGTTTCATTAGATTTCCATAGATGACGAACAAAAATGTTTTTTCGATTCCGTCGATCTGTCTGTCTGTCGGTCTGTCCGTCTGCGGCATAGCTAAAAAACTACTTACCCGATTGACTTGATCCAAAATTAAGGGTCGGTTTGGTAAAAATTCAAAAGTGCTTATCCAATTTATCTCAAATTTTGCACATCAAGTATTATATAGGAATCAACTGGTAAAATTTTGGTACTAATCCAAGATGGTGAAACAAAATGGCGGGTTAATAAACTATTTAAAAATTCACCCTGAAAAAGTACTTAATGAACTGATTTCAAATTGTGTGCTATAACTAATTGTAGTATAGAGATGAACCAGTGAAAGTGTGGTACTATTTTAAGATGGCGGAACAAAATGGTGGCGAAATAAAATTTTTGTAATCTGAAAACTTACCCTCTCAGGTTTTACATATCTTCTCGTCCTTAGATGCCAAAAATATATTTTATCAAATCCGTCTGTTGGTTTGTCTGTCTGTCTGTAAGTTCGAGGCATAGCTTAAAAACTACTCGTCAGACTGACTTCAAATTTTAGCTAAGAATTAAGGGTCATATGTGTATGGCCTAGTAATATTTTGTCTAAAATCCAGTATGCCGGAACAAAATGGCGGCCTACTGAAACGTTAAAGAAATTACTAAAAAAACTACAAAATCAAGTGTTACATAAGAATGAACTGGTAACATTTTGGTATAAATATAAGGTAGCAAAATAAAATGGAGACCTAATAAAATGTTTAAAAAATCAGTTTGAAAAGAGATATAGAGATAAGCTCGTAAAGTTGTGTTGCGAATTGAAGATAGAGGAACTAAATAACATGTTAAAAAAATTAACATAAAAAAATTTTATTCAATTGACTGTAAATTTTGGAGAAAAATTAAATATGATATAAGGATAAACTGGTGCGACTTCAACATGACGTAACAAAATCGCGGTATGTGTCAATGATTATACCATTTATTGAATTCATTTTAAATTATGCCCAGAATCAAGTGTGGCATAGGTAGGAAGTGGTAAAATATTATTTGCGATTAATGGCGTCCAATAAAAAATGTTTGAAGGCAGTATATATGTGTTCCTAAATAACTATGTACTGAACTAAATTGGTTTACACTTTACTATTTCTAATATAAGAAAATATTCATAATGAGAGAAGTTCCGGGTAAAAGAAATTTACCGATTTTTTAACAAAAATATTAGATTTTTACAACATTACTAAAACAAAGTTTGGTATGAAAAAGAATTAAGGATAGCATTTATTTAGCTAAATTACAAACTTAAAAAACTGGTATTTTAAGAAAAAAAACAATTCAATAATTTCTGCTCCAAATCAAAAAATATTCTTAGAAAAAGTCAATGGTGCCGAAAACTTCTAGAATTTGTTTCTTGATTAAAAGCCTGCAGAAAAGCAGCTGTCTTATGCTAAGTTACAACAACTATTACGAAAACTCGATGTCAAAGTGATAGACCTTTTTGTTATTTTTAACGATGCAGTTTTTGCCAGAGTAGTCAGGTTATTCTTACAAGTTTTTTCGATCTCTCTTACATTTTCAAAGATGGTTCTTCGTCATGTGAATCTCCTTCAAGTCAATTAAGACCTTAGACTATTTTTGGGCTTTACAGGTTTGCGATCTGTTCTTACCACATTATCTTGTTACTGATAGATGGTTTATTTAAAACTTGCAAATTAGTGACCTTTTTACACTTCTCTGAGTAATCAACGTCAGCTATCGGACAGCAGACAGAAGATTTGTTTTAGAGGTCACTTGGTGAAAACAACAGTTCAAAATAAGTCTCTGGGACCGAATGAACAGACCATAAAAATCGCTCCTTTGCTCGGCGACAAGGCGACTTTAGTCTCTAAACTGCATAAATATGTGTTGAACGGCCAGTCCTAAAAGGGCCTCTCAAAAGCAGTTATTTGATAAAGTATTTGAATAAGGCGCAACTTATAGAAATGTATCATTAAAAGAAAAATCATTTAATGTTGTTATTATAACATTGTCGCAAATTATGCAAATAAGGACCTATTCCTTAGTCTTCTTATAAAAACAAGGTATAGTAGTACATTCATTGAAGTTACTTTACATTACTATAAAAAAGATTATGAATGCTTTCGCACGCAGGGGCTTTCGAGTAAATAATCTTATTTGGAGCTTTACTTGAGTTTCAGGATATTTACAGCTTAATCGTCAAATTTAGGATTTAGACATATTAGGAGGTTCCTACAGAGAGCGTTTCCTTTAGAAGGTGCGTTTGTAGAAACTCTGAAAGGGGGTGAAAGTTCGGGTTGTAAGTCACATTTACGGAGGCTCCGGAATAACTTAAGGTGGGAAATGAGACTTAAGTGAAGTCTGAAGTTACTGAATCTCGGGTCGCCTTTTATAAAACCATTACACTAGACAGTGATCTAGTTAATTAATGTATTATTAATCTGAGCAACATATACACGCAATGTGTGGCCTATTTTTAAATATATTCGTGCTCTATTTGTGGTTTTTAAGCGGCATTTTCTGGTATTTGGATATTATTTCCAATTCTTAGATGCATGGTGGTAAATAAACGTTGTATTTTTTTCGAAATTTTATGGTGCCGCCATTTTCTTTTAAAGCTATGTTTTTTCTGTTATGAATGTTATAGAAATGAGTGATTCAAAAATAAAAAGCAATTTGAAAGGATTAATGCACTTTAATGTACTAGAACACGTATGGTCGATACTAAAGCTGATAATAAGGTTACGAGATAATTTGCGAATCTGGCCATCTTATACAAACCATCCATGAAGAATGGGAAAACATTACTCCAGATATTGTAAGAGATCTTCTAGAAAGTACTCCCCGCAGATGCGCAGAAGCAATACGTATTTGGAGAGTACCTACACAATAAAAACCCATTATTATAATGTTTTTTTGTATCGCATCTGACCAATTTAAAAAAGATGTTCTCCTTTTGTAATTAATATATAGTTTTTGGATGAATTTCTTGGCTTATTTTTCGAAAAAAAATCGTTATATTGTATGTGTATTGCACACACTTTTTATATTAATAGAAAACGGCAGAAAAAATATTCAGTCATTCTAATTTTTATTGTGGTCCTTTCCCTTGTCCTTATATGGTAGAGCGTTATAATCAATCTATTTTTTCTGTACTTAGGTAACGTAAATGAAAAAGGAAAAACCCATTCCATTATTTTTGGTTTAAAATTATTTTATTTAGCTATTTTTTCCCATCCGGTGTAGTTTGTGTTTACTCCCCAAAGGGAAGAATGTCACAATATTGTCACAATACTTCAGACTATAATTTTTAAAACTAAATTATTCCCATGCTAATAAATGAATTTAATTGTTATTACCGTGAATCAAAACATAAAGTAATTACACTTGAACTTGAAATCAAAAATGCAAACAATTTGCATATTTTCTAATATAAATAAGCGCACTTTTTACAACAGAAAAGCAGTCTCGACTTGGGCTCAATTCAGATACCAGTAGCTTTAACAATATATGAAGCTACCTCTGGTACTAAATTCTCAAATTAATACAAACTAGCAGCTCTAACAATATGTGAAGCTACCTCTGGTACTAAACTCTCAAATCATTACCAGTAGCTCTAACAATATGGCTTGACATCTTATTAATTATTAAATTAACAAAGTCGTGAAGTTATCGTAAAGTAATATACGTTTAGTCAAAGTTATTTAAATTCTAAAAGTTAAATAATTACTCTTAAAGTATTTTACCGAGATTAGAGTTGTAAATAACACACCCAAGAAATGTGAAGTCTACTATCTATAATATAGCCAAGCGAGTATATAGCTCTATCGATGTAAGATTTATATAGAGCAAACAAACATAAATCTACCTATTTATTTTGAATCAAGATTTTTATTCCATCATCCACGAGTTGATCACGACATTATGATAAATGCTTCCCCGTTTATGGCATTATAGATAATTTTTTCATCAGATACTTTAACCCCGTGCAATGCAAGCAACGGTTAATTGCTCCGTCTACAATTTACCGGTGAATCATTATTGATACTAAACTCTTTTAGCACCTTATAAGCCAGAAAGAAATATAGTTACGACCTAAAAACCCCGTTGAAGGTTTGAAGTAGATAGACCGACGGCCTGTCCCTCCACATAGGGACGAACTCAAAGATACCATTGTCCGAGATTTAGTAAATGTAAAGCGTACACCCGCTAAGAATAATATGAGTAATAACCTGTTATAAGTTAATGTCCTTAGAGAGGACACCCCCAGAAATCCCTCCAATGCGAACGATCCCGCTATCGTGGAAAATATAACCGTAGTTGAACAAAGGAATAAAATGAGCCTTGTTTAAACTGGCTGAAAACATAACGGATTGAAACTCATAATAAGCGTCTTATTTGATAGAGAATGGTTAAACACTAAGTGAAATAAGTATGCAAAGCCAGAATAATTGAAGTGTGGATCAAACAAAACTGTTATGAATGGCTCTATACAGATACGCTTAAATAACAATGAAGCTTTAGTGTAGCTAGATATAGTAAGGTCTCAAAAACTGTTATTCAAACAAATATAGTCCAACATTTCGAAAAAAAAATTGTTTTTCTACACGTATTATTAAAAAAGACAAGTTGTCTTACTTGTGTTAAAAAGTGCGTGGAAACGTTACAATAAAATTTACAGAAATGTCATAATTATGTATAACGTTATTTAATTTATATTTAAATATTTATTAAGTAGGAGGACAGGGACATTTTTTACTAAATATATATTTTAAAAACAAAATGGACTTTTCAAAAAATCGTAAACATTTGTTACAAAAAAATTAAAATAATTTTCGAAAAAATAGTTAATTTAATCATTTAATTTCCATAATTATTCTTGAGAAAAAAAACTATTTTATAGATCCTGGACGAGGTAATTAGAACAAAAAAATATCTGTTAAACCTATGTTTAAACTGGTAAAAGTTTACCTGTATTGGGTTACTGGTGCCACAGGCCATGATCTTCTGGACCTTAAAATCAGAGCTGTCCTTAATCCACCGGCATTGTTACTGCCCATTTGGGGAGCTGAAGTTCGTTTTTTAGTCTTTTTCGCGCCACCCCATAAGTGCTGAGTAACTGCTATAGGATGAGGACCTGGAAGTACAAATTGAACTGTAATAAAGATTTTGCGATTTATTCTTTCGATGATTAAATTGTACTGGTGCCATTATATATAATTATCAACTAATATCACAGTAAAACAAATTATGTATAAATTAATTATAAAATCACCTGTCGACGGCAAACAACATTTAAGTGTGATTTGTCTCCAGCAACCGCTGTTGTCTCACTCTATCTTTCTTAAAGAAATATCTACTCGTTACCCCGTTGCCAGGGTGATTTATTTATTTACTAGCTATAACAGATATTATAATATAAACGAGGCAAGGAATTCTGGAAAAATAAAATAATTAATGACAAATAAATTGAGGTGATTTATTGACAGTATTAGAAAAAGTAATTTCGGTTTCCAACTGAAGAGATCTTAAAATGGTTTGATGGAAGCAACCATCTTGCCGAGCACAATGTCAATGCTAAACAATATTTTTAACCTGCTCACAAAACTCGTCTTTCGCCGAATTCTAGTTATTCATTAAACTATTGTGCTTTCTTAAGTGATATACGTAGTATTTTTTCTTTGAAAAATATGTCAAAATTATTCCGGGAATTAAAAGAACTAAGAGGAAGGACGATACTTGCACTAATATATATATATATATATATATATATATATATATATATATATATATATATATATATATATATATATATATATATATAAAACTAGTATGTCACTGCTTGTCGATGAGACGTTTCGGCAGAAACTCATGTCTTTTTCTGAAACATTTTAGAAACAAAAAACACAGCAAATATAATTTGCGTTATACAATAGAGGATGCTTGAAACTCACCACAGTAACTTGTCAATATACCATCTAGTGTGGCACAAGTAAACAGTTGGGTAGAAAATAGTCAGAGAAAGCAAGTGAGGTGAATATTTATGTGATAACACCTTTGCTAATAAGTTTAAAGATGTAAAATTGCAATGAAAGACCGGAAGAGAGATGAAAAACATTCCTAGAATTAATCAATAATCTTATAATTCGCAAATGTAGATCAGTACCGAAGCAGTGTTTATCATCATTTTTCCTTACACCAGAATCTGACAAAACAAAACGGTTTATACTGAATTTTAAAAATCTAAATGTGTTTAAAAAGGTGCCTCATTTTAAATTCGATAATTATAATAGTGTAAGAGATTTAATATATGTAAATATATTTATGGCCACAGTTGACATATCTCAGATTTCAGTTTAGTGATAAATTTTTATAATATATTTAGATCACACAAGGTGTCTTGTTGCTTTTAGTGACTATTTTTAATGCTGTGGATACATTTGTGAAAAAGAAAACAAGTACTATTAGAGGGCTATCAAGGATTATTGGGTTGCTAATTGTCCTACAATATGGTTGGTTGCCGCTAAGAAATTAGAACGTAAAACTTTTTAGGGTTAAAAAAATCTTATGGCAAATAAAATAGAAAGATCAAAATTTTTAAAAAGAAGGTGGGGGCGGCATATAATTCAGAAGCTAGATGGTTTAATAAAATGGGTATAATACAATTTTATTAATTAATTAGGGAACTATGGTCATGGTGCGAGTTGCTTTTAAATGCCTCGTATATTCCTTTAACAAAAGACAATAGCGGATAAGTAATCTAAAATGTTGCATGTAGAGTCAGAAAATTCATTAAACAAAAAATAATAATTATTTGAATTAGTAAACATTTCTGCGTAATGAATATCGAGTTTTTCGCATCAAAACTAAATGATTAATGTAATAGTGATATATCTTTGTTTAAAGACCCGGAGGGAGGACTGACATCCGAGGCATTTACAATAAATTGGATCAGACTTTACGCATTTCCCCATTTTCCTATAATGGGTCGCATTTTAGAGAAAATAATTGCCAACAAATCTGAGGGAATACTTGTTCCATACTGACCCAATCAGTCATGGTTCTATTATTCTTAAAACTTAGTTTGAAAAAACAAATATATTGCAATCTATCAGAAACCTATTAGAAAATGTTTTTACGTAAAGGACTTCCAGAGAAAGCCGTTGAAGTAATGTTAAGATCAATAAGTCAGTCTACTTTAAAGCAATACTTTGCTAGTCCGTAGAAATTATTTTACTTACAGTAAGATAGGCAAAGCAGTTATCTTAACTGTAGAGTTTGGTGATATTCTAATTTTTTTCTTAAACAAGATATTTGACGGCAATATTTCATATATAAATATTTCGCAAAAATCATCTTTCTTACTTATTTTAAATACGTATTCTGAACTCTTATAAATTATTGATAAAAAGGTTTTTATGCGAGCATTTAGGATAAAACCAAGATTTCTTAAATATAAGGTAACTTGGGATTCGGAAAACGGGTTAGATTGTGTTAAGGATCAGTATGCACTAGAATTTTTTGTCTTTAGAGAATCTCGTAAAAAACCCGGTTAGTGGTAATATTGGTGGTATCAGCAGCAGGATATAGAATACAAATAATTGCTAAACTCAGTTTGAAAAATGTTGGGAGAATAGAAAACGGTGTACATATTTTTGTTACATATATGTTAAAAACATACAGGTATAACTTCGGACAACCAGTATCAAGTTTTTTTATGATTGTTTTCAGTTATATGTTCTATAGCTAAAACTCAATCACGTACCTAGATGTAACTCATTCAATTAGCAAAAATAAAGATTACGTAATCTTAACTATCGGAAGCTATATCATAAAGCATCCACCCAGTCTATGAGCCATTGGATAAAAGATGTAATGAAATATACCGGTATACAAAAGCACAGTACTAAGCATGCGTCAACTTCAGCGACTTAAGCGGGAATACATTAAAAGTATAAAAAAATCAATGAATGGACAAAAAAGTTTAAAGTATTTTTCAGATTATTTGAGCGATCTCTTCAGAAAATTGTTGAGCAATTTCTTAACAATTACGACTATCTTTAAATTATTTTCCTTTACTGATTCTATTAAACGCATCATCCAATCAGCACGATATGATTTCTCTTTTTTAGTTTTAATATATAAATCTGAAGAAAGTGATTGCATACTTTAAACAACTACGTATGTTCTCTAATTGAGCGAGTATAGCGAAATATCACTATACTCGTCAATTTAGAGTTCCTCCCCCAATTTTTTAATACCCAACCAATTCTCAACAGTATAATAAATAAGTGAAATACGGCGGAAGACAAAATAGATTCGTTACATGAGTGGGTTAAAAATTTTGTTTAGATTTGAAATTGTAGCCACGATGATGTGACTACGCATGTTCTCTAATTGAACGAGTATAGCTAAAATAGTTCAAAATCAACTTCCCACTGATATGTTGTTTGTTTTTCTAAATATTGACAATTGATATTACAAGTTTTTCAAATGCTTCTCTAGTATTTTACCTTTAAAATTTTTAAAATTGAAGTTCGAAGGAGAAAACTAATAACCTTTTTAATATAAATTTGTAAATCTTTGAATAATAAAACTCCATCGTTAGTAAATCTCAGGTTAAACTCTCTACATAGCCAATGATAGGGGATCACCCCTAGTCTTGACAAGTTAGAGAAACCTCGGGCAATGCAAAAGAAGGGAATATTCTTTCTTCTGCATACATATTAGAACCGACGGAAATAGAAGAACATGTTTTTCGGGATCTAGGGATTCTAAAATGCAAAGATCTGCGCCAACATATCTGCGGCTAATTTTTCCACGAACACAATACTTCCCTCTTATATGGTAAGTAGCATTACTTATTTCAGTTTTTGCTTGAAATTATGTTCGACAAAGCCACGAAGATATGACTACGCATGTTCTCTAATTGAATGAGTATAGCTCATATAATAATTCAAAAAGAACTTTCCTCTGATATGTAGTTTGTTTTTCTAATTATTGACAGTTGATATTACAAGTTTTTAGAAGGCTTCTCTACTATTTTATTTTTTAATTATAATTTTTAAAGTTGTAATTCGGAGGAGAAAACTAATAACCTTTTTAATATAAATTTGTCAATCTTTAAATAACAAAATTCCATAGTTAGTAAATTCTCTACATCGTCATTGATAAGAGACAACCCTTTGTCTTTCAAGTTAAAGAAACATCGTGCAATGCAAAAAAATGGAATATTCTTTCTTCTGTACGGATAGTACATCGCACTTCACAACGTTTCGAATGGTAACTATCTCCAATCGTTTTCAAGTATAAACTAAATTGCTGGTTTTTATACTAGTCGTGTGCAGTGACGCGGAGTGCTTCCGGTGTGAAAATTGAACAAACAAAACCATTTTTACCTGTTTTACAATGGTTTTTTTCATATTTACCTGAATCTATATTAACAAAAATATGTATAAGCTGCGGATTGTTCAGCTTAGTTTCATCGTTAAGTAATAGACCTGTGTGTTTAAGTTTGTATTGCTAAAGATTTTAGTAAATTTAATTTTACGTCTTTCTTTTCTATATGTAAAATTTGTATTGAAACGATGATTGCAACTAATTAAATGAGAAGCATAAATATTATTTTTTATGAATTTGCCTAAGGAGTTATTGGTTTTATATGCTACATTCACATTTAGTTTTCTTAGAAAATTGACTTTTTTGTTATTGGATTTTTCATGGACGTAATACATTTATACTTAGTAAACTGAACAGATTTTTTTTATAACTTTTTCTCTTCAAAATCATATTTGGACTATAACCATTATTTATAGCAATTTGTTAAATTAAATTAAATTCATTTTGAAAACCCTGTTTTAAACTTAATACAGAGGCATGTAAGTCTAATTCATTCATTATTTCATAATGAATAGAATAACAGTACTTTTTCATTTAATGCAGTAAGTCCATACGATATTTAACTTCATGATAGTTGACCAAAACAATTCTTTTTTAATGTATCCGAAGAGTTTCGGATAACCTTGTTACTTTTGTTTAATTATTTCTGATTATACTACCTTGCTCTGATCTAGACCTATCCCCTCTCACGCACAACATGTGACTTTTTCTGGTAGGTGAACACGTTCCACTTGCCGTCATGTTTGAGACTATATCGTCTTGTTCCAGTCTTGCTGCGAGTTCTCGATAAACTGCTAATGTAGTCGGTGAAGTCATATCGGTCTGCACCTAGAATAAAACAAAAAATCATGTATGATTCCATTGATATATTTTTTTAAGTTGTTGAATTTATTTAACATTTTTAATATCGTAAAACGTATTTTGTTTTTCTAAAAAATTTTAAAAACCAATGCCTGAACAAAGACTATTTCTAATGCTACTATATAAGAAATTATTTTATATATTTAATCTTTAATCTTTATTTTGGGATATAAAAAATAGAATAAAAAATGACCACAATTATTATTTGAATGCAGATATAATATTTTATTATTTGCAAAAAAACTTATGAGTCACAAAAAGCCTAGGATAATATTGTCTACTGATATCATGTGTGATGTTTTTAGTTAAAACTTGCATTTTTTTTCTCTTGGGAAAAGTTTTTCTTGGAAATAAGCCAATTTGTTTAAATATTCAAAAAGATTTATTCCAACATTTGTTTTTTTGGATTGACGTTCCGACCACGATCTGCTCTTTTTCAAAATCTAAAACAAAGACCAGAGCGTGGTCGAAACTTCAATCCAAAAAAACAAATGTTGGAATAAATCTTTTTGAATATTTGAATAAATTGGCTTATATATATATATATATATATATATATATATATATATATATATATATATATATATATATATATATATATATATATATATATATATATATATATATATATATATATATATATATATATATATATATATATATATATATATATATATATATATATATATATATATATATATATATATATATATATATATATATATATATATATATATATATATATATATATATATATATATATATATATATATATATATATATATATATATATATATATATATATATATATATATATATATATATATATATATATATATATATATATATATATATATATATATATATATATATATATATATATATATATATATATATATATATATATATATATATATATATATATATATATATATATATATATATATATATATATATATATATATATATATATATATATATATATATATATATATATATATATATATATATATATATATATATATATATATATATATATATATATATATATATATATATATATATATATATATATATATATATATATATATATATATATATATATATATATATATATATATATATATATATATATATATATATATATATATATATATATATATATATATATATATATATATATATATATATATATATATATATATATATATATATATATATATATATATATATATATATACCTATATATATATATATATATATATATATATATAAAAATATATATATATATATATATATATATATATATATATATATATTTTATATATATATATGGTTACATAATTTCCTACTAACTAGCTTCGTTTTGTTAAAGATATATGATTTTAAATAAAATATTACACATTTTTAAAAACAACCTTTAATCATTGAACTTACAAAATGTATTAGCAAATAAAATCGAAACATAATAAAATTTAATTATTAATAACGTGCGTTTCCCACACGAGCTTGTTTGACAACCTATATTCTTTTTAGCATACTTGCTATCATACAACGTATTTCCTTCCTGAGAAATAGCTGTCCGTGATTCGGAGAGCGCACCACCTTTTTCCAATGTCATGTGCGCAGATACGAAAGCTCAAATCCTTCTACCTAGCTTATCCCAAAGACGCTCAATTGGGTGAAGGTTCGGGCTATGAACTGACTATTCCAACCGTCCTACATTTTTCACGTCTAGGTATCTTATACTACATACTACATATGACGTCTGACGTTATTCTGCATTGATAATAAAATCCCTATTTGAGGGACATCATATGTTTCCAAAATCTCGTGCATCTGTCTTTCTTTATTACGAGTACCCCTGCGAATTAACTATAGGTGGTTGCGTGTTTTGGTTGAAATGCCACCTCACAGCATGACTGAACCACCTTGAAAACTCACCATCGCACTTTCTCCTGTTCGACGCTATACATGTTTTCGACCCTCTGGAGATCTGAGGCAATACCTGAATTCGTCCGTAAACAAAACATTTCTCCATTCACTATAGATCCAGTGAGGAAGTTTCCTAGCAAATCGTAGGCGGGCGACCCGATGTTCTACAGTAAGCTCCGCCCCCGTTGCAGGTCTTCTGCAAAACAATTTTGCCTTCTTTGTACCATGCGATTTTGATTTGTTGTATTTCTGGGTCAAGCTGATACCGGATGCCTGGCATAAGATTCTGTTTCCAGAAATCGAGAGCAGACATATTGTGTTCTACTTCGCGAACATTCATACTTTCCAGCAACATACAATGAGTTTCTACCGTGTTCTATTAAAGCCACAATGGCACCCACAACTTCTGGACTCAAATCAATTTCCGCCAAAGTGTATGGGAACCACAACTAATAATGACAATTAAATATTATTGCTTATGTCAATTATTGACCTTCCATTATATTCCATAGCCTATTTGATTAAAATTAAATGCAATGTGTATAAATGTCAACTTCGATTTTTTCTTCAGAGTTTTCGTTAGGATCTTGTATGTTTAACAAAAACAGGGCATATTGGTGACTAATAAATTTGGAAATGTTTTGCACTGTGAAATAATTCCACAGGGTGCTCAAAAGTTTCCAACGTTCAAAAAAACGAAATTTGTATTAAACTAATGTTCATAACATTAAATTAAAGGTATAAAACAGCATACGAAAGTCGTTATCTATTCACAGTGGTTTCAAAAAGTAGAATAGTTAATTTGAATTTTGATTAAAATAATTATTAAAAACGAAAAAAAAGAATTATTAACCGTTAAATCTGGTTATTATGTTAAGGTGCCCGATTTCAGTGGGTGGATAATGGTTTTTGTTGGGTAACTTATTAATTTATAAAATCAGTTCGCAATATTTTAATATAAATTAAATAATTAATTTTATAAATTAATAAAGAACGCTGTATGTCTCAAAACTTATTTAAGTATCCGATGGATTTTAAATTTGGCACAAAAATGACATGTGACATATAAAGACAAAGTTTTGGTTCTAATCTAGTATAGGATACCAAACAGATATAAATACTTTTTATACCGTAAAATAAAAACAAAATGAAAAAGGGAAAAAAATTGCACTTTTTTTAATATACACATACAAGTCAAGGTCAACAAAGTAACATTTTGATTGTAACATAACAGTGTTATTAAGAATAATCCAATAACGACGGGTAAATTTATGGCAGCCATTTCGAATTGGTTTTGTTTTGAGGCTATTCTATATAAATAGATTGCTACAAATAAAATATTTAATAGTAATATTTATTATGTATCCATGTATTTCTAAGGCACTAATTTCTTAAATGAGCAGCTTAACATACCAAATTTCATTTCTAAAGAATGGTTCAAAATTCCTAGGATTTCTATAATATCTGTTAATTAAATAATTTATATTTTGATTTTAACTAAATTATTCAGAAAATAAAAGAGGTAAGAAAAATTAAGATTAAGATCTCTACTCTTACCATAGTTTTATGTAAACATTAAGGTAATTCAATGTCTCGCCGATTGTGGCTTTCCACATATTATTACATAAATTGCTAATATTAGAAAGGGGCTGTGAAAAGTTATTAATAGTTGGTTCAAAAACATCTATTAAAAATTGGTAAATTTCCTTCACCCTGAACGTCCCTGGTTATAAATCTTTTCTTTTATTAGGAATACTAAAGTGTAACCCAATTTAGTTCCGCGTCAATTGAATAAAAAGATTTTTTAAATTGATTTTGTTAGACATTTTATTTGGCCGCTATCTTGAATTCGTACCAGAATTTTACCAGTTAATCCCTATATCACGCTTAATACATGTCCAAAATTTAAAATATATCTAATAAGTAGTTACAGTTAATTCTTGCACAAAATTTGAAATCAATCTATTAATTTTTTTTCAGGCTGAATTTTTAAATAGTTTCCTAAGACCGACCGACGGAATTGATGAAACTTATTTTTGGCACCTAGGGACTTTAAAACGGGAAGATAAGTGAAACGTGAGAGGTGAATTTTTCACGATTACACTCTATTTGGCTGCTATTTTGTTCCACCATCTTGAGTTAGTACCACAATTTTGCTAGTTCATCTCTATACCAAAGTTAGTTATAGCATGCAATTTGAAATCAATCCATTAAGTAGTTTTTTCAGGCTGAATTATTAAATATTTTATTAAGACGCCATTTTGTTCCGCTATCTTGGATTCGTACCAAAATTTTACCAGTCAATTCCTAGATAATACTTGATTTTTGTGCAAACTATGAATTAAACTGCTCAAGCAGTTTTTTAGTAATATATTTTTAAAATTTCTTTAGGCCGCTATTTTGTTTTGTCATGTTGAATTTTTGCCAAAATATTACCAGGTCATTCCCATATGACCCTTAATTTTCGACTAAACTCTAAAGTCAATCTAACTAGAAGTTTTTAAGCTACGCTGTGAACTGACAGAGAGACAGACAAGCCGACAGACGGACTAGCGGAATTGATAAACCATATTTTTTGGCATCTAGGGACGCTAAAAGATGAAGATATGTAAAGTGATTATTATTAATAGTTGTTACACTATTTAAACAAGTTAATTAATGTTACAAAAATATTTTTCCTTGAACAAAAAAATTGAAAAGCTAATTTAATATTCACAATATTGCATCAAATGTTAAAGAAAATAAAAATTTTAATGTTACTGAATCATTTAAATTGAAAATTAAAAGATAAAAATCGTTATACATTTTTAATTTACAATTAAAAAAATAGATTTCTCTGAAAAGAAAGTTTATATAATTTTTATTAGATTAAAAAAAATGAAGTCATTTTTCTTTCAGCTTACTATGATTTTTTAACGTTTATCATATCGTCCCTTAACTTCTGGCCTCCCTAATTCTATTAATTTTAGAAGTAGTAAAAACTATCTAGAGCATTGGTAGCTAGAATTTTAACCTCTGCTATTTTTATTCGTATTTTCTTCTAGCTCTTACTTTGTTTGAATAATATTAAAAATCCACTTATTTCCATACCGTTATAAGTTTCGGTTTAAAGGCTTATTGAAGTATAAAAATTCACAGACAGTATTATGAAAAATTTACTAAAAACACTATGGATTCTCCTATTTTTCTTATTTTATTTTTCCCAATAATGTGTATGGGCTATTTTTAGATCTCGTCAACAAAAAGTACAAAAGCTGCAGAACTCTGTAATCATTGCTTGTGTAATTAAAGCTGGCAAAAAAACTGAAAGAATTCGAAGTTTTTAAATAAGTTTGATAGTCGAGTATTGCATTTTCCATTTTGATTCTTCTATAAAATTTTGAAATTAAAAATCTTTCTATTTAAATAAAAACTTTCATTTTGGAGATATGCTTAAATTAAATATTCGCAGGCGAGATATTGTAATTCTGACTTCACATGAGAAGTTTGTTGAATATTTAAGGAATCGTTTCAATATTGCGACAATTACACTGGCTGACAAAAAAAATTTTTTTTGTTGTAACACAAATCAGAATAGCATAATCTAATAGAATGGACCTATCCAAATACGAAAATGACAAATAGAAAGTTGTAGCACGTAGGGTTTTCTTGTTAGAGTTGTAGAACCATGTCGAATAATACGATACTTAATATCTATAGAAAAAATAATTTCAGAAAATCTTAACCCTGTTTATTGACTATGTTTACAGTTTTCGCCTATTAAACATACCATACATCTAAGACAAAAGCAAACGAGAAAAATATTAACTTAAAACACCAATTAAACTTTATTTTTTCCGTTTATGAGGTGTTCTATCTTCTCTCTTCAAAAACCAACAGTAGTCACCCATCATGGCTGGATCCCATCGTCTTTGGTACCTAATTTCCATTGTTCTGATATCTTGGTGAAACCTTTGACCCTGCTCGTCACTAACAGGTCCCAAATTTTTAGGAAAAAATGACAGATGGGAATGGAGGATGTGAATTTTTAATGACATTCTGGCACCAAGGGCTTTATAGGCATCTAAGAGTTGATTAACTAATTTTCATCCATATTGTTGCCTAAAAATCCTCTTACTACATTAACAAATGAATTCCATGCTCCGAGTTTTTCCGTAAAATTGACATCGTCCAGCCATTTTCTGATTTGTGGCCCAATAAAAATGCCTTCTTTTAATTTGGCATCACTTAACTGAGGAAAGACTTGTCTTAGGTATAAAAATCCATCACCATCTTTATTTAAAGCCTTCACAAAGTTTTTCATCAGCCCAAGTTTAATGTTAAGAGGAGGCAAAAGGACATTTTTGGGATCAACAAAAGGTATAAATTTAACATTTTGAGATCCCGGTCGAAATTCGCGACTGTCCCATAAACAAAGAAAACAGCAACATTTTGTAAATCCCCCCTGAAGTCCCACTAAAATCGCTATAACTTTTAAGTCCCCACATATCTTCCATTTATACCTATTGTAGTTTCTTTTATCCAAAATCGTGCGCATATTTTCATAATTTTCTTTTATTGCAACTGAATGGGCAACTGATTTAGAGGGTTTCAAATTTCCATTATGCAATAACACAGCTTTTAAGCTATATTTAGATGAGTCTATTAATAAGCGCCACTCACGGGGAGAATGTTCAATATCAAGTTCCTGCATTAAACTGTCTATATCAGTGCACGCGCACAACGAATTTTCCATACTGTAGAATTCAGAAAACATGGCATTTCTTTTTATGAAATTCGTAATTTTTGTTTCTATGGCCAATAGGTTCCATTCCTTAAGAAGGGAACCCAGAAGTTCTGACTTTTGCTTGGATAATCCCAAATCACGTACTAAATCATTTAATTCACTTTGAACAATCAAATGTGGCTCGCCGGAACTGGAACCTATGGTAAAAGTGGGATCAGTGCACTGTTCTTCTGAGCTGCCTGATAATGCGTTATCTTCATTATCTCCCAAATCAATAGCTTGCCAATTTAAAGGCGCAATCGGCACTGGCAAATTTGCGTTATGAGGAACAGGTCTTATGGCAGATTGCAAATTTAGATATTCTATATTGTGCGTTCCCTTTTTGGAATAACCTTCAGTCTTTGTCAGGCAAAAATAACAATCGTCATCCATTGGAACTGCAAAAGGCATACTTTTTCTTTTTCCCTTCATCCACTGCACCAATGATACACTACAACTAACACAACACACATGGGGAGCCCACCGCTTATCTTTATCCTCAATTAACACACCAAAATATTTAAAGTAGGCATTTTTACATTTTCAGAAAATGGCCTGGCTTGTGATTTGACTAGAAATTCTCAACAAATATAACAAAATTTGTCAGGAGAAATTTTGCAACTTCGGCCCGTTTGACTCGACATTCTCGTCTTCACATACACTTGCTTATCGATACACAGAGAACCACTAGATTCGAAACCCAACAGAAGAGTATATATTAGAGAGATATTTCTCTCTTTCAGCGACAATTAAAAAAAATAAATATTGATTTCTGCTCATTAGAATGAACCAACATGCCTACCAGTTGGTGGTCGTTTGTTAAAAAATCCTCATTGTCTCTTCATTTTATTGCTCTTTAACATTTTCTTTCTATGTTTATTTTAAAGTACACTTATTCTTTAGTTTCTTATCATATATCTCTCAAAAGGCTTGTCTAACTATATAGGATTAGCTCAGATATTTCGAGACATTGAGTTTTGCCCTATCTACTCTTTGCAAGTGCTATAACATATATACACAAAATATACCAACGTTTTTGCACCAGTTTCTAGATATTATAGAAAGAAAATTAGAAAATCAATTGAAATCGTCAAGCACCCTGAAAACACAGAGATGCGGGCTACGTGGTAGATAATATGTGGAAACCAATCATCACTGTGAGTCGCATCGTTGAACACAGGTCGGATAAATACTGGTGTGTGTCTTTTATCTTGTTCAAAGTATTTGATCATGTGCAATGAAATTCTTTTTTTTATATAAAAAAATTATATTCAAATAAGGTTAGCTCTAGAGGGATAAAACATACACCTAAAAATAAAGCACATGCATTTAAGAAGAGTTTGAAATGCTTAAAAACGTGAAATACGTCAATGTTTTTTTATTACTTTGTAAATAAAAACATTTCTTTTATATGAAGTAGCCCTAGGAGGATAAAACATTTCCCTGAAAACAAAAAAAATCAACAGCGTTTAACTTTTTTAAGAAACGGTGAGACACATCAACTTTCTCCTTTTTTTGTACTAAAATACATTATTCTCTATACAGGGTGACCCTAGAAATATAGGGCAGTCATAAAAAACCGAAATGTCTCTTTATTTTAAAGATGTTAGTTAGAAAGGGTTAAATACCTCAAATATATTTTATGTTTTTGTATATAAAACATACTTCTCACTATGTTACTCTTTGGAAATAAAATAATATTAAAAAAATAATAATTTTCTCAACGCTTAGCTTTATTAAAAAATGTTAAAACAAGGCAGTTGTTTTCCTTTATGCATACAAAAGCAATTTTTATCTTTATATCGAGGGATGAAATAACCCCCTAAAAATAATTTTAATGTTTTATGTTTTTTCTTAAGGGTGGGAGACGCTAAATTTGTTTTATTTTTTGTATATATAATTTTTTCCGACTACACCGGATGATCCTAGGGAGGTAAAACAGCTTTTTAAAAACAAAAATATTTTTTGTTGCAAAAACTAATAACATTTTTTTAAAACGGCAAGACAGGATAAATTGAATATATTTTTTTCAAATAATTCTCAACTCAACAGGTTATTGTGTTTTTTTGTTTGGTTATTGGCCTTACATACGAGTGTTTTAGCCAATTTTATTTATGAACTGAAACTTATCTTTATGTCTGCCTCTGATAGTGCGCGCAGAAAGTGCTTAAATAGCCCCGATTCATTTTGTTATATATGTGGCAGCTTTACCATTCTCAGTCAAAGGACAAACATCAGTACATTTGTCAGACAAGCCTACTTTGTATTTGTTATGTAAAACTTTGTGAACAAGATAAATCATGGGCCTCCCACAAAGTCTGCATGCAGTGTGTAAACAAGACGTGGTAATCTTCCATTTGGGGAGAACCCTCAGGTAATTGTTACTTTTGTATAGTGTCCGTGTTGTTGTCCTGGTACAAGATTTGGGACTATCCAATAAACATCAAGACTGCATGACAAAAATTTGCCTGAAAAACTAAGTAAGTGACCTGAGGTCTTACTTTTGACCCAGAGATAGTGCATTTCTGCCGTACTTTCGAAGTGATGACGGATTTGTATAATGCCATAACGTATGGGGTTTAATGAAAGAGTTGGGAATTTTAGACTATAACGCAACTGAACGGCAATTGTTCATAGATAGCTCAAAGCGGAGCCTGAAGTGTGTTCTCCTTCACAATGGAAATTTATACGGTTCAGTTCCAATAGGCCATTCAGTTGCCTTGCGTGAGGAATATGAAGACATAACGCAGTCATTGACTTGTTGAAATATAACATGCACGAATAGATCTTCTGTGTTGACCTAAAACTGTTCTGTTCTCTCCTTGGCTAGCAACGCGAATATAGTAAGTATCTCTGTTTTTTGGGTATGTGGGGCAGCAGAGCTCGTAAACATTAGGTGCAGGTGAATTGGCCGCCAAGATCTGACCCGAAATCTGATGATCCAAATATTCTATATCAGTACCTTGCCGACAGAAAAAATATTATATGTTTGCCTTTACGTATAAAACTAGGGATCATGAAGCAGTTTGTTAAAGCTTTGTCGATTGAAAGAAACTGTTTTAAGTATATCATTTCACATGCCATATGACAAGATAAAAGCCGAGTGTTTCATGGTCCATAGATTCGGCAGATCATTAAAGATTAACATTTCATTGAAACAATGACCGAAAAAAAACTTTGTTGGAAATACACGAGCCCAGAATGTGAAAATTTTCCAAGAACTCATGGAGAGTTTTAAAATGCTTGGTTGCAACATGAGTATTAAACTGCATTCTTACATAACCATCTTGTCTACCTCCCGAAAAATCTTGGTACTGTTAGCGATGAACAGGGCGAGCAATTCCACCAAGATTTGAAGGTTATAGAGGCACGGTATAAGGGTAGATAGGATGTCAGTATGATGACTGACTATTGTTGGAGCATCCAACGAGAATGTCCACAGATTAAACGTTCCAGGAAAAACTATAATAGAAAATTTTTAACATAATATTTTTATTATTTGTATGAACACAATTTGACTTATCGTAATATAATAACCTTTGTATTAATAAAAATATTCTGGTGTATATGGTCAGTCTCGCTTTATTTTCCTTTGTATGTTTTTTTTTTGTATGACTTTTCAGACAAAGAGACTATACCTCCTTGTAAGAATAATTTAATGTTAAATTAGAATACATGAAATATTTATTGGCTAAAGTCCAACTGTTATTTATAAGTAATTACTCTTGCAGTAAATTTAGTAGTAGCTCAGTGGTAAGAGAGCTTGGCTTCCACCCGGAAGATCTGGGTTTGAAGCTTGGCTTAGCGGGTAATTTTTAATAAAGAAAGGGTGCTCGATATGTTTGGTCCGGAAGCTTCCCGAGGTGCTTTTAGTCGTTGGTATAATAAAATAACGGTTTTGCTTGTAGATTCGGGTCTGTTTGTCAATGAACAATAACAAGGTTTTTCACTCAACCCACAGGCTACACGATAAAACTGCGTAGAAGGGAACGGAAAACTACTACCTAGAAAAAATTCCTTAATGTATTGGTCTACTGCAGGGGATTCAAGGAACCAAATACATCTTGATATAAGATCAAGGCACTCCGCACTATAAGAGGAAGTCAATATCTTTATCAAATGATAATTCAAAATGTCGTCTTACTTTTCACACGGCCTTGATACAATACTTCATATTTTCTTGTATCGCAATTAATAAATGCAAAGAAAATAAACTAATGAACTTAATAGTTTAGGCGAAGTAAGTTTCATCTTTCTAACAAAAATAACATATTAACATTTTTGTATTTACCAAAACAAAGTTACATCAACGTCATAACAAGGATACGACGATGCGGCAAGCGCAATGATCCATTTTAGTTAAACGGCAAACCAATATATGGTTATTTTAAAAGCTTTTTGTGATATAAAAGATAATTTCCAATCAGTTGCCATGGTGCACCCCTTAAAATATTTCTCTATTTTGATACATTTTTGCTGACTGTAGAACTGATTAGTTCTAGACTGGGTGCTCAGAAAGAAAAAATACATTATATAAATTAAAATTTGTAGATGTGTTATAAACAAATAAAAATGTTAATATTGCAAATAAATGCACGTGCACTTGTATGTTTAGTTTGTGAATAAATCATAAAATACTATATAAATAAGGTAATAAATTTAAAATCCACGGATTACATTACGCTTTTCTTAAAATTCATACTGATTCCCAGGTAAATTATCTATACAATAAAATTAAGTAATTACCACGCTTTCATTTGCGAGTTTATGAATATGCTATTTCTTCGTATTGTGTGATTGTTATAAATTACTTATAACCAGTCAATCATATGTCGACACAAAAATAAACCAAGAATATCTTGTAGATCATACTTTGCTAAATTGTGAGTAGTATGTTTGTCCTATATGAACTATTTTTCAACCACCTGTACATTTTTAAGTCGAATCCGAATCACTATACACTCAATCAATTAAACAACTAAACAATACATAAACAACAATAATAAAGACAATAACCAATATTCAAGTTAAATAAATTGATTTATATCAATTATTTTTTTAAAGCACGGCGTGTGACAATTTCAATTACTGCCTAATTATTGTTCCAAATTAAAATACATATTGGGCCAGACTACAAATTGTAGGAATATTTATATCTCTCAAGAAAGAAAATCTAATCGTTAGTAGTTTTTGTTTAGAATATAAGTTATTTTTTCGATCTTGATAGGTAATGAACTTAAAAAATTATTTTGAGAGGGAATTAATACCCCCGTTTTACAAATTTTACAATTTAATATCCAATAAGCCAAAACGATACGTCTGACGCTTTTATAGGATCGTTTAAACGCTATAATATCTTTTAATTTAACGCCGAAATCAGTAATTCCGAGAGTCCGTAATAACAGCTTAATTAAATTTTATATTGTATGGTTTTCAAATAATGTACCAACCTATGCAATTACCTGATAATTGTGAAAATTATTTATATAACAGATTTGAAATAACTATGATAATAGTATCTATGAATAAACTCAACAGGGTTAAGTTTTGAATTAAAAATAGCCAGCAAACTATGTTCAATTCATCAAAAGCGGTTTTAAAAACTTATGCTGTACTTTAAATTATTATACGTACGACGCGAATACACTTGCACGAATTAAAAATAGTCCCACAAAATTTGAGTAATGTAGTGGTATATTTAACTTTTTAATTTGTGAAAACAAGTATGAGTGGAAGTAGTGATAAACCAGCTGTGAAAAAGAAAATACATCCCGACATTCGAAATCTTATATATAATTCTTTAGGGAAAATAAAACTAAACGAATTATTCATTCAGCCGGGATGATAAACGTGATAAGAACGCCGGGAAAACGAACGAACGAATCCGTTTTACTGGAGAGCCAACGAAACTTGAATGTATCGAGTACCGCACAACTATATGAATTGGTTTTCAAACCTAGACGCTCGGTTACGATAGAAGCAGCAATAAGAGACCAAGATCAGAAACAATCACAAACAATAAATATTCTGTGAAACGACAATGAGGAGGGAATAACATTAATCCAATAATTCTAAATTCTAAAGATATTCAAAGCACAGATTGCACAAATGACTGCGTTTCCGAGAAAATTATAAATGATTTTTTTCAACTGCGGGAAGAAATTTTTAAGATAAAAAAATTCTCAAAATTTATGTATGTTATTTACTCGTCTAGTTTTTAAAACCGGGCAGCATGATGGAAAATAGACATTTAGAAGATTTGCAGGAAGGGACCGAAAAAATGAAGAATCAACTCTAAAGTAAAATGAAATATGAAAATCTCCAAAAACGATCAAAACGCATGAAACTGTAATTAGGATGGACAATATAAAAGACCCAAAAAAGAAATAATGAAAACCTTAAAAAAACAAATAGATATAAAAGATGTGGGAAAAGCATTTAAAAACATTAAACAAACAAAAAATGGAGCTATATTGTGGAAAGCTTTGACAAAATTCAGCAAGAAAGTTTGAAAAAAGCAGTAAATGGAGTGAACGTCAAAATCAAAGAGATAGACCCGATGTTTATGATCACAGGCATTCAGAATGGTTTTTCAGAAGAGGATTTATTGATGAATTTGAAAGGAAACTACCATAAAAGATAAGGTCAAGGTAAGGACAAAAAAAAACAATGCAAAAACTCAGCAAAAGAAAATTGGATTCTGCAAGCGCCACCGCAGATCGCGAAGTGGTTTTTGAAAAAAGATAAAAGTATTTTGATCTTGTTACCGTTCATGTTCATGAACGCCTAAATGTAGCCATTTGTTTTAAATGTTCAGGATTTGACCACGTCGCAAAATATTGCAAAGGAAAGTATGCATCAATAGAGTGTGCAAAAAATGAACTAAATTGTCCCAACTGTCAAAAGATGAAACTCCCGAGTACGGATCACTCGGCAAGGCATACAAATTATCCAATATATTAACGAAGGCTCACCAGACTCAAGAATATCATAAATTACGACGGTTTTTTATAGAGAAAAAGTGGCAACCGGCCTAAAAAAGTGCCACAGAAGATGTTAGCATTATGCATCATAATGTTCAATTACTGGGCAACGCGGCAGATAGATTAAATGACTTTCTTAAATCGCACGAACTGTAAATTGCTGTGTATAAATGAACATTGGAAATCAACCGAGCAGTTAAAATACTACAACCATAAGAAATTTTAAACTCGCAGCTAGCTACTCTCGAGAGGCCGGATATCATGGAGGATGTGTTGTGTATGTACATAAAAGTGAAAAATTTTTAAGTTGATTTGGAGCCATATAGTATGAGTGATTATATTAGATAAGTGTCTATAGATTCTTTTTTTTTCTTTATTTTCATTTTTTGGCGCTATTTTTCACTTCATACTTGTACAGGAAATGTATTTGTAATATAATTTGAAATATTATTATTATTATCACTATAACATTAACGGCAAATAAGATTTTTTTTTGCATTTTGTGGGGTATTTTTTGAAAAATCTTTTGACATGTTGCATGGCGTACTATTTATTATTGAGTGACAGTGATGTTTCCGTAGGGGCAGCGTCATTCAATTTTGTATGACGCACGCTGTTCATTAATCGCGTCTCTCAAAAATAAGTCACACTACCGTGCAATTAAAATGTAAACCTGAAAACGAAGCCTCGGATGAACACTTCGATTTATTTGTTTAGAGAAAATATGAAAAGGGAAGGATTTCCATGAAAAAATATATTTCCTTATATTTTCGCGGTTTTGGTATGAAGACGCAAAACAGTTTCTTTTTTAAGTACTGGCGAAGTGCATTAAAATTAAAATTTATTACCGCGCCTATTATTAAGATCTTGACGTAATGGAAAAAGTACTTACTTATAAATTTTCATTTTTAAATGGCGTAAAAAATGCGGGTAAAGAACTATCGAACAAACTTAGGCATGTTAAGTTATTAAATGAAAACTGTAAACTCTGATTTTTATTGAAGTTTCAGAAAAAAAGCACTATACAATACAAATCTTGTATATATGAGGTCTGGACATATGTTAGACAAAAATAATGTCGGACTTTTCCCAAAAAAAACCATTACATTAAAATTATTTCTTTTCAGAATAATTTTTAAATATTTTTAAATATTTTTAAATGTGTTCAGATTATTTTTTGCGTTTAGATTGACAAACAAAAATCTTTTTTGGCTTTTTCCCAACTGAATAAAAATATTTTACTTTAATTTAACTGAAGCAAATATTTAATAAAACGACATATCTCAACATGTAGACTAGTCTGTCTACGGAATGTTTGGATACATATACAATAACGATAACGATATATATATATATATATATATATATATATATATATATATATATATATATATATATATATATATATATATATATATATATATATATATATATATATATATATATATATATATATATATATATATATATATATATATATATATATATATATATATATATATATATATATATATATATATATATATATATATATATATATATATATATATATATATATATATATATATATATATATATATATATATATATATATATATATATATATATATATATATATATATATATATATATATATATATATATATATATATATATATATATATATATATAATAATAATTAGTTAATTTAAAGTTAAATATTTTTATTCAGTTGCGAAAAAGCTAAAAAAGATTTTTGTTTGTCAATCTAAACGCAACAAATAATTTGAACAAATTTAAAAATAGCGTTATAGATGGCTGCAAACTATCATTTTTTTCATATCTAGGTTACATGTCAAACAAACTGACAAATTTTAAAATTTTGTAAATCAAATCTTTTATGTTATTTAATGTTTCTCTCTTACGATCGGCGCACTGATGACTCCCGATAGGATGAAAGTATTTGTACAACTACCATGTGTCTATAAAAACTTAAGGTGAATAATATAATTTCTTATGCTTGCTCAAATAATATTGTTTATGTATGTATCGAAACATTCCGCAGACAGACTAGTCTACATGTTGAGATATGTAATTTTATGAAATATTTGCTTCACTTAATTTAAAATTAAATATTTTTATTCAGTTGCGACAAAGCTAAAAAAGATTTTTGTTTGTCAATCTAAACGCAACAAATAATCTGAACACGTTTAAAAATAGCATTATAGATGGCTGCAAACTATCATTTTTTTCATATCTAGGTTACATGTCTATAAACTGACAAATTTTAAAATGTTGTAAATCAAATCTTTTCTAATATTTAATATTTCTGTCTTACGATCGGCGCACTGATGAGTCCTGATAGGATGAAAGTATTTGTACAACTACTATGTGTCTATAAAAACTTAAGGTAAATGATATATTTTCTTATGCTTGCTTAAATAGTATTCTTTATATATGTATCGAAACATTCCGTAGACAGACTAGTCTACATGTTGAGATATGTAATTTTATTAAATATTTGCTTCAGTTAATTTAAAGTTAAATTTTTTAATATAAAATTTTTATTTAATTGTTTTAAGAAAATAAAAGAAAAGAACCACTTTTTCTATTCGAAAAAAAGACTGTGTTCCAACGCGTTATTTCCTTAATATGACAATTTGAAGAAAGGCTATCTTTTGTTGCCAAACTTACATTATTTGTATTACCTTAAATAAAATCATGATGCACTGTGTCGTTTTATATTAGGGCTTTAATGATGATGCCTCCTGGTGCTAACCCGGTACCAATCTACCTAGTGCGGTCAACACTTTTAACAAATGTTTCTGGAGATGCTCTGCGCTGTTGTTCGTCTTTTAGGGCTTCAACGATAACGCCTACGGCGCCTAACCTGGTGCTAACTCACCTAGTGCCTTCGCGCTTAGTACCGATCCACAACCCACAAATGCATTTTGTTTTTCTATATAATTTATTAGATCATATATAAAATAATCTTATAGCATCCCCAGCACACTGGATTTCCGTCCAACAGACGACACTGCCGCTCTCTTTTTATTTAGCAGCTGTAATTATGTTTAAAAACGTTTAATAATGTCTAATATAATAATAACTTCTAATTTTTAGTTAGAAATAATCATTTTTGTGTTATAAAGCATTATAATATAATCAGTCTTTTACGTAGTTCATAAATTAAATTTGTGAAAAATATATTTTTAGCGATACGCCAAAAACAAGTTCAGTGCAACCTTCCGAAACCTTAGTTTTTTTTGGATATAATTTGAAAAAGTGCCTCATCCATAAATTTTTGTGTATAGGAATTATTAAAAAAAGGTAATCTTTCAAATGTATATTTTAAATTTGTTAAATTCCATGGGTAAAATTCTTTACAAGAGCCAAAGTTAAATATTTTTATTTAGTTGCGAAAAAGTCAAAAAAGATTTTTGTTTTTTAAATATTTGTCTTAAATAAAATCATTACTGTGATGTCCTTTTAACAAATGTTTCTGGAGACTACAAACTCTTAATCGTTCTATTTTAAAATTTGTGATATTAAAAGACTTTTAACAAAGTTTTTAAGCAATTAATACCAAATTCATAATTGAACTTACAATTTTTTGCGCCAAAAATGTGAAAAGACTTTTAATATTTGATTTAATTCTACAGTAAAATAAGTATAAATTGCTAAAAAACAAAAAACCCGACTTCTTAAAACATACTATAATCGGTGACATCTTACTTTATAAAGATACTCGGTATCCCATACAATGCAAAAATAAAAAATAGTACTACTTCTAAATCTCCCGTATACCGAAGAAAGCATTTATTCTAACGTTATGTTCGACAAGGTTCAACCCGAATAAGTAAGTATAAATCTCTCTTATGGCAAAAATATAGAGCTTCTGATTAACAGATACTGATACGTCGGCGCCGGTAAGAAGGCTCAAAATTTCTTGGACGCTACGTTTAAAAATTACTTCAAATTCATCCTTAACGTTCATAGGACTGATTTTTGTAGCTCTAGAAGGAACATGGGCGGCAACAATGTTCAAAAATGAATGAAAATAGAAAAAAATAACTAAGGACTAAAAAAGCAAAAAAAGGTCAAAGTGGTCAAAACTGGCCGGAAGAAAATTAGATATTATCCTGGGGCGGGTAAACTCAGTTTTATGCCAAAAAACATATGTAATATTTTGTTAATAATTTGCCATTGCGGATGAATTTCTGATATAAAAATAAGATGAATACTGCTCTTACTTTTTATTTTCTGCTTGCTGAAGGGAGTGGTAAAATTTCCCCCAAAAAGGTAGATATTTTTAAGTGTCATTCCTCGGGTACCTCCACAGTGTACCCAGAACTAAAGTCCACAGACTAAAGTTTTAAGGTAATTTAATTACTATATTTTTTTCTTATTGATTTATATTATTTTTTTACTATAATATTTTCTTATTTATATTATATTTTTTGTATTGTAAAACCTAAAAATAAATATATATATATATATATATATATATATATATATATATATATATATATATGTACATATTATACAATATTTATATTTTCCAAGGGGCAAGCATCCCCCTCCAGACGCCCATGGGAAATAATATATTTTTTGTGTAATATCAGCCATTAAAATAATACAGGGCTGAAGTGAAAAAATTGCTTATATTTGGAACACTCTGTGAACTACAGTGGTCTATGCATACATCTCTGGCGACGTCTTAGTGAGTTCTTTAATCTGATACTTATCACGATGAACTATAAAAATATTTATTTTTTTATGTTGAACGAAATGACATACTACTTCCGCCGGTTTTTAATTTTTTTTTTTAGTTACTATAACCACATATTTGCAATGCACTGAAAACTCCGCTAATTTATCATTTTGGTATTAAACAGATTTATTTGTTATATACTATATTTCATTCTCCTAGTGGTTCAACGATAATATATTGTAGTATTCAATACTACCTACCGGAATTTCATTACTTAGAAGGTAATAAAGTAACAAGCTTATAAAAAAGCGAAAAACATATTTTTCGCTTATTGAGCATAAAAGGAGAAGTTACTTTAAATTGGACCGCTAGATCGATACAGTCCTTCTTCAGCTTCATCATTATCTGTTTTCTCTGAGGGTGTCAAAAACATAATAGTGGCTTCAGTAAAAAACGGTAAATTGGGTATTTTGCAAATTATGCTACCCCATTAGTAGGACAATAAAATTAAAAATAAAAAGTAAAATACTAATAATACGAACTTTTGATTTCTACTTATTTTTTAAATAAACCATAATAATCATTTAGGTACACAGTACCTTCTTCAGATGGTATAATATATAAAGCACTACATATATTACATTATTAAATTGTTTCCTAGTTTAATAATGGGGAACAATTTAAATCAACCTGTTCGTTTGAAAGTTTACTTTTATTGATTCCCATACTTTTATGATAATTAAGTTTTATTGATTTGTTTTTACATGCAAAATTTTAAAATTTTCGTTGAAATTATAACCTGCTTCTAATAAATGAGATGCATAATTTGAATCGGTTTTATCTTTTATGTTCCTTAATTTTTTTTCTCGAAACTTATACCTGTTTTGCCAATGTATATTTTTGAACACGACCAACTTTCTAGAAGACATACCTCTGATTTTGTATTACTTCCCTCGTAAAAGGGAAGTATTGTAATCATAAAAAATAACCCTCTGATATGTTCCCAGATCTTTACGTTTCAGGGTCCCTAGTTGCCGAAAAACATGTATTCTCAATTCCATCGGTCTGTCTGTCTGTCGGTCTGTCTGGCTATTTGCGGCGGCATAGCTAAAAAACTACCGGATTGACTCCAAAAATTAAGGGTCATATGGGGATGATCTGGTACCATTTTGGTAAAAATCCATTATGGTAAAACAAAATGGAGGCCTAGTGAAATGTTAAAAAATTTATTACTAAAGATCTTCCAATTTATCTCAAATTTTGTGTTGTTGAAATTTTGGGTAAAAATTAAGGGTCATATCGGGATGACCTGGTAGCACTTTGTTAAAAATCCAATGGGGCAAAACAAAACAGCCTGAAAAAACTACTTAAGGGCCTAATATCAAATTGTGTGCCATAAATAATTATTGTATACAGATGAACTAGTAAAACTGTGGTACTAATCCAAGATGGCGAAACAAAATGGCGGCTAAATAAAATATTTGTAATCGTAAAAAGTTTTACATATCTTCACGTTTTTGAGTCTCTAGATGCCAAATTTATCAATTCCGTCGGTCCGTCTGTCGGTTTGTCTGTCTGTCTGTCAATTCACGGCATAGTCTAAAAACTACTTAAGCGATTAACTTCAAATTCTGGGTAAAAATTAAAGGTCATATGGGGATGACCTGGTAATATTTTGGTAAAAATCCAATGTGGCGAAACAAGATGGTGGTCTAGTGAAACATTTAAAAAAATATTACTAAAAAACCACTTATCCAATTTAACTCAAATTTTGCGCAAATATCAAGTATTATGTAGAAGTCAACTAGTAAAATTAAGTAAAATTTTAGTTCGAATTCAAGATGGCAAAACAAAATGACGGTTTAGAAAAATATTTAAGAATTCAGCGTGGAAAAACTACTTAAGGGCCTGATTTCAAATAGTGTACCATAAAAAATTGTGCTATACAGATGAACTAGTAAAACTGTGGTACTAATCCGAGAGGGCGAAACAAAATGGCGGCTGAATAAAATATTTGTAATCGTGAAAAAATCGCCCTCTCAAGCTTTACATATCTTCACGTTTTACAGTCTCTAGATATCAAAAAATATGTTTTATCAATTCTGTCAGTCCATTTGTAGGTTTGTCTCTCTACCTGTTCGCGGCATAGCTAAAAACGACTTATGGGATTGACTTCAAATTTTGAGTAAAAAGTAAGGGTCATATGGGTTAACCTGATAACATTTTGATAAAAATCCAATATGGCAAAAAAATTATTTCTAAAAAATTACTTATCCAATTTATCTCAAATTTTACACAAAAATCAAGTATTTATAGGAATCAAGTGGTAACATTTTGGTACGAATTCACGATGGTAGAACAAAAACGTGGTTTAGAATATTATTTAAAAATTTAGCCTGAAAAACTACTTCAAATTTTGGGCAAGCATTGTGTGTTATTTAGAGATAAACTGTGGTACGAGTTCAAGATAGCGGAACAAAACGGCGGCCAAATAAAATTTGTTAAAAATCAACGTAAATTTTTTATTTAATTGATTTTAAATTTCGCAGAAAAATTAAATGTGATATAGGGATAAGCTGGTACGAATTCAACATGACATGAAAATTGCGATGTGTGTTAATATAAAAATGAATGAATTTATTTTAGATTATGCCCAAAAATATGGCATAGGCAGAAACTGCTAAAATATTGGTAGGAATCCAATATGATCTAACAAAAATGTTTTAAAAGACAGTATATGTGTGTTACTAAATGACTATGTTCTGAATTAAATTGGGGCACACTACACTATTTCTAATAAATGGAAAAATTCATAACAAGGGAGATTTTGGGTAAAGGAAATTTACCGTTTTTGTTTATGTTTTGCTTTTGTTGTTTTTAATACATTTTACTAACTTAATATTAGTTTTAAATGCAATGTTTAGACCTTTCTTATGTGATCTTTTAGAAATATTGCTCGTTAAATTTTCGATGTAGGTAATTGTTTTATATTGATGTTTAACATTTTTATAAATAGGGTATGTTATATGTTGTTATAGAAATAATTTTATCTATTATGGATGGATTATATCCATTCTTTAATGCTATTTGTTTAATTATATTTAATTCCTTATTATAGTTTTCTACCGAAATAGGTATATTTAAAAGTAGGTGAATAAATGAATGAAATGCTAACATTTTATGTTTAAAATGGTGAGTGGAAGAATCATGAATGATAACATCTGAATGGGATGGTTTATCGTAAGTCGAAGAATCATGTTTATTTTCTGTATTGGTAAAGGTTAAATTAGAAAATTAATTGATTTACTTTGCTCGATTTCGATCTACATGCCTATGCTAGTATAAAAAGCTTTTGGTGAGAGGGTGTTCATGAATTCTGTGTTCTAAATTATTTACAAATATTTCGGCAAGTATTAGTCTTAAAATATCATTAAACCTTGTTTAGAAATAAAAAAGGAATTATCAAATTGAAAGTAAATCTGATCCAAACAAATTGAAAGCGCGTGCGTTATATCTTGTTTAATTGTTACATTAAAATTTCCATCAAATCAGATACTAATTCAATTACTTTGTTTGATGGTATAGATGGAAAAAGTTTCTGTACATCAAAAGGTATGAATTTTCCATTATGAGGTAAATTAATATTATTAATTTTACTAACTAATTCATAAGATTTTTTTAGACTAAAATTGACTTGAAAATCACAATATTTTCGTATAATATGGATTAATTTGTTGGAGAGTTTTACTGATGGGCGGTTACAAAAGAGACAACTAGACGAATAGGAAAATAATTTTTATGTAGTTTAACTAATGAGTACAATTTTGGGGGTTTGTGGATTCAAAACAATTATGTGTTTCTTTTCAAATTCGTTAAAAATAGAAATATCTTTAACTACCTCCTTTATGAGTTTTTGCAAAAGGTTAGTTAGATCAGCATTAATTTGGTGAAATTTAGAGTTATCTAAGAAGTTAAAAGTTTTTATATTAAACAGATCTTTTGTCATAGCTATAATAGATTTGCTCTTATCTGCTCTAGTAAAAACAATTTTGTGTTGTTATGTTTGCATAACTTATATTATTGAGAAAATGAGCCTCGTACTTCGCCACTTTAATATTTTCGTATTGTATTGGCTCTGATATGTTTCTCGGTGTTGCCTATTCCAGTTATGGCGATTCTGTATTTAATTGCTAGATAATCTCTACTCCTCTCGTTGTTCATATATTTTAAATTACAAGAAAACCCTTTTCAATAAACCTATTTCCTGTTTTTCAAACTGTATATTGGTTAGATTATAAAATCTCTTGGACAATTGGTAATCGCTGAGCTTATCCGGTGTCTGGTGGTGTTTTAGTTGATTTTCGATGAGTCTTTGAAGTTTAAATTGTTGCCTTACATATTTCTGATGAACTACTTCTTCTTTGTGAGTTAAATAGATCAAATTCTGTTACTGATTCTGTATGTGACAGAGTGAATGACTTTGTTATGAGGTATATATTAAAAATGTCTCTTTTGCTATATTGAGTTTTCCTTTCATCCTTTATCCATTTCTTCATACCATAATATCGTTTGGTTCCTGCGGATTTGTTAAAGATATTGTTTTTTTTAATTGAGGTAACCAGATATTCTTAGTGCATATCTCCAATTTTAAAAGTAAATTAAAGTACCACAGAGCTAAAATGTGATATATATATATATATATATATATATATATATATATATATATATATATATATATATATATTAAAAATTATATCTCGCCAAATATCGCGAAAAATCTAAAAATTAATAATGCACAGACTCCAAAGATTTATGGTTTGCCAAAGCTTCACAAACCCGGAATACCTATACGGCCGATTGTCTCCTGCGTTCAATCTCCACTACATAATTTATCTAAATTTCTAAAGAAAGTCTTTAGCAATATAGCAAACAAAACAAACTCTTACATCAAGGACTCATATGATTTGAAAGAAAAAATTAAAAACATTAAGTTACCAAATAATTATGAACTAATCTCATTAGACGTGATATCACTATACACTAACGTCCCAATACAACTAGCTTTAGACATAATAACAAAAAAATGGGATGAAACTAAACAATATACCGACATTCCTCTAAATGAATTTCTTAAAGCTACAGAACTCACATTTAAATCTACCTTTTTTGCATTCAACAATACATTTTATAAACAACTAGAGTTGTGTCATGGGATCATCAATATCAAGTGTAATCGCCCAAATTGTACTAGAAGAACTAGAGAACACCGTCATATCTAAACTCAAATACCAACTTTCTTTTTATTTTCGATACGTGGACGATTGCATAACAGCCATTTCCGGCAACATGACAACAGATATACTAGAGCCATTCAATTCATTTCATCCCAAATCTTAATTTACATTAGAGGCCGAAAAAAATAACTCTTTAAATTTCTTAGATATGACACTACATCGATACGATAATTTTGTTAAAACAGAGTGGTACACTAAGGAGACATGGTCGGGTAGATATCTCAATTATTTATCACAGCACCCTATGTCTCAAAAAAGATCTGTAGTGATAGGGTTAGCTGATAGAGCGTTAAAATTAAGTGACTCACAATATCAAAACAAAGCAACCAAAAAAGCAGAAAATATTTTAATTAATAATTATCCCAAAAAACTCATTAATGCTATTTTTAAATCACGACAGCAGAAATTCAACAATCAAAATCTCCCGTCTCAGGTAACCAGTAAAAATAAGGAGAAAAACTACTTATCGCTACCATATATACATGGTTTATCTGAGAGTATGCAAACCCTTTTCAAAAAACACGAGTTACCTGTATGTCACAAGGGATATAATTTACTTCAAAATAATTTTAGTTCACTTAAATCTAAAACACCAAAAAATAAAAAAACGCACGTAATCTATCAAATACCATGTCACAACTGCCAAAAAGTATATATGGTCCAAACAAGCCAACACCTACAAAATCGACTAAACGGCCATCGTTATGATAAAAGAAACAAAACTGCCTTAACAAACCATGAAGAAGTTACTGCACATAAATTCAACTTTTCAGAAACAAAAATTTTGAGGTCTGAACAAAACCAAAAAAAGCGAGAATTTTTAGAGATGAAAAAATCTCCGAACGCCATCAACAATAGGGCTGATATTGAAAACATAAATCAAATTTATTGTAACCTTCTAAATTAATTCATTATAACACTAAAATGTAAATAAGAACAAAGAGGGGAAAAATTGTTTTTTAAAAACATACGTCTGTTTCAGGCATCCCACTGCCAAATTAAACGGAAAAAAACAATAACACTTATAAAATAAAACAGATAAAATCGTAGCCCAAATCAATATTTGCAGTACCGTCCTAAATGTATATAGTATTTTAAGCTTGAGGTATAATGCATAATTTAATTGTGAATAGTCTTCGATGTGCTAATGTTTGTTCAGATTTTTAATAATGAGTGTTTGTACCATTATTGGATGTTAGCATTAGAAAATAACTATGGTGGGTCGAGAAGAAATCATTTTTATTCTATTTTATTTTAATTTTTAGATCTATGTTCGTTCGTTGTTATATAATAATATAGTTTAAAAAATTGTTTAAATCCTCTTAATCAAAATTAATGTATACTTTTATTGATTTATTTTCTACATGCAAAAAATCTTAAAATTGTTGTTGAAATTATGATCTGCACCTAATAAATGAGACGCATAATTTGAGTCAGTTTTATATATTAGGTAACTCCTTAATTCTTTTCAGTTGAGAATCTACTACAGTTAGGCCACTTTATTAGCGCTTTTTACCTGTATACCTTGGTCGTCAGCATCTTTATATTGAACAATTTTCTGCTGTATAACAAATCGCTGTATCGTTGGCAAAACTTGTTATTTTTCCGGGTTAAGTAAGCAAAAAGAGTGAATTTTTATATACAAAACGAACAACATGAGACTTAAAACTGTACTTTGGGGTACGCCACATTCTAAATTTGTTTACTTACATACCTAATTTCCGATTCCATCTTTAGGGCATCAGTTTGATAAATAGCTTTTCATTAGTTAACATTAGTAACATAAAAGTTTAAGTTTCTTAACTCAAAAACCGATATCATTAAGAATACTTATTAGCCGAAGGTTGTCAGTCATATCGAAAGCCTTAGTAGGAACTAGAAATAGGCAAACGGAAGCATTTTCAGCATTCAAAGCTCATAAATTTGTCCTGTAAGTCTAACTATTACATCTTGCGTTGATTTTCCTTTTTGAAGGTCCAATTAATTAGAAAATATAAAATTTGATTCTAAAAGACGTTACTTAATTTTATAGTTAATAATATTACAATATAATTTTTTGGGGAAATTGATCTATAGTTCGATTTACGCACCTTATTTCCCTTTTTAAAAATCGGGTTAATAATATCCGCTTTTATATCTTGTGGAAAATAACCCTACTGAATACCTTTTTTAGGCAAAAATGTCTGTGGGGGAGAAACACTGTCGTCTACCAACTTTAAATTGTTCGAGAATATTTCATTTGGTCCTGCTTACTGATTATTTTTTTAAGATTTTATTATATTAGCAATCCTCTCTTCGTTTGCCGCGTAAAATTGAATGGTACTGTTTAATAATTATGTTATAGCATTGTCAACCATAGGTTTTGTAATTTATCTTCCCAAGCCACCGCCGACACTGGAAAATAATTATGAATCATATCTGATTCTTTCGACGTAACTGTATTTTCTGGTTTTAAGATATTCTTTACAGTAAGTTTTATTACCAGATTTGGTTATTTCATGTCTGCATGCACAAATAAAAGTATGAAAATTTCTAAAAGTAACCACAACTGGTGCTTCTACCCTCGTTTCTCAGACCGGTTTTTTTTTGACATTTTATTGGATCGCCATTTGGTTTCATTATTTTAAATTAATATGAAAATTTTATCAGTTTATTAATATACCATGCTTGAATTTTGTGTAAATTTTTTTTACATAGTTTTTTTTATTATTCTTCCCTACTGGATCATTATCACAATATTTCGGTTCGATCTTTTAATTTTTAAGCTCACCAGTTTTTAGCTATGCCGTAACAGACCGACAGACTGATAGACAGATATAACGACGGAAAACATATTTTTCGGTATTTAGGG
This sequence comes from Kuschelorhynchus macadamiae, assembly GCA_030620095.1. Lineage (NCBI taxonomy): Eukaryota > Metazoa > Arthropoda > Insecta > Coleoptera > Curculionidae > Kuschelorhynchus > Kuschelorhynchus macadamiae. Next base: position 379,780 of record JAUTXW010001856.1, read on the forward strand.
ACTCTAAAACGTGAAGATCTGTGAAAACCTAAAAGAGTGAATTTTTAAGGATCACAATACTTCCCTTTTCCTTCTTACGAGGGAAATAAAAAAATACATACAATTTAAAATATTAATGCTATATTTTTAATAAATGTTAATGTCATATTGTACAGACCACAAATTGTATTTTTATAATGATGAAATTTTGCTGTACTCTAATAAACAACATTTAATGGGTTCACTCCATCATTATCCTGCATACCTACATGACTAACAGAGTTACAGTATATGATGCTACAAGCTAATTAATGTATAACCCGAAGCGAATATGCACATGGCATAGATGCATATAAATGCCATTCATTAGTTATCATTTCATGATACATCGTTCCTAAAACCAGAATATGTAAAACTCGCGTTTATTAAATACAGGGATACTATGACTTATGACGAAGAAACATGCATTTAACTTAATTAACGTTTATTTCATCTTATAGACTGAGCATTGCAAATAATCACTACACGGGAAAACATGATAGGCCTTTCATTATTCTCTTGACCAATTATATTGGCTTTTATTATATTTCTCTCTGCATTTCCTTTCATAATTCAAATTTTTTTACTTTTATTTTTACTGAGTTTGCAATATTTTTGCTACCTCCCTAGATACTAAAAGGAAAGTAATGTAGTCTAAAAAAAAAATACCAATCTGATATTTTTACAGATGTTTATGTCTTAGAATAAAAAAACATGTTTTTTCATATCTCTCGGTCTGTCTGTGTGCCGATTTGCGGTAAAGCTAAAAAACTAGAAAATCAATTAACTTTAAATTTTGCGTAAAAGTCATGTGTATCTTACATATATAGATGAACTGATACAATTTTGGTACGAATACCTATTCTATACTTGATTTTTGGGCATAATTTAAAATAAATTGAATAAGTAGTTTTTTTGATACAGCCATTTTGATGTTGAATTCGCCACTTTAACTCTACCATTTTTTTTTCAGAACTTAAAATCGACTAAATAAGATTTTTTTACTTTAATTTTTTAAATATTTCATTTGGCCGCCATTTAATAATAATAATAATATATTATGTAAGTAGGGTTACAAGATATGTTTTAAACAATTCTAAAAATATACTTAGTACGATATAATCTCTACCGCGTTCCCCCTCTCGATGTAACTTTGTAAGGTGTTTGTGACTTAGTCCATCACCTTGAGTAAAACTCAACTGAACAGTCAGTTAATATCGAGAAGAGGAAGGTACAGGTATTTATTCCTAATTTTCTATTAATAATATAATCACTAGGTGAAACCATTTACCCAAACTACACACATACAAATGTATAAAACTATGACACTAGTTGGCCTTTACACATACACGCCCACACACATACAAAATCATTAATTAATACTATTATTTATTAATTTCCTGTTTTGTAACACCCATTATCGAAGTTGAACCTTCAAAAATGTAATTGGTTTACTTTGTTTAAGTTCATTAGAAAGAAGATTATAAAGTTTAGGTCCCATATACAAAAAACTTCGTTGTCCGATTGCCTTATCCATTTTGTCTATTTTAAAATGTTGGTTGAATGTTGCTCTTGTGTCGTATATATAATTAACCAGATCCAGAATATCATTGCTCATCAAGAGTATAAGTTTCTTCGTATACAGCAGTCTTGGGTCACACAGCTGAGATTCACGATACAAATCGTCAGTAAAATAATTTGTACGTTATCAGTGACTCAGCCAGGCCATGATAAATTATCCCCAACTGCGTAATGCCAAGTATTTCCTTAAATCTATTAAATTTGTAAAAAAGTTCTGGCCGTTTTTGGACTAAATGGCTAGTAATGGAAATTTCATCGCAAATGAGAATCAGTAATTACTCCCAAGTATTTTCTGTGGTCTGTTGAAAATATGTTCATATCGTACTTAATTCATGGGATGGATTATGTCATAATTTACTATTAGCAAATTAGATCCAAACCAAACAAATATAATTTCTAGGTCCCGTGCAGCCTTTTGTTTCAGAGATGTCCCAGCTTCTGCGCCATAGAGAATAGCTGTCATGCGCAAATACTGTAATAAAGCCCTGGGAATTCAATGTTAATAAACCGTTAACATATATGAGAAATAGAACAGGCCCCAAGGCTGCTCCCTGCCGTACACCAAAGGATATAATACTCTCTTCGCTTACAGTATTAACTTTTACACGTTGCTTTCTATTTGTAAAATATTTTTTGACTGAAAGATATACTCGTCCGCGTATTCCCATATTATACAATATTTTATAAATAGTGTGCCGCATCAGAGCATAATGCAAGGTTGATAAAAACAACAATTGATTTGACATTTCATCCTCCGTACTGCAGCCCTTTTTAAACCCAAAGTGTTTTTTGGATAGATTATTACATTTTTCTATATGTAATATAAGTCCGTCTTTAATAAACATTTTTAAAAGTTTGGCAAAGTTAGATGTTAGGCTCATGGGTCTGTAATGGTTTACTCTATTTCTTTCTCCAGATTTATATAACGGCTTTACGATAGAAATCTTAAACTCTGATGGAATTTTCCGGTTTCCATTATGTTACTAAAGATGCAAGTCAATGGCTCTACAATAAATATTTCAATTTTATTCAGTATTTCACTTTTAATCTTGTCGTGTCCAGGTGCTTTAATATTATTAAGTTTTTCAATGTTAAGCTCATTTGGGACAACCTGTGTAAAAAACATAGAATTCTTTATTGAGCTTTTCTTAAAATTGTAGTCACTGTTTTTATTAATTTTACCAGCGAAAGTAGGACCTATTCGAAAAAAGAAGTTATTAAATTCATTTGATATGTCTATGTCACAATTTTGTTTCGTCATTTGAATTCGTAACACAAATTTACCATCTTATCTCTATCCCACATTGAAAGCTTGTACAAGATTTGAATTAATCTAGTAAGTAGTTTTATCAGGCTGATTTTTTAAATACTTTATTACGTCGCCATTTTGTTTTGTTACCTTGGATTCATACCAAAATGTTAATAGTTCGATTCTATATAACACTTGATTTTTGTGGAAAATTTTAAGTAAATCAGATAATTAGTTTTTTCAGATACAATTTTTTGCCATATTGGATTTTTACGAAAATATTACCAGGTCATGACCGTTAATTTTTGATCAAAATTTGAAGTCGATCGGATAAGTAGTTTTTAAGCTATGCCTCGAACTGGCAGACAGACAGACAGACCGACGAAATTGATAAAACATAAATTTGGCATTTAGGAACGCTAAAACATGAAGATATGTAAGAGGGTGACTTTCTTTCATGATTACAAACATTTTATTTGTCGTTATTTTGTCCCGCTATCTTGAATTCGTTATTTCAGTTGTTCTCTAACCTACAATTTAATATTGCATAAAGACAATTGCTAAGTAGTTCTTTAGTAATAATTTTTTCACATTTCATTAGGCCGCCATTTTGTTTCTCCATATTGGATTTTCATCTCCATATGATCCTTAATTTTTAATAAGATTTTGTGGCAAACAGATAGACCGAGAGACCGACGGAATCTATAAAACAAGTTTTCGGCATCTAGGGACTCTGAAATGTGATCTGAAAAAAATCTTTCCCTTCTACGAGGAAAGGAAAAAAAGAACTGCTCAAGAAATGAAACAATAATATAAAAAAGTACAAAATAGAAACTAAATCGAAAAATTTGTTAAAATACAGGCAAAAGGGTTGAAAGTATATACAAAAAAACAAAAATAAGTTTAAAAAATATATGCGTATACAAGTATATAAATATACTATGCATAGATGGAATCATTCTAAGGTAAAAATCTTAAAAAGAAACTTGTACTTCCAATGTGTCTAATTGTTAGAGATATATAACAGATATACTGTCAAAAAATCTTGTTTGCGCATGCGTAGAATGCGAGAAACCTGAGAAATAGCTTAGCTTAGATATATAGTCATTTGGTAATTAATATAGTATACATATTATATAAACTGTAATATATTTTCGTTTTCTTGATAAAATGTAAATTTTATTATGAAGATACATTGGTAAAAAAAGGTAAAGGTCTTTTAGTGCAACTCCTTTCATAATGAAACTTTCTTTTTATCTAGAAAACAAAAATATAGTGCAATCTTTATATAGTATATCAAATAAATAAATAATATTAATTTAAAAATTGTACTATTTTTGTATAGTGGATTTCGTTACGAGGGACGTTTCAGGTAAAATCGAATTTACCTGATTTTGTTCTAACTCTTTTAAAGTATTTGTATGGAAGTAGGTACTTCAAAATGATAATTTAGCAGCGTTTTTGAATAGTTATTTTGTTATTAACACTATATTTTGTGAACAAAATTTTGTAGTGTAAAAGCTGTTGAACGTTGTAGATTTTGAGTGTATATTATTACGGAAATATATTTCACGTTTTTCGGAATTTTTAAAATCCCAATTTATTCACATCATTGTAAAAACCTCTTGCTCCAAAAAATAACCTTGGAGTAAATTGATTAACGAAAACGTCAAATTGATAAACAAAAGCATATTTTTTTAAAGCTGTCTTCTTCCACCCTCATCATCTGCTAGATCTCATTTAGTGACGCAAGAAATGTTTTATCTCTGAAAATAAATCATTTAGTAATGTCGAAATGCGTTAAAATTGATAATTAAAAAAAAGACTGACTGAGAAAATAATTCGCTTCGGTTAGCCCAAGGGTTGTACTTTAAACTATTTCCATTAATTACAATTCATACACCAAATTTCCAGGCATCATCTTAAAGCATTTTAAAGCTGCCGCGGAAACTCCTCCGGAAACTTCCCCGGAAAATAATTTAATTTGTAATTTTATTTTTTTAATATGACCATTTTGAGACCAATCCTGTACACATCTAAATATTTCCTGAAAATGTATCCAAATTGATCAAAGGGGCCTGAAATAGTAGTATCATAAGTATAAAAAAAATCAAGTGCTTGACTTTAAAACCAAGTCAGTTAAAATGCCACTCTCCAACGCTTTATAAACCATATAAGGTCAATAAATATTTCATTTATGAAAAACTCTGACTAACCAGATTTACTTCTGTTTTGGCCAGTACTGTACACCCATAACTTAGAACATAACTTTAGAAAAACGAAAATACTCCTCTTTGTTAACAAAATAAGAACCTTTGTAATTGGTAAAAGGGCAGTTAAACGCTGTTATTACGAATAATCTTTGTTGGCATTGGACCCTGCAATTTCGAACAAAAGTATGCGTCAAATTCGTCATTTAGGGAAATTTAAAATACCAATGTGTACTACAACTTATAGAAATAATATACCTGTAGTAAACAAGAACTAATCTATTATCCATGTTAAACACGTCACTGGTATTAAATTAATGAAAAACTAGTAAATAATATTGCCATAATGCTTGCTCTATCTCATGGTTTGTTAATTTATATATACGTTTGACGGCATGAGCGTTAAAATATTCAAATTTGCAGTCCTCTCATAGACAAATACATTACCCATATTATTAATTATTGTATTTACACTAATTATTTTCCGGATCAGTGAAAAATTTCTATTGGAAAGCCTTTATCTAAAATCAAATATCCAACCGATCTTAGCGATCTCAGGATAATCAGTATTTTACCACTTCTTTCTAAAATTTTTGAAAACATTTTACATAATCAATGGTTCCATTACTGTATTGTTAATAATATAATTCTGAAAAGTCAATATATCTTTAGAAAAGACTTTAGTATATCTGTTGCATTAGTTGGTCTAACCGATGATATTATGACTGCTGTACGCAGATGACACTCAAATTTACTATCATTTTAGGCATGAAGACTACTTAATGCATCAAATGTAATAAATGAAGATTTAAATGTATTAAAAAAGCTTTCTTTTGAACCAACTAAAAATTAAACCCTTCAAAATCAATTTTAATACTTTTTGGTCCAAAATCCACAGAGATTTCTTATGCCAAATTTTTAATATTAATCTTAACAATGTCAGATCTCCTGTAGTTGCGTCTGCTGGTAACTTGGGAATTGTATTGGATTCAGAGTTATGGTTTGGGAAATACATGAAAACATTAATTCAAAAATCATATCTGTCTCTAAAGGTACTGTAAAATCAGTTCTCCCTTGCTTTGAGTTTTATCAAATTTTAATTATTATCAAATTTTCTGTCTGGACTAGAATCGGGTTCAAAATACACGTTTTATTTTGTAAAAAAATTTTACCATATTTCACATACTTTAAAGAGCTAGGTTGGCTTAAAATGGATAATCGTAGAATGCTACATTTAGACAACTTTTTAATAAAAATTTAAAAAAAAAACCCTGTGCTACCTTCATCCCTTAAAAATAAGTTTATGTTACGTCTAAATATCCACTCACGTAACATTAGATTCTGCAATAAATTAGCGATGCTCATCATCAGTCTGCCGTGTTTCAGAGATCTTTTACTTATAATGCCATAATAGTATATAGCTCATTGCCCTCTGAACTAACGTTGTTAATAAAATTTAAAAAATATCTCTTTAATATGCAAAACTCTATTTAAAATTAGAATCATTATATTTGAATTACTATTATTTTTATTTTCAGTTCTTCTTATCTATTTTTTGTTTGCTGCTCTGATGTGACAGGTATGAACATGACTCCTAATACTCGTTGCCTTTTTATGTATTTTAATGTAATTATTTGCTTTGTATGATTAGTTTTTATTAATACTTTAACTGTATATCCAGCAAAACGGGGTTCAGTAGAGTAGCCTATTTGGCTAGACTGAGCCCGGTTTTTTTTATCATAATTTTAAACAAATATTGTAAATAATGCAATAAATATTTCTCTACCTTGTTGTCTCACAGTATTCATTATTATTATTAATATTATTAAAAGTAAAGATAGTAAAATAATTTCCATTTATTTTATTCATAGAATCTTATTATTATATATTAACTATCAAGTTATTTTTCGGATTATCCTGGACTTATCATGTTATTCCTTTACATCGTGTGCTTGTAGGTACAATATTTAAAATGGTTATACATCAAAACTTGTTTAATTTTCCCTGTATAAAGGAATAAAAAATAAAAACCTTTTTAACCAGTGGTTCGAAGTGAAAATACAAAATTCGCACACATGACTTCATGTTTTCCTGGTTGCTGTAATTGCAAATAAATATTCCCTACGAAATTTTTTAGCTTAAATATAAATAGATTGCACACCACTCTAAGACAATTTCTTTGGGCGATATTGGGTATTTACTATATCTATTATATAACTAATTAGTTTTTAAGTTTCATCATAGAGCCAGAGCTGTGGATAGGTTATTAAAAGCTTCCGAGAAACACGTCCCCGTCGATAATTACTCATTTCTCAAAGCTTCATATTTCTAAAATTACGTAAAAAAGCTATCACAGTGTTTATTTTATACTTGTTATTAATCTGCTAGGATTTCTCATAACGTTGTGACGAGCGATATGGTTATTTTAATTAAACTGCTGGAGTTTCAAATTATATCAAGAAAATATAATCTAATATCAAACGTAAATATTTGGAAAAGTACACAAAAGAGTGTGGTTTTCTGTACAAATTGATTCAAAAATTTGATGTAATGGAAGTAGTGCGACGAATGGATCAAGTGCTGCAACCTGGAAATACTCTTTAGACAGACCTATCCTAAATTATATTTTCTCATTTTCACAAACCAATAATTACATGTAGGGTTTTTGTTTTCTTTTTATACGATTTATTATATAAATATAAAGAAAATTATACAAATTATTTAACGAAATGGAAGTTTTTTAATATTTGCTTCAGTTTATTTAACGTAAATTTATTGGAAATCTGATCTTCGAAATTTATCACCCTGTATATTCGATACTCTTTTTTTACCTCCTACCCCTAGAAAATAATTGACGATTCTAAGTTAATTAAGTAAGTAAATTTAAGTGGCAAATCCAACATACGAAAATGGGGAGAATTAGTATATAAAATATATCCAAAATAACTCACCAACCAAACCCCAAGGAATCCATACCAAAACCAAGTTTTGGACGACTGATATCTTTGTCCTTAATGTATTGAGCTAATAATGCAAAATTGGAATCTATTAAATTATGTACTGATGAAACTGATCTAAAAATGTTTAAGAAAGCTTAAGTAAGAATATTTGAGATCACCAAATGTACAAACATCACCAAATTACAAAATCCAAAGTCTAAAAAACAAGACTTTTTGCCGACTGTACAAAAAACATTTATAGTCAATTAGGCAGGGTTGAATTTATCACCAAAGGTTCGTACAATATTGGCACTAGCTCTAAATTTTAGAATCGAGCTGCGAAGTGATGAAATCTCCATTCCCACTATAATCAAAGACATGGAATATTGGGTGAGCAGATTGGACTTTATTCTTCTACTTTATAACAATATAGATCGGAATTAAAAAGATAACAATATAATTAAACAGTATCAGCATACGCGAAAATACTTTAACGACCACCCTAATTTAATAGTAATGAGGTCTGATAAGGGTAATTCTACCATTCTTATGGATAAAGATGAGTATACAGAAGCTATGAGTCTTTTAATATTGGACAATACTACCTATAAAATAATCTCACGGGATCCAACAAGAATATTTCAAACAAAATCTAATAAGTTAGTAGACGAATCGAATGAGTCTGGCTCCATTCCTGAAGATGAAGTGAGAACGTTAAAAAAACATAATTCAGTTCCTCTGAGATTCTATAGAATGAGAAAGACTTACATATAAGGTGTTGAACTATGACCTGTTGTTAGGTGTATTAACTTAGTTCAGCTACAACATTACCATTTCGGTTCATGATGTAATTTTCATGTTGACATCAACATTCCACTATAACATTAAAAATTCTTTTTAGTTTGTTCGATTCTCCAGTTCAATTACATTACCACCGCATCACATTTTAATATCTCTAGGTGTTGTATAGTTGTATACAAATATTCCGAAGAAGTTAGCATTAGATATTATTAAGAAACGGGGATCATGTATTAAAGCCTACACCGACATTCCAAAACACCTATTTTTAAGGATGGTATGTTTTTGTTTTGAGAGTAGCTACTTTTTATTTAATGACCAATTTTATTCTCAAGTAGACGGCAGTACTATAAGTAATCTTGCCAGCCCATCTATTGCTAATATTGTGATATTTGCGATTATGAGTCAACATATAGATTTTGACATCCCATTCATCAAACTGTACGTCGACTACACTTTACTGGCGGTTCCGGTAGGTCATCTTAACGCTGTTTTACCTGTATTTAAGAGCTTTCATCTCTAAAATACAGGTCACACTTAAAGTAGAACAGAATGGAGAAATTCCTTTTTTAGATAAGATGGTATACAGGCGGGATGATGGATCGCTTTTAATTTAATTTTTACTCTAATCATACCCTAGCTCATAAAATTGCCACGGTGAATAATTTATTACATAGATCCTTTACATTAACTGACAAAGCATTTTATTCTGACAACTTAAATAAAATTAAATTATCTCTAAGAAATAACAACTCTCCTTCAAACTTTGTAAATAGAATTATTATTAAATTTAAAACAAAATATTCAAATAAAAATACAGGCGAATATAACATTGCGGCGGTGCCCAGATACTACAAAATTCTGTTCATTTTCCTTGCTTTTTACAATATAAAAACAGTTAATAGTTTATATTCAAAATCAAAAGACGGATTACCAGAGGGGAAAGAATCAGATCTGGTTTACGGCATACCTTGTTCCCAATGTACAAATAAATTTTATATTGGCCAACCTAAGCAATATTTTTTTGAAAGAATCAAACAGCATCAAACTGACTGCAAGAAAATGAAATGGTCTGAATCATATTATGTTCTATATTGCCATGATGGTATTAGCTTTTTACAGATTCTAAAATTGGCAAAATAAGGCACAAAATGCAGATAGAAAATATAGCTTTACCCTAAACTTTCTTTATGTAGAATTCTTTATCAGAAAAATCGGTAAATTTCCATTACCCGGAACTTCCAACTTTCGAACTAGTAAAGTGTAATCCAATTTAGTTTAATAGATAGGCACAGTATATATGTGTATATGAATATATTTTCAAACATTTTTACTGGGGCCGAAATTGATAAAACATATTTTTTGGCATATTGTGAAGCTTTTCAATTTTTTCACCATTACAAACATTTAATTGGCTGCCATTTTGTTCGTCCATTTTGAATTAGTACCAAAATTTCACTAGTTTAGTCACAATTAGCTATGGCACATAATTTGAAATCAATTTTTAAATCTTTTACTAACCCGCCATGGATTGGATTCACACCAAAATTTTACGAGTTGATCCTACATAATATTTGATTTTTGTGCAAAATGTGAGATAGATTGGATAAGTAGTTTTTTAGTAATAATTTTATAACATTTTAGTAGGTCGCCATTTTGTTTCGCCACATTAGATTTTTACCAAAAGATTAAAGGTAAATGTCTTTTTATATCTACCTGTAATACAATTATTATTGTTTACACTTTTTCGGTAAAACAAACATTTTGAAATTTTAAGGACTATCTGTAAAACTGAATTATATTATGAAAATATATTTAACAGTAGAGAATTTTTGAGTTTTACCTGATCGTTCAATAAACATTTTAAATATTGAATTTCTTATTTCGAGGGACTCCAGTAGAAATTTAGGATCCTGAGTTTCCTTGTATGAAATTTTAAAATTGTTATCGAAAGTTTGACCCTCTAAAGTTTTATCAAAAGATGTACCTGTTTGAACTATATATGTTTTGTCACAATCTCCACAATTTAATTGGTATATACTTGAATGTTTAAATTTGTCCGCTTTTGTTTTGTTATTTTTAATAAAATTATTTAAGGAATTTTTGTTTTATATGCTACTTCCTATATAGGATATAACTTTGTGTTTATTTATATTTTTCCTTGATTTTAGGGTAACTCATACCTACAGATTTTCACGTAACTTTTTTTTAGGATTTCATTAACAAGATTAATTAGCATTACTTAAACGCAGTGATATTAGTCTATGAATGCTGTCAAAAGCAGCTAGTTTGCCTCTGGTAGTATAAGTATGTGGATGTTTATGTTATACAGAAAAAAATAAAGTTTAATGTTTATTTTTTTAAAGATTAAATCTAGAAAATGTATACCATTGTTAAATTTTATTTCAATTGTAAAGTTTATATTTGGATTAATGTTATTAATATATTCAAGAAAAATATTTTTTGTCGTTCAGTTCCTGTATATATACGCAAAAATATTATCAACATATTTAAGCGAATATAGAAAATCTTATGGGGTATGTTAATTTGTCTTTCCAGTGTATCCAAAAATATTTCGAATTAATTGATTTTCCATTGTTAGCTCCGATATTTCAGCTCACCAATATGTTTTTGGAGTCCTAGAGTTCGGATCCGTTTGTCTTAAACAGCTGAAAGTACAGAGAACTACACTACACAGAATGAATAACCTCAAAATAAAAACGTTGGAGAGTTCTTAATGACTGAAAAATTAAAGACTTTTCCCAAAATTAATTATTGTCATTTATTGTTACCTTGGTTATTTTAAATAAAGCCTCCCTGTATACCTATCATCCAACCAGGAGATCATATATCTAATCCCTATTAAAGGTTATTAGGGTTTGCCTCGAGGTTTCGTATACCTCAGTGCAGTAGTTCTTCGTACTTTGCTTTGTTCTTATTAAGTGCAGTGGTAACGCCAATTAAATTATTAGTATAATTGTTGTTGATAAAAACATGATTTAATATATTGTAAAATTTATATATCTATCAGACTATATTAGGTTTACCTATAATAACTAATTTTTGCAGTTTTTTAGTAGATAGAATTTACAGTCACCAGTAATAAAACTACCTCGAATTTTTTAAACATGGTTTCCAAAATATCAAAAAGGTTCATTTAAAAAATCAAATATTAAGATATAGGTAAATCTATTATAGTTAATTAGATAATAATAATACAAGTAATTTAATAGACAATATTTGCTAATAGGGAAAATGTGGCTGCCACTGATATTCAAAAACAATTTTTTTTTAATACTAATACTGATTAACTTTTACGGTTTAAATTTAAATTCATTATATTGACTATTATTAGTGTCATTCACTCTTAAAAAAAGTGATATTTACAAATTTAGTCTTATTTTAAACGGATAATTTAAGCATGCGATAATATAAAAAGTATCCTGCAGCTTCTATTTAGAAGCCACAGCCTATCACAGGCGCCCATGGTATGCTACAAAATTTAAAATCTTATCTAAAGACATATGTTGTAATTCAAACTTATTGTCCAGATCTAATATCAAAAGGCTAAAAATTGTCGAAAAACGAAATTCGTTTACCTCGGCGTCTTTATATTTTTTAGGAGTACGACATTTTGGACCCTTAAAAAATCTTAAGCACTTATTTATGCGGGATATAGGTCCGATATATCCCGCATAAATAGGTGCGAACTTTCAGCTGCCAAATAGACGTCCAGAAGGCGAAATATCGGACCTATATTCATATATTAAGGGTCCGAACTAGACTACGTCTTCCCACACTACACTCACTAATTAAATCTTTTGAACATTCATTACGAAATCTGTTTGATCGTTAGAATAAGATGGAAAGGATCGTTTTCGTGACTGAAAATTATTGTAATATCTAAAAAACTCTAATTAATGTAATGTCTAAAAAACTGACCCAAGGAAGGAATTATTAATCTTATCAACATTAGATATAATAGCCGGTATCATTTTCTCATTGTTGCCTTAAACTGTAGCCAGTCCTCTGGTAGTTTCAACGTTTTATATATTCTTAAAGCAAAATCGAAGCATCGCATAGCACGATTGAAACAAGGAGACTTTAGGTTGTATCACACTACACCTTTTTATTGGAATATACTAATTAACAATGCCAACAAGCAGACTAAAATATATAAATAATTCTATTTTTCTTTCAATATTGATTTCGAAAAAAATGTAAAGCCAATCATGCAAGTGAGTATAAAACTGAAAATAAAAAAGAGTTTTTGAAATCCCTAAATGTTAACGTTTTTTAACAATCTTATTAGCCTCCTAGATTTCTCATATATGTCAGTCAGTACATATGGTAGTAAAATTCATTAAAATAAATCTCCGCTTTCACCTTTTCATCTTTTGAATATTATATATGTTGTGATATCTAAGTTATTTTAGTCTAAATTAAAATTTAATACCCCATTCTTACATTTAACCGCTGATATCTAAGTAACAGAAATATTGCTAGTTTTGGGAATTTCTTTTCAGTAACAGCCGGAAGCAAAAGTACAAAATTGGAACCTTGTCTGGATTTACTTTATTTTTGATAAAGCAAATTTAATATACTTTCATATTATACTGTATTATCATATGATTACTTTTTTATACATAAAATTCACTTTTAAGATATTTCAGATAATAGGAATTAACATTTTAATATGCAGTAACCCGACGACTAAGTCAACAATCGTATAAGACAACTAAATGAAAGTAAAGTCCATGTGACATATGTTTCTGATAATTCAATAGAACATTTAAATATCTACCTGCATATAGTTTTCTTGAGTTAATATATAATAGGATATTTGTTTAAATCAATTAGTTCAGAGGAATTTTGTTGTTTACATGTCAAACAGCATATCACATTTTATTTGGAAATTTTACCAGAATGTAAATTTAAACACAAATGTTCCTTAATATTTTGGTTCGCTATTTTGTATTAATTAGTAACGTAAATGTATTCATTATATATATTTTGGAAACTAAAATGATTTGCTTTGTTGGTATTTATTAACTGTCAGGCTTTTACACAGGGTTATAATAGGTCATAATAGAAAATGGAAGTATTGTCTCTCTTGTTCTTTCAACTTTCACGCATATATCTTTGATTTCACGTATCAGCGGGCTAATACTACTACATTTAGATGGTTATTGTTTGGTTGGGGAAAATACAGAGCAGTTTAGATATGTTCAGGAGTAATAATATATTTTTATCTCGTTCCATGGATATAATGGCTGTTTTTGTTAAAAAGCGATCTGGAATTGGACAAATTAGCATTTGCATAGTTTAGTTAGTTTAAATGATGCTTCGGAATGTAGAAAATGAGATATAGATTTCCCATATTTGGTAATACTGTATGGTGGAAGCCATTTTGGGCACTTGAGAAGGGCCAAGGAAAAAGTCTTTCTTTTTAGCACCAAGTTTCATGAACGACTGAAGTGTCGGATATTCTGATTATTTTTTATTGTTAAATAAATTCCATCACAAATAGGAGCTTAGAAGAATCCGATTTGACGAAGTAAAGTGGAAGATTATGGTGTAGTAAATCTTGGGTTTCAACTTTACGGCCTACATGGGGATTTTGCTAAATTACTCATTTTAATATTGGTGCTCATCAAGCATTTTTCTTACACTCGTAGCTACAATGAGGTAAGAATTTTGTATTACATTATTGTATATATTGTGTGCAGTTTTGCCTGTCTGGAATAGTATTCCAAACTTTGTTGTGGAGATTTCTCTACATGGGGTAATTCCTGTTTCAGGGTTTTGTATAAGTTTAAACCTTTGAAATTCATTTGGCATTGTTCTTTGGATCTTTAAAAACTAGCCATTAGCAAAATTATGGTATGGTTTCCTAATTGCTAGTTATTTATGGAATTTCAAACTTTTTTTTTGATGGAGTGGACCTAATGCCTTGAACACGGTCTACGTAGCTCAGCTGTTAAGACATAGTGATCAGCACTTGGATGTTGACTGCCTTACCGCCATTTACAGCCCGCATTAGATCATTCAACTAAGTACTAGAATATTTTATAAATAATTTTAGAGAAGTGACAAGGACTTTTCTTAGGATTCATATTTGTTCCGGAAGGGATGTACCTTACTTATCTGGTTCATATCAACCAGTTTTATGTCTCTACTAGTGTAGTTGACAAAACCATTATTTTTTTGTACTCTGAAGGAACAAGTATAGTTTTAAATGTTTGCATAACATATTACTATTTCTTTTAGTTATATTATTTATGTATTTGTTTATATATTATTATGTTTATGTTCTATGTAAATCAAATCACAGGTTTGATTAAATTGAACCTTTCAGCATGAAGATCACCCAAGCAAACAACAGAATTAACCTTTTTAAAGGCAAGTGACAATACACCATCAAATTGCTCTAGGTAAGAATAAATCATTTTATTTGGTGATCTCCTAAATCCAGCAACAACATTACATTTTCGGTTATACTTTAATTTTAATCCGTAAAAGCTAAGATCCATTTGGCTGTAGTTAATATCAATAATTTTAAGATTTATCCGAGAATTAATGTAAAAAGCAACACCTCCACTCCGAGCCAGACGGTCCCTCCAAACCTTCCGTTAATTGCAACTTTTAGTGTATTAGATGATAACCATATCTTAGATTGACCAAAAACATCAAAACCCTGCCCACACGCTCACAGTTACCTTAAATGTGTAACCAGTGAAGATTGATCATACGTTCAAATATCCAATCAATAACCCTTCACCTCGAAATATGAAAAAGGAAAAAAAATAAAAATCTCACTTCAAAATTTTTAAAAATGAAAATTTACATATATAATATATATAATTACAATATTTTAGTAACATATACTGTCAGTACAATCAGGTTAACACAAAAACATGATGATGGTAAAAATATTTAAAATTGTTTCTTTTTGCCCCTCTACAGTAACAATTGCCAATAAAATTTCAGTTTATTATCAGAACACTAGGAGTTTACCAACAAGAACGTTATAACGTTTTCACAATTTAACATCAATAAATTTTGACATTCTCTTTCTAAAACAAAGTGCCAAGGTAGTCGATACCAGTCTGATGCTGAAGACGTTTGGATTTCATTAAAGAATTCCACGAGTGAAAAGATCTACATATGTTGCGTCTATATTCTTCTAGTGATGATAATAAGTTTGTATCTTCTGCAAATAATTTATATACTTTTAAAATGCTCTTGGTTATACTGGGCAAAATTAAAATGACAAGTTATTTTGTGAAAAACCGCTTAATGAACTTGTAAATATTTTTTATGCAGAAATTAATAAAATAATTAATGTAAACGTAGGATACCCTATTCACTTTAAATCAGATACAATTAGGACTATCATCAGAAAAAAATAAGTAAACCATTATTATGTATAATTAAAAAAATATTAGAAAAAACTGCGTACGAAAATATCTTAAGAGTAGTAAACAACCTAATCATAGAGAAGCAGCATTCTCATAAGGTCCTAAAGACGAATCTGCTCTGCTATTCTCACCACATCTGTGAAGTCATTGATAACCAAGATCAGATCGGAAGCATGTGCCAGTGCACTCACAGCTGAAAACAAAACAGTGAACGTGCACGCTGAACTTCTATTGCGGATGTGGTTTTACATTTGTGAGAATATATATATATATATATATATATATATATATATATATATATATATATATATATATAACGAATATCTTTTTCAACGTTTTGAAGCAGCTTCTGGTGTCTTTCAAGGCAGGCAATTGGAATATTTATTTTTTACTTTTTATATTATTGCTATTGGGAAATTCTTTAAAAATAGTAAATTTCTTCTTTACGCAGACGATCTCATCGATAGGATGTTCTTCTACTGGGAGGAAATGAGCCTTTTTCTATGTTTAAAAAATGTAATTCCACACTATTCGCAAAAATTAGATATCTTATAAATTGTGTATATAGCGTAAAGGGTTCAATATTAAAAAACGTAAATACAACTTAAATTCCGGGAGTCATCCCGGATAACAAATGGACCTTTCAAACACATTATGAAAATCTTGTGTGTAAACCTAATCAAATGTTGATATTTACTAACAGAAGTTGCAAGAATTTTCGTAAACCTAATAGTATTTTGATGTTAAAGCTAATGTTTGCCTCGTGTACACAGAATTTACATTATAATATCTACATAAATAAAATTGAATCAGTTCAGAAAAATTTTTTAAAAATGTTGGCATGTAAATATATCAAAAAATAATGTTGCTAAAGAATTTATCTTAATTGCCTTAGTTTACCTATTGTTTTCAACATATATAATAATATGATAAACTCCCCTAACTTATAAAACAATTAAACTTTAAAGCACCAGAAACTTGAGAAATTCACGAGTCTACCATTATTTAATTTCATAGGACAAATTTGGGATAAATTATGCCATTAATTTAAATGCAGACTGAATTTAATCAGCATTGTAAAAATCTAGTTGTTTTTCTGGTTAGTTTTAACGTGTTTAAATCACAAGCACAAATTATTTTATATAAAAACAGAACAATATCAAATAATATTTATTACTTCATTTTAAAACTTTAATAACCTTTAAGCTTTATCCAAGTATCCAGCGGATGCTTTTTAGAACTTTATTTCTGTTTCAACCTAAATTATGCAAAAAATAAATAAAAATATTTATACATAGTAGAGAATTACAGATTTAATAATATTAAAGAGTCAACATAAAAAGAACAATTCACGGTAGTTAATTTCTACAATACGAACTAGAAAATCAGTTTTTAATGAAGCCTTATGCGGGCGAAAGTCGTTTTTATTATATGTTACACTTGTTCGATTTGAAGTGCTCTAATTAGCTATAAATTGCATTATTAGCCAGTCGAGTGCCAAATTTGCTGCTATCAATCTTAGATTTGTTTACTTTGTCCAATTTTTGTTCGACGTTCTTTCGGTTAGTAGCCTGCGTTGGTGTCTTTTGATGTAAAGTCCTTATTTACTAATATTTCTAAGGACCTGGTCGATTTTTATTGGACGCGAAAATTCGAGTACACCAATATAGACAGGGACAGTTGTAACTGGATTAATTTTGTATTTAAAACTAGTTATTTTTCTTATAGAGGTCAATTTTATCAACAACAATTTGGGACTCCAATGGGTGCACCGGTAAGCCTAAATTTTGCTAACTTGGTAATGAATTACGTCATAGTCGAAGCCCTAGAGACTTTAAATTGCGTAATCCCATTTTTTTTCTGTACGTTGACGATTCGCTAACATCAGTACCAACAGATAAACTAAATACATTTATTATTATTTAAAAAATTAAATAAACCCTTACTTAGAATTTACTGCTGAGGTGCAAAAAGACAATAAACTACTTTTTTTGGTTATATTAATTGTAGATAATAAACAAGAGCTATATATGGACCTCTATAATAAGCCATCGGGTTTAAATCGGCTCCTTAATTTTAACTCCAGCCACCTCCAACATCAAAAACTAAACATAATAACACAGTGTAAAAATAAAATATTCAGATTGTAGGATAAAGTTTTTTGGAGTAAAAATTTGCAAACCCTCCGTAAAACACTTTTAATTAATGGATATCTTGGCCACCTCATAAGCAAAATACTAAAGCAGCGCCCAATTAATCTGGTTCTTCATCAAGATGTGAACGTCAACACACCTAATAAACAATATTATAAATTTTCCTACACAAAAGATTTAGTACTACTTAGAAAGACCAATATCGAGATTTCCTTTTATAATTCAAAACGAGTGGGTAACTTATTCTCCAAAGTCAAGAACTGCAAGGCAGCATTGTATATGAAGTCCCCTGTGTTTGCGCGGGATGTTGCATTGGACAAACAAAACAGTACCTTAAAAATAGAATGTCAGAGCATCGTCGCGATTGCCACATAACTAATTTAGACAATTCTAAAACTGACTTAGCTAGACATCACGGATAAGAGGGACATATATTTAATTTCGAAAAAACGTATATTATTTACAAAGAGAAAAACTACAAAAAGAGGCTATTCTTGGAAATATATAGTAATAGATTTTAAGGCGCATCTTCTAGAAAGCGTCGGGATTCCGTTTTACGGCCGCCCAGCATGGTCTTTGCATGCATTGTCGTGGTAATATCAATGTTGCGATAAGATGTATGTAGGTTGTCTTCATCCTTAGCTGACAAAATTCTCGTACTTCGAGAAAAAAACAAAATCAAAACAAATCTAGGTAGGTTACATTGCTCTCTCCTTATATTCGTAGAAATTTTAAATCTATGTTGCATAAGTAATTCTTTTAGTTTTTTATCTTTTTCTATTTCATTTAGTATAAACTGTATATATCCATGTTCATTGAATTCTAAAATTTCTGTGATATAAGAAATTCCTTTATTTTTATTTAATTGTTTTACTATAACTATATTCGTGTACATTTATTTCAATACCAACTATTTTTTTTCGTGAATTAGTCATTTATAGTTGTGTAGAATAGCTGATGTGTTCTTTGTTTTCTTAGCCCTGAAGAAGACACGGAGAGTGTCCAATCGTCGGCAATTGATTTAAAATAATAAACAGCCTTCCGTCCAAACAATCTGTGGTATAATTATAAGAGTTGGTACTCTGCGAAGTGGGTTCAGTCATGCTGGGGAAGCTGGAAAGACGGTGGGAGACAACTGCGATCGACGGGTCCTCGGCCAAGTAATGAGGAACTTAAAAACACTTTTGACTAGTAATCTTTAAAGCGGGTTCAGTCGGATCTGGCGAAGCTGTAAAGACGGTTACAGTAGTGGACGACTGCTTTTGACTAACCCTGGGCTCTGGGTTCGTCCAATAATTTTTGGGGCGGGAAGAGATATCAAAACATTTAAGGAAGGACAGTGGAGTTGAATTTACTACGGAAAACGCCGTTTTCCAGAGTTTTATTGTCTTTGTTCTCTTTTGTATGTTTGTTTCATACATCACGATAGAAGTATATCGCAAAAATATTCATTTTTAAAAAAGACATAAAACAAAACAAAATTATTGACGTTTAAGTAAACCACTCCACCACTTCCTACACAATTTCTTCTACTATTTGAAACGCTCATATTAAATATCCTATAGATATAGCTAACAATAAAAAAAAACATTAAAACATCCCCGTAAATTATTGATGGCATTGAAACAGACTCAGGACACAAAAGAAAACGGAATAATATGGAAATATTAAATTAAAGGAGACACGGTATGGCTTTTAAATAGATTCAAAAGCCCTTATCAGAAAAACTCATATTTTAAAAAGTCTTTGGATAGAAGAAATTATGTTAGCGGAGTAAAAATTTTCAACAGGAGATTTTTAAAAGTTATCCGAACTTGACCACAGGACTTCGTTATGCCTTAGATCATCCCATATGTATGACGCTAAACAAACAAATGACGCATTGTATTTTAGTTATCCAGTGATAGTCAAGTATAGCTGTTGCTAGTGAGTGAACAATATAATATTGTTAATAACTGGCAGGTTTTAAATTAATAAATCTTTGTTATTTATACGTGTGATTTTCAAATTATTTAAATACAGAGAATTTTGATTAATTTTAGACATATTGGGTTAGTTTGTAAAAAAGTATGAATTAGCGCTTTTTGGCCGTAGTATCCTGCTTTTTTTTTTTCGAATAGAGCAATTGAATTCAAGTTTGTACATATTTTACTTTGAATTTAAGTTCTTTAATTAAACTATGGCATTTGTTCATTTTATTTCCTTAGATTATGTCAATTTTATTAGTTTTCATATCATTTTTGTACAATTAAGCACCCCGTTTTGTTTCATAATCTTGTAATTTGGCTTAGCCTTCATTCAATTTAACTATTAAAACTCAGACGCATATCCTGTAAGCAATCTGCTGCCAGGAACAATTAAAATTTTGTTAATTTTAAAACCTAATCTCTCTGTTTTAAATATAGCAATTCGAATGTTTTTTTTACCAGGACTAAAAAGCGGCGAAAATGAACCTTTTTCTTATTTATTTTCACCATAATAAATTGCATTTTTATTCTGTATCTCCATGTCTAAAAAGAAATTGGTTTTATTTAAAATTTGCCAAGGTATTTGCTAAAATAGACAAAAAGAGGAAAAAAATTTTTTACAAAAGTTTATGAAAATTATTTACCACAATACAATTTTAAGTTTTTTTTAATACTTACAGCGTGATATAAATAAAGTCTATTAAAAACAAAATCAACCTACACTAGATACATGGAATGAATAGCTTTAAAAGCGATACCTGTAATTTGTTTTCACCTTTCGAACAACAAAAATCGCAAATATGTAGAAACTTCTCGTGTGATTACGTATTTTCTTAATTACTCGTTTATGTATGTGATTTACAAGATACAAAGGAGAAAAGAAATGTACATATTTTAAAGCATTGACGTCAATTTAATGATCTTTTATTTTTGTCATGTTTAACATCAACTGCTGCATTGGAGACAAATTCGCAGTTTCACATGATATTATAGCTTATTTAAGTTTAAATACGTATCGGTTTATAAAATAGCAGAACATTTTAATAATTCTTGCAAGTGATCAGTAGTTTAGATTTTTAAAATTAATTTCTTGTGAGTGAATGATGTTACAAATTGTTCCTCTTTTTTACATGCCTACAACTTTTACTTGATCTAAATTGAACTGAACATGCCAAGAATATGTTTCAGAGAAGTCTAGATGATTTTGGACTTGAAGCTGAAACTATTCTTTATATACGAGCATTTTAACCCCATAACTGGAATCAAATATCCCAAAAAATGTTTGATACTTTAATTAATTAATATTGTAAGATGTTGGTGTAACAGTATCTATTGAACCCTTTATACATCTCTGATTATAACTTTAGTGCCTAAGAATGATTTAAAATTCTTTCTGTCGCAGCGTTATAAAATAAACTGTTCTGTAAATTAGTCCTTGAGATACTTGAAAATATCATGGTTTTTAAAACTTAGGTATAGGTACGTCCGTTGAGAATAAGAAACGAACAGAGGTTGCTGTCTTGGTTTGAAACTAATATAACCAGCAATTTTAAAGCGATGAAAGTTAAACTCTCAAGTTTCCAACAGAAATCATAACACAGATATTTTCAAGTTTTGTAACACTTTCGTAATACCCCTCTACACGCAATGTCCATTACTATCAGTGGCAGCAAAGGCTAACATTATCTAGAAAATCGAGTACCGAAAAAGTTTTTGAAAAAGAGTCACAGGTATCTTTTCATCATAAGCAGCAGTTTAGTTTTGGTTCATTTCGATTAGATCAGCACGCTTTTGTTATTAAATATATTTATACATGATAATATGTTTTCATGAATGAATGTTGAGCAAACAGATTTCCCAGAAAAGTACTAAAGATGAAAATGTGCTTTAGTACCTTGCATAATGGCTCGTTCAATGTACCATTTAAGTATTGCCATGTATACTAAATTGGTTATATTTTGACATTTTTTCAAACAAATATTAGAATATATTATAAGACATTACTTAAGTAAGGGTAAAATAAATGAAACCCTATCTAGTAATGACTTACTTTTGAAAAACAAACACTTTTTCTTTCTAACATATTTGTCTTATTTGCTGAAATACATACTATAACTCGAAAAATATCAAGAAAAGAAATTGCTGAAAGATGGTTGGCTGCATAAATGACAAATTAATTTTTATAATATGAAGAGGTATGACGGTAATGTTATAACTTTAAAAAACATATATATTTTGTTTTTAATATTTTTCTTAAATAAAAACTGAAATCGAAAAATATTACGATAAAGAAATTGCTGAAAGTTGGCACAAAATGAAACATTTTCTGATTGGCTACATAAATGACTAATTAGTTTTTATAATATGAATATGTATGGCGGTAATTTTATAACTATAAAGAAAATATTGGATTAATAACCTTCAGTGTCATAACTTTTTAACAACGTATGTGCTTTTAATAAATATAATTCTGAAAAAGAAAAGATATAATTTAGATATTTTTTTAAGTATATATGTATCCCAGAACTCCATTTGATTTAATATGACCGATTGCCATACTCACATCAGCTGTGGTTGCCATCATGAAATTAAACTCTACATTATTCAGTGGTGGAAGCATATCGTAGTTTTCTGACGTATCACTACATTCCCTAGTAACGTTTTTAAGGTGTTCTGTGATACATATGATTAAGTAGTGTTGCCCGTTTATTGATACTATAAATACCCATTTGATCAACGTTTGTCTTGAAAATAATTACTTTCCTTCGTGCTGACACACCTCTATGATTTATCCTATTCCCAAATTCAACAGCCCCGAGTCCTTCTCTGATCTCCATCCGATTATTTTGTTATATAGCAATCGTAAGTTGCTATCTACCAGGTGCCAGTTGTATATATTTTACATGTGTTTGTTGTTTTAAGATCTGTTGATGCCTGTTTGTTTGGCGAAACACGTGTAATCACATCATTTTTTCTTTTCTGCAATTATTAAACCAGGGCTCTTAGAGATATTATGGACGAATTATTACTTCTTCTTGTTCACTATTCCTATTAGTTAATCATATAATCAGTTAATTACTTTTAAAATTCAATTAATAAACCAATATTTTTTGTTTTTTCTTTAAATGTATTTTAAGCTGCTAAATCTAAAGCAACCAACAATAAAAAATATCGGGCTTTATTATTCAGACACGCTCGACCTTAAACCTTTCATGATGAATTTGAGAATCTGCTGACCAAGCAACATGATTATAATAATATATTGTTATTTTCATATTAATGCTGTTGTAATGATGTTTTACAGTCAGTCGGAGGTAAGATGACGATTAAATTCATGAGATATTTATATACTTCTAAAATAAAAATATTTTTTTATAAATCGATTTTTGAGGTCCCGTATATTAATTCTTTTAAAAAGTAATTTTTTAATTTTTTTCTCAGTGTCTTGATCATTACGATAGATATGTAGAGGGAATATTTTACAATAAGTAAAATTAAAACTGAAATCTAAAAATATATACGGGATATTCTATAAAAAGTAACATTTTAAAACGATTTTAGTCGCGCTTGTATGTACAACTAGCTGTAACTGCTTATATCGGGTCGTTTTAATAAATATCTATATATTAAAATTCAAAAAAAGATAGGAAAGGTGGCGTTGTATTTGATATTTAAATTATTTCTTTCTACAAACTTCTGGAAACATTTAACTGAATGAGCAAATAATTGTAAGTTCCATGGTGGTGATAATAAATTTGTTGCCTCGGTTACTATAATGTACGACTTAAAATGAGCATTTGAAAGTAACTTACGAATATGTAATTATAATAATATGTCCACCATTTTCAAATAAATGTTGTGCTAAGGAAAAGGCTTGAAGATTGAAAATATCTTAAAAAATACATTAATATTAACATACAGAACAGTTTTGCATAGATTAGATTTCCGCCACGCGAAATTAAAGAACTGTTGAGGCATCAAAAACAAATTTAGATAAAGCCGTTGTATTTGTGTTAGAAAAATTGATGCTCGGGTCACAATAACTTAACAAAAATGAGAAACTGTTTATCTTTCAAACTCCTTACCTGTATGCATATCGGAAGGTCACTGTATTAGTACGTAGTTAGTTTATGTCTTATTAAACATTATTTATAAATATTTGAGCAAATTTTCAAATCAATATAATAAATAATAAAGCAAATAAATTTTCGAATAAAGAAAAAATCTTTTTGAGAAATTAAAAATATTTTAATATTAACTAAAGTTTTTATTAATATATAAAATAAAAGTCATGAAGATTTATTTAAAAAAAAATCAGAATACATAAAATTTTATAGCACTGCCGTTTCATTAATTTTACTGTTTTTCATAATATCTTACTTGTGCGGTTTAAAATCAGATTATTCCCGAAAGTGAAGGACAGTTCATTATTATGTTCACAAAAAATCAAACATGTTGTACATAACAAAATAATTAAAAGCAATAGTACAGCTAAGAAACTTTTAATTTAAGTTTTGTTACTACTTCAGATAAGGCTGCTTTTAATAAACAGATTATTCTGTACAGGGTACATGTACATGAAAGATGCCCCACTCCCTTATCTCAGAAACAGTGGTTTATAAGAAAAACTTTTAAATAGAAAAGTTATGCGGCGTCAATGAAACTTCAAAAAAATATTATTTTCAAATTTACACTTATTGACGCACGCTTCTTTATAGTGTAGTCAAATGGCTCTTGACCAAATCACATATTTCATTCGCAGCAGCACTAGCATCAAGTCCTCTGTGCCGATAATTATAAACAGTTTTTACAGTTTCCTTAGCATCGATAGATAAATGATTTTCTCACCAGAACACTAGAAGATGCACCTTAAATATTTTTCCAGCGACGTCGCATAAAGGATGGTTTAACGTATCAGTGCATTGTCTGTACAATTTCGTAACGATGTATCAGTGTCAGTGGAAAAAATATCGGTGACTATAATTTAAAAACGTTTCCACGAGTTCGTTATAGTTTTTTTTATCATCAAAATATTTCGCGGAACGGTGTCAGCACTGATACGTAACTGATATGAATAAATTAATACTGTTTTGTATATAATATCTTGTAAAATATTATCGCAATACAACTGAACACTTCGCGTGAAAAACAAATATTGACATACAGTTTTTCAAAAATGCATTGAAAACACTTGCTATAGGTAAACATAGAAAATATTTAAAATTATCTTTTTTCATTGCCAAGGTCTTTTTTACAAGATGTGATCAAGACAGGTAGTCTTATTGCCTCATTAGGTCAGAACATATTTGCGCAGAATTTACTATAACAAAACATATTACACTCGAAGCGACATACCGCTGCTGAGTGTACCTCGACCGAGAAGCATCACAGGCGGTTTTAAATACATAAAGATTTCTTCTTATGGAAAATTAGTATGAAAGACAAGGAAGACAAATAATACAACCCCTCGAAAGACTATTTGTGATTAGCTGCACCTTATGCTACGTCATTACGTAGTTATCTGTTTTGCCGGAGGTCGAGTCGACAGAAACCACTTTTTATGGTTTTTAAAAAAAGTTTTAAGTTACCAAAACAAATGAGCACTAGGTACATTATTAAAGTTTATTGGTGGGATCAGCGAAATGTAAATCCTAGACGCACTCTTGTCTAGAGGCTACAAAACACTTTGGAACAGCTTTGAGTATTTCTGTGCTTAATTTTTAGATATTTATTTAAAGCACAAGCCTTCCTTTGTTTAATGAGCATAATATATGTAGTGTTGGCAAGATAATTTTGTCTTTGTTAATAGCTAGCTCATCATTTTTTTTTTCAATACTCGGGTTACTTTTCTCGATAGACACTATTTTTTATCTAGTGATTATTTAATATCCCATAGGAAGAATGGATAAAACTTTGTGTAACCATTTTAATGAGAGTTCGCCGTTCTCAGTTGATGCAAGTCAACCATTGATGTTTTGTACACTCAGTTTGTTTCTAAAACTATAGATATTTTCTGATATTCTTCTTTCATACTCGTAGAATAACCAATAGAAAAACAACCATAAAAAATCTATAAATTTCCTTTGCTCCGAACTTCCCTCATTATGAATATTTCCTTTTATTACGAATAGTGAAGTGTGAACCAATTTAGTTCAGTATAAGGTTATTTAGGAACACATACATACTGTCTTTTCAAACATTTTATTGGATGCCATTTTGTTCCATTATATTGGATCCTAAATATTACCAGGTCATCCTCACATGAGCCTTAATTTTTTTCCAAAATTTAAAGTCAATTTGGTAAGTAGTTTTTAAGCTATGCCGTGAACTGACAGACAGACAGTCAACCGACAACCACAAAACTGATAAAACATATTTTAGATTACAACAATTTTATTTGACCGCCATCTTGAATGAGTTTTACTAGTTCATCTCTATACTACAATTAGTTATGGCACACAATTTGAAATCAATTCATTAAGAAGTTTTTTCAGGCTGATTTCAAGATATTTTATTAAGCCGCCAACTTGTATTCGTACCAAAATTTCACAAGTTCATCTGTATAATCTGTATACTACAATTAATTATGGCACACAACTTGAAATCAGTTTATTAAGTAGTTTTTTAGCTTTTTAGAAGTTTTTAAATATTTTATTAAGCCACCATTTTGTTCCGCCATCTTGGATTCGTAGCAAAATTCTAGCAGCTGATTCCTACATAATACTTAATTTTTGTGCAAAAATTGGGATAAATTGGATATGCATTTTCTTAGCAATATTTTTTTTAACAATCTACTATTCGAACTAAATTGTTACCAGATCATCCCCATATGACCCTTAATTTTTGACCAAAATTTGAAGTCATTTGGATACGCAGTTTTTAGCTACGCCGCGAACAGACAGACCGACAGAGCGATAGTCAGACAGACAGACAGACGGACCGACGGAATCGAGAAAAAAATCTTTTTGGTGCTCTAGAGACCCTGAAACGTAAAGATCTGAAAAAATCTCGGAGGGTGATTTTTTCACGATTACAATACTTCCCTTTCATAGGGAAAGTAAAAATATTTATGACCGTTATATAATAGAACACATTTCGCTTGGGACATACTTTGGCAGACCCATCTCCTTTAGAAAACTGTTGATATTTTTTTCTATTACGTTGAAATAATCTATTGATACCAGGTCAAATAATTGTTTTTCTTTTCATCCTGGAGCCAAACAGTTCTGAAAACCTTTTAAGATATATAGATCCTTAACTAAATCAATAAGCTCATATTGATCAAAACCCTCAAGATTTGGTAAAGTTGCTTCGAAATTGCAATCACTTTCCGCACTTGTGCCGCGTTGCATTATCAGATACATATGCATCTTGGTTATCTTCTGGAAGAGCAAGTAAGCAGAGTGGGTGTAACAGATACACCATCTGCAATAGGTGTTCTTTCTCATACCATGTGAGGATATACCAACTGGTTTGACTGAAGTATAAAAAGTAGTTATAATAGGGGAGCGCCTCCTCCTCCCCTTCCTCTCTCTCATGTCCCTCATTCTTAACTTCCTCCCCTTTTATTCTCATTCGCATCATATTTTTAATTTTTTCTCTTTGTTCTCCCACATTTGATTTTGCATTCTTAAGTCTTATAAATAGGTGCATCATGATCATTTTAGTATGCCGAGGCACATTTACTTGTTGTTGTTGTTGTTACTTGTTTGTGAGTTGCGTAAAAAGTTATTTTTGAATTTTTCCACCAATTTTGTATAAAACAAAAAGAAAAAATGTGTCAAGTAATAAGTGAATTATGTGTAATCGCGAAAAATTAACTACAACTATCAGACAGTTAAAAGTTAAATATCTCAATTTCTTTGAAGTGATTTCGAAAGATGAATACACCAAGCTGTTTTATCCACTGAAACGAGATTATTTGGAAACAATTGACTGTTGTGATGATTATTTAGAAGGAATTATAAGCCTTACTACGTTTTTCAATACATTTGGGAAATCATACTTTGTAGGAGAATTAAGCCACCTAATAGAATTTATAGGAGAAGATTGCCAATTTATACCTGCTATTATTGCAACCCAAAAGAGGTTTCAATTATACGAAGATAAAAAACAGGTATTATCAAGGAAAGTTAATCCTATTCGCAAGAGACGTCCCCCTACATATTTAAAATATTATGTTAAATAAATGAAATGGCTGAGTTGCTGATTGCAGTTAAATTATTAGAGGAGAAATTTAGTAATCTTTCAAAAACCTATTTCTCATATTGTATGGCAAGTGGTCCGGAGTGGATAGACTTTTATTGTAATCAATCTGCGGAATTCGTAAAGGCTGCCCTCTGTTGCAACAAATACTTTGAAACATTAAATTTTTTTCAACTTATTCAAGATCTAAAAGATATTGGCTTTGGTTACTATTTAAAAGACTTGAAGCAATTTATTGACGAGGATACTATTCTTCAAGAAATTGAAAAGGAAGAATAAATTTAATAATATTTACAATGGAGCAAATGGTTACTGAAATGTATGAAGAGTTTATTATATCTGCTGCATACTTCCAATATTTATCAATTGTAGGCGAAGAAGACGCAGAAGCACAAGATTTGTCAGCATATGTTAATAATATAGATCGAATGGAACAATGTAAATTAGCCGCTAAATTTTGTAATGATTATTTAAAATATAAAAATTAGTATGAACTTTTAAATGAATTTAGAAAATTAGATTTAAGGTATCATATTAATTGTATTCAATCATGGTTGGTTAATGCAAAATAAAAAGGTAATTAAGTTTTTTTATATTTTTATTCATTCATAAAACAATTGTCATATAAAAATAACACATTTGTCAAAGCACACATACAAGGTGATTTTAAATGATAGATGATAGGTTCCATTAGCTTTAGCGCTGGTTGTTCATCTATTTCAATCACAGGCTTTTTAGAATATTTCTGTATAAAATCCTTTTTTTCGCTTCCTTTTACAAAAACAAAATCTGCTTTCTTCGTAAGTGTTTCAATTATTTTTGGGAAATGATGTAATGGAGTAAATCCATTATTCCAATGTATACAATGATAATTTTTTGTTAACCATACCGCCTGCTTTGTGACAATCAGGTGAAAGAAACTCCATTGGAAAAGGATTTTTAAAAATGTAATGAGTCATTTCATAACCATCAAAAGCTGCAAGCTCTTTCGGTATAAATTTATTTTTTTCATCCTTGAATCCTTGAATATCTATAACTAATCTCATATTTTCAAAGCAGCAAATTTTTTAATGAGACTTTTTTTACTTGAATAATTTGCAATTTCTTCTTTCAGTTGATTAATTTTAAAAATAAATTTTTCAATTTGTAGTTGTAGTTTTGATGTCATGACTAAAACTAAAAGCTTTTGAAAATTTCTTTAAATTAAATCGAAATATGAAAATAGTGGGGATAAAGTTTATAATTGTTTCACAATTTTAGTAAGAGGGTTGTAGCTAAATAATTTGTCATGTAAAATAAGACAATAAGCAGAAGTATCTTTTTTAATTGCTTTGTGTGTCTCAAATTCAATTCTCATTACTACGGATCCCGTTTGAATTGTTTCTTTTTGATGGGAGCAATCAATATGTGTAATAGGACTAATGTTTTTGAATTGTTCAGGATTAAAAATGGGTTCATTTGGAACACCATAGTAAGACTGTCTAAAGTTGGCAAACATTTCGTATAAAGCAGAAAATTTGTTTTCTTCGAAATTTAAGTACAAATCGTGATAAGGATATCTTTAACAATTTTCCCTTTTCTGTTTTCTTGAAAGCCAATCACAACATGACGAGGAGCTTCTAGTTTACTAGTTGTTTTTACCGGCCATGTGTGACGAGTTGTTTCGGTTAGAGAAGAATATTCAACAAGTTCCCAACTCCTGAATCCTATCAATATATCTTTATTTGATTCTAATATTTTTGATAGAGCAAGTTGTTGTGGCATATCAACTAGAATGTGAGGAACTTTCCAATAAATTTTATCGAAAGTAACCAATGGACTGTCAGGAGCAGTAACAAGGTGTGCCGGATCTTCTTTGAAAATAACACCATCTAAATCATCAGTTGATCTAATAAGAACCAATTCCTGTTTCATATTCATAATAATTTTTCTGTAATCTTCAAAAAATCCTAAAAGCATTTTTAGTGGTATGGATACGGAGAATTTTCCATCATTATCAACTAAAATTGTATCACCTTCTTTCCGATGTGGAAACCAACCTGCATTTTCCAGTTTTAAACTTTCGTTGGTATTGTGAGAAAGGTAGCTTTTTAAGGTTGATGCTAATCCAACATTTCTTATTGAATCTATAGTAATTCCGTTTAGTTCATAGCGGATTTCTCTGAACAAAAAGGCTATACCATTGTTAATAAATAGCAATTCTTTCTTATATTTACCTTCTGTATTAGTTAATTTTCCTTCGATATAAAGTAAACTATCTGATGGTAGAGTGTAAGCATCGAGTTCTTGAATTGGGATCCTTATTTCATCATTGTAATCGAATTTTGAAGAAATATATGGTTGATATGTGTGAAGCTCAGAACTGACGATGGAATTGTCTACATAAAGCTTTTCGTTTACGTTTAATATGTTCATTATTTTAAAACAGTGAAACCCAAGGATGTGAGAAATTTACGATTATCTCGTCTTAACTTGTTGGTGTTGGATTTGATACTGAACTGTTGTTTAAGTTTTTACTTTGTTGATAGTGGTAGGGGCAAGTCTCATCCCAAGGACTCTATTATATCTAACAACCATTTTATATTTCACTTGTTTGTAAATGTAACCTTACTGTTATAGTTTCTCCTCTAAAACTGATAAGTTCTCCGTCTTGATCAACTATTTTAACTGTTATATTGTTAATTGCTTTGACGCTAACTGGAAAATACAAAATGGGCAAAGGAGATTCAACTATTTTATACCCTGGAGCTACAGTTGGATAAAACTGGTGAATAATATGAACAGGTTTACCATTATTGTAAGAACCGACACAAATATTACAGTCAATACAAATAGCATTCACCTTAGTTATTTTTGCAACATTATCTGATTCTTCCTCTTTCATAGCTTCTAGTATCCTGCTATTAAAACCCAACATTTTTCCTATCGAATCTTCCTTGGTAAAATCAATTATTCTACTACACATTAAAAAAGTTTTTAAAGTATTAACATTTGCTTTTAAAAGAAAAAAAAATTTTTTCATTCGGAAATAAATCTTCTATACTTTCTCTTATGTATGTTTCTATATCTGTAATGTCATAAGTTCCGTCGGGAATAACAATTACTTTATTATCTATATAAAATTTATTATATCCTTCTTTTATATTGGGGATAGTCATAAACGTTTCAAAATCAGCTAAACCCAGGTAATATTGTTTTTCATCCTCTAAATATATGGGCGGATTAAAATCAGCAGACAAAACAGAACTGTTTCCTGATAAGGCAATTGTGGCAGACATTGCAGTTTATTTATGAATGAGATATTACAATAAATAATGAGTTTATATATTTTTTTGCAAAAATTTTAGGGATAGTTGACCACAGTTATATGAATTAAATTTTTGTTTATTTTCATAAGTATAAAATACATCCACTTTGCCATTCGAATTAAAATATTTGAGAAGTTCAAAAGGTGGTTTTAAATTTCCATAACTATCAAAATATATTACATTTTTGTTATTTTTAATATAAGCAGTCCAATGAGATCCTTTATTTTGTTTTTTATCCAAATTTACAATACCACATTCTTTCAGATTAATTTTTTTTGGAAGTTCATCGAGCATAAAAACACCTCTAAAGCCAGTTATTTTTAACAGCTTTACATATTTAATAATATCATTGTTCGTAAGTGCTCTTTTTGGAAAACTTATTTTGAGTTTTTTTTTTGTCTGATTGCTTTCATTTTGACGGATCCTCCTTTATAAGGTCTAATAAATAGTCCCTTTCCTTTATATGGTCTAATATATAATCCTTTGCCTTCTTTAGAAGCATTTTCCATTGCAATATTATGTCTATGTATTTCTTCTAGTTGCTGTTTAGCTGCTTTAGCATCATTTACTGCCTTAGCAATTCCTGCCGCGCCTCCACCTAGTGCACCCAGGGCGCCAAGAATGGGAAACAAAAGAGGTAGAAATCCTCCAATTTTTTTGGGTGTTCGAATGATACGTTTTTTTCTCAATTTAAGTTTACCCCCTTTTGTATTTTTTAATCTCAAACCGAACTTTCTTTTACCCTTCATTATTCCTGCAACACTTAAAGCTGCAATTTTTTCACCAATAGAAGAATCTTTAGCTTTTACCCTATCCCAGGCTTTTTTTTCTAATATTTGGTCAGATATGTGTCTTTTTGATAAATCTTCAGTCTGAGAGTAAGATATATCATGTTCTTTGCAAGCGGAATCCAATGGATTTATACCAACGTCACCTCTAGTTAATCTTTTTTCCAAGTTAGTGCCGGGACCACAATAATTATATCCTGGTATATGAACTTCGAAAGGTAGTTTACTAATTAATTTATTTACTAAACCAGAGCCTTTCCTATTACGTGTTTTAATAGTTTTTTTCAACTTATGACGACCCACAGTCATTGAAGTTCTTTTTATACTAAAAGCACATTGACATTTTTCTGGTATAAATACTTTTACAGCTAAAAATATTTACTAGTGTAATTAAGAATGAGGATTGAAAAACAAAAATTCTCATTACCAGTAAATAATCATGACGAAAAAATTTTAAGTAAACAGTTGAGAAAGCATGGTGACTTATTTTGCGGTAGTTCAAAAAGAGGGCTTATAGTTGGTTGCAGTGGTAGCGGTAAAACCAACGTTATGCTTACACTGCTCGAGCATCCTAATGGAATTAGGTTTGAAAATGTCTATGTTTATTCAAAGTCATTAGATCAACCAAAATATGAATATTTAAGAAAGTTGTTAAAGCCTATGAAAGAAATTGGATACTTTGAATATGATAGCGATGAGAACATTATTTCACCTCATGAGATAAAGCCAAATTCCGTTATCATTTTTGATGATATTCCTTGTCATAATCAATCTATTATTAGGGACTATTTCACGCATGGAAGGCATAGAAACACCGATTGTTTTTTATTTTTCAAGGATATTCCTCAATCCTTAAACGTCTAATTCGAGAAAATGCAAACTTATTAATTTTATTTAAACAGGACTGTTTGAGTTTAAAACATATATATATAATGACCACTGTATATTGGATATGACATTTGATCAGTTTAAAAATATTTGTGCTAACTGTTGGATGGATCCATATGGCTTTCTTGTAATTGACAAAGATTGTGAAGTAAATCACGGCAGATATAGGAGTAAATTCGATTCCTTTATATATTTATAAAAGTTAAAAATTTGCAGTTTTATTTCATTTAAAACCTGTACAGCATGGATAAACGTTTAGCTCGAGAATTAATAAGATCGAGACAAGCCGTGAAGCAGAAATATCAAAGCTTGAAATTAGCTACTTCTACTGCTCAGTCCGAATTAGAACAAACTTATAGACCAATAACACAACCACTTAAACAGATAATTTCAAGTATTGGTAAATCCGAACCATTCGATTTAAAAGAAGAAAGAGTTTCAAAGTATGAATATTTCAAAACACCTACAAAGCTTTATAAAACATCAACTCCGACGAAAAATATTCAGAAAACAGGAAAAACTCCGTTACTCTTTACAGAACTACCAACATTTTTAAATGACAGTAGTATCACTTCTTCCTCTCCTGTAGTACAACCATTGTCATCAACTGTTATAGCAGAAACTTCAGATCCTTCTAGTGACACAACAACAAATTTAAACTTGTCAGACATATTGGAACAAACTAGAAAAACAAGTCAAACCTATGTTGGTACACCATCATATAAAGATTACTTAGCAGATTTTCATGAATTACCCAGATCATATATTGATGAGGGTGTGAAAGATACACAACATAAATTTGACCATTATTATGGAATAGTTCATGACCTCGAAACGGATAAGTTTTCTTTTGGTTTAACACAGATACCGGTAGAAATTATTGGAAAAGACATTAAAGTGGGAGGAATAACGTACACAGGCACGCCAGGTTTATACGAATTGCTTTTCAAAAAAGAACCGAAAGGTTATAAGAAGGAAGATTCAGATAATTACATGAACATTCTAGCTAAAACAAATGTATATCGTAGGAATTTTGATTCAAATGAACAAGTTCAAGGAAATACATCACACAAATATGTTACAATAATAGGACCCTATTTACAAAGAAAGGGGATTACAAAGACAAAAACCTTGCCAAGATTAGTTACAGCATTTAACAAACCAAAACCTCCGTTTAGAACAACTAGAGCCAAATCTACAGGAAAGGGATTAATTTTGAAAACAAACAGATCAAATACAGACTATGTATACTGGAATAATGTAAACGAAATTGTTGATAGGCTACGTTTATTAATTTCATCAAGTGATGCGGGAAATAATGCTCATAGTAACGAGATTATCTCTATTATTGAAGAATTAAGAGAAGATAAAGTAATACTATAAATAACAGCTATCAAATATAATCATATTTATTGTTTAATGAAAGCTCAACATGACAGTTGATAAATTTGGACGCCATATTTCAAAACAAAATCAAAAGAGAATAAGTGACATTAATAATTTAAAAAGGAGATTAGGTGAAAATGAAACAAATAATGAAATCTTTGCTAAAAAGCTTAAGGTTTTTGATGAAAATTTTTTAAAGTATGAAAACCAGATTAAAGGATGTTATACCTCAATTGAAAACGTTAATAAACAGTTGCTAACGCTAAATCAAATAAGTAAAGATTTGCAATTTTTAAATGAACATGTTAAAAAGGAAGACAAAAAATTAAGTGATGATATCAACCAAATTAATAAAATAATGGAAACAAATATAAGAGAAGTAATAATTGAAAAACACAAGGAAAAAATTAAACAATTAAGAACTTTTATAACAAGGTTAGATGATGAAAAAAAAAGAAATCAAAATAGCATTCTTAACAGTAGAACAATTGACCAACTCACTTTGGAAGAAAATCAACAATATATTTCCTTGGAAAATATAATGTCCAGTGTAATTAAGAAATTAGAACAAGAATTAAATAAAACAGAGGAGGAATTCAAAAATAGTGATAGTAGATCAACTACTTTCTTAACTGGAGAGATAAAAAAATCCTTTAATGCGTTAGAAAAGGAGATTACTAAAATTAGTAAAGTTTTAAATGAAAAAAGTTATACAATACAAATTGATAAATTGAATGAATGGGAAAAAACATATAAAAGTTATATTTCGAATTATTACAAAACATAGAAAGTGAACTTCCTTAAAATTGAATAAACAAGTTTGTTGTCATGACAACCGTTAAACAACAAGTCGTTAATGAATTACATAAACCTGCTAGAAAAAACTACAAACGCAGAAGGGTGGTAGTGAAAGGGTTAAATGATCTTTTTCAAGCTGATTTGGTTGAAATGTTACCCTATGCCAAATTTAATAAGGGATTTAAATATATCTTGATTACCATAAATGTATTTTCTAAGTATGTTTGGGCCGAACCGGTAAAATCTAAATCTGGAAAAGACGTAACAGCGGCAATGAAAAAATATTAATCAGTGCAAAAACTCCACCAAAAAACTTGCAAACGGACAGAGGGAGAGAGTTTTTCAATGTAAATTTTCAAAATTTGATGCAACAATTTCGAATTAACCATTATAACACGTTTTCCAATTTGAAAGCGAGTATAGTAGAAAGAGTGAACAGGACTTTAAAGAATAATATGTGGAAAATATTTAGCATTCAAGGAAATTACAAATGGTTTAATATATTAGCGGATATTGTAAAAGATTATAACAATACAAAACATTCTTCAATAGGAATGAAGCCAAAACAAGTAAATAAAACAAATGAAAATAGAATCTTGAAATCTGCATTTACTCATGCTAAAACGTTAGATATAAAATCTCCAAAGTTTAAAGTGGGTGATCACGTACGAATAAGCAAGCATCGAGAGGCATTTTCAAAAGGTTACACACCAAATTGGTCAAATGAGATATTCCACATTAAAGAAGTTAAGATGACAAACCCTTGGACATATTTAATTCAAGTCGAAGATAATCAGGACATTCTGGGTGGTTTTTATGAGCAAGAATTACTAAAAGTAAAGCATACCGATGTGTATCTTATTGAGAAGATTTTGAGAAGGAAAGGAAACAAAGTTTATGTGAAATGGTTAGGACTTGATAAAAAAATAATACATGGATTGATAAAAAAAATATTGTTTAATTAAATTGAAATTAAATTTTAGTTAAATTTGTTTTATTTCTGTTCCTCACTTTATGCTTTAGCTGATACAAATTACAAAGTCTTAATGTGCTAATTAATTTCAAATAAAATTCACATTTAGGAAACTAAAATTTTATTAAGTAAAACATTAAATACAACTTTTATTAAAACGTGTCAAATATATTTTAGTTCTATGTTCCTCAGATAATATCGAATCTAGAATAGGTTTACAATCATTTATTCTTTTTTCAAAACGGAGTCTATCTAAGTACCACATCTGAAAGTTACTCCTACGGGCTTGTCTGTAAGCAAAGCTCCACTTCACTAACACATGCACCTTATTGTTCTCTTCCAGAAAAGATATTGTTTTCTTCGTAATATTTTCTTTTTGGTCCATTTTCATTGTTTTCTTCGTAATATTTTCGTTTTGTTCCATTTTGCTTCAATTTGTTTTCCATTTGTTCAGGATATAAAGCAAGTAATTCCATCATAGTTGAAACATTTTCACTGTTAGGATTTTCTGTTGGACTTATTATATTATAAACATGCGTACACAAGTCGCCACAATCAGCTGAAATATAATTTTGAAATATTTTGAAATATATATTGAATTCTTGCCTTTTAAGTATAGATAATCTATAATCAATAATTTCCTTTAATCGCCACAAATTGTCCAAAGACTCGTGTCCTAAGTATATGAAGTGTGATCCTTTTGTAATTTGTAGAACAGGGGTATCATTTATTTTCTGAACCTGCAGATGAATGTTGTTTATATTCACACTGGTTTGATCAACTTGAGGAAAGTAGAAATTGTTTACAATAATTCCTTGATGAACACAAATGTCTTTCCAATTTTCTTCGGTTAGTGCGATTGAAAATCCAGTTTTTCCACCAATTACAATTTTTGGAGAAAAATCATTTAAACTAATGCCAACAAAAACAAATTTTGACAAAGAATTATTTAAAAAATAAATTTTTGAATTAAGAAGCGTTTCCAAAGGTTTATGAACCACGGCGTTGTTCATAATGACTAAACGAGACTGAAACATATTGTGTTATTCTTGTACTTAAATATTGTCATCCCCACTTTCTTTAAAGTTTCGATTAAAATGGATTAATGAAAAAATAGATTTCCAGTTTGAAATTTGTAATAAAGATAAATAATTAAAATGGTAATGTATAAAAATAATGCAAACTTTAATGTAACACTAATGATGGAAAAGTAATAATTTTTGAATCCGTCATAATAATTGGTACAGTTGGGGGTTAAAATTTGTAACTGATTATTTTTAAACTCTAACCTTTCTATCCAATTTGTATCAAAAATAGATCGATTTGGATAATGATACAAAATTTTAAAAAATTTACTTGCATTTTCATTTCCATTTATTCGTTCCATCCAACTAATTGTACTATTGTTAATTAATCCAATTTTCATAAATTTACAATATTTACTTAGAGTGACGTCTGTTTTATTAGAAAAACATATTTCACACTGTGTTACGCCACACATAGGTCATTTTCGCTAATTTAGGCGGTAATAAATAATACATGTAAAAACTTTGACTATTTTTTTTGCAAATTTCGTTCAGTTTTTCATACAAAGATTTATTTCTATAAATTATTGTGTTTTAATTAATTTTATGCATGTACAGGGTGTTTTACCAAAATTTCTTATTACTATTTTTTCTCAAAAATTATAATATTTTGATGGACTGTAGTTGTTTTTTTTTTTGACATATTAGACTCAAACAAACAGCATTTTCTTGTTTTTTTTTTTGATTTATTTAAGATTTAGGTATCCTGATTTAAAAATAAACCGGAACACTAACAATTCAATAACGATCACATAGGTCATTATTCAAATGTTTAGTAAATCGAAATACTCTAAAAACATTATTTTACTTAAAAATATCTTTGAAATACCAAATTAAAAAAAAAAACAATTTTTTTATCAAACTACACTAGACAAGAAAAAGAAACTAAATCCCTTATAACAAAAAAAATATTGTGAGAAAAGCATCGACCATTTTTGTTTCTATTAACTAGAAAAGTTTATTGTATATGTAAAAGTGTATGTAACAAATAAAGTACTGAAATAACTAAACATCACTGTCAGAGTCATCATCGTCACTACTAAGAGACATATGCTGATGATCTTCATTATTTTGTCCTAGTTCTGATGCCTGTAAATTAGGTTCTCGAAGCAAATTAATAACTTCTTCGATAAGTGGTTCCTTATTTGAACGTGCTCCCACACATTTGGACAAAGAGGAAATATATGGATCAGATGATATTAATAGTCTGCACAATACATCTTTCATAGTTTCTTCCCGTGAAAACTTCCTTGAGAAACACTCCCTATATTTTCTGAAGTCTTTATTGCGAGACTCTAGTGCTTCCTCCGAAAACATTCCAATAGGTAGAGGTGCTGCTTTTATTATTTGCGGACCATGTATAAGCAATCTATAAAGACTCGCTGGCATATAATACCATGAATAAAGTCTAACAAAAAGCATTGCTGTTGTTTTACAATACTCAGCAAATATTTCCAAATTAATTTCATATGCCGAACACATGGTTGTTAAAATAACATATAGACGTTTCAGAAAATCTTTGTCTAGACCTAAAAATAATTTTTTGGAAAAAGAAAACCAATGAAAGAAAAACGGACTTACCTGTAATATTGGATGTGACAGAATAATTTCTAAAAAATCTCCGGGCAGTATTCCCGTCATTGGTGGTGCCATAACCCTGTTTGGGAGTATCAACTAGCAAATTTAGATTTTGTCTTAATTCTTTTATTATGTAGTCTTTTCTCTCTTTCAGAATATTTTTTTCATTTGCATCCCGAACCTGCCATTTTTTTAGTGGAATTCTATAAGAAATGTGCAAACAACATTCTAGACTTCTTATCCACGCATGTAATGTGAAGATACCATATTCGTAGAGGTTTTCATTTACAGGAAGGCTCATGACTTTATCTAGATTGTTCATCTGTCTCGGGGTTGCACCGCATATCCCGCAAGTTTGAGTTGACGAATTACTAATTACGCTAAACATTTTACCATCTATCATTGTCAATTTAAAAGAATGATTGATGTGAATATTTTGTTGGTCGATTATAGTGTCTTCAATATGTTGTATTTGCTGTTCTATGTATGAGATTTCACGTTTTGCTATTTCCGGTGTTTCCTTTTCAAATATTAATTTAATTGGTCGACAATATCGCGTAGAAGAGGTACGGGGATTTTGCCATACTATGTTTCCATTTTCTGCAGTCATCTAGAGTGGAACAATGCAAACAGAGAATAAATAAAAATCTGATTTTGATTG
This sequence comes from Kuschelorhynchus macadamiae, assembly GCA_030620095.1. NCBI lineage: Eukaryota > Metazoa > Arthropoda > Insecta > Coleoptera > Curculionidae > Kuschelorhynchus > Kuschelorhynchus macadamiae. The sequence goes on from JAUTXW010001856.1 coordinate 419,786, forward strand.
GGTATTATTGTCATCAGTAAACTGCTGTTTATACATGGAATGACCAGCGCTTCCATCGCAACCCCACTTATACATTATTGTAAATTTTGTAGGAAGATCATGTTTGAATATTGATATAATGTCATTCTGTGTTAGTACTAGTCTTTGCGCGGTTTGGTTAACAAGAGCCTGTAGATTTACCTCAGCAAATACGTCCTTGATTGTAATGTTATTTTCAGTTGGATAACATTCCTTTTTAGCCTTAAGGAGAATGTTGTAGTTAGGATAAATATTACAGTTTCGCGACTTTGCTCCCTTTTGCATTAAAATATAAGAATTTTTTGTCAGTCGTGCATCAATAAACAAAGCAAGAGCTTCTTCAGGGGTGTACTTTATAGGCTTCACATCTGAGGGGCCGCTAATTGCCTTTTTGATTTTTGTAGCTCTTTCGGGAGAATTTTCAGAGACTTCTTGGACAATTTTTGAGGCATTTCTTTGGCCTGAAAATTCTAGACTTTTTCTAGCAGCGAATGTAATTTCTGCGGTGGAATAGTTCTGTAGTAATGGCATTATTCTTTGCTTTTTCCGTTGATTGCCAAGATTTGTGAAAGGCTTGCAAGGTCTACCTTTGCTTAATCCGGGCTCTTTTTCCTGTTGATTTTGGTCAATAAATTTAATTGAGCCATTTAACCACTCTCGGTGCCTTGTTTCAAAAACCGAACGTTTACATTGCCGCCACATATTTGCCACAGAAGAAGTAAAATTTTTTATCATTTTCATAATTTTAAAATGTTGACCCTTGTCAACTTGTTGTCCTAAATTTAGTGTTTCTACAACAAATCGCAAAACAGATGTATTTTTCTCCTCCAAAGAACTGCCTTCACACCAAGCAGAAAACATTAAGGTTTTTTCTATTGACATGGTTCCTAAAAAATATTATACCTTTATGCTCTTGGCACTTCTTGGCAGCTAAATTTATGATAAATTAATTGATAAGAAGATTATAATTATGAAAAAAATGTTTTTGAAATAAATCTATATAAATCTTGAATTAGCAAGTCTTTTAAATGCAGGATTACAGAAAAAAAAGTTAATTTTTCACTATTAAAACATTGTATATTCTTTTCAACACGAATTCTTTTTACAGGAACATTATTATATATTAATAGTAAATCTTACCTTAGATTATAAGAAAATACAACACAACTTCTTAAAATCACTTTGTATTCGTAGCAAAAAAATGTTAAAGAACAACACTTCGCAGTTGTGGATCTCGCCATGGCCGCCTGTGTTTATTAAAATTTATAACATTCCACAAATAATATCTATGAAATCTTAGCTTCAAAATAAAATACAAAAAAAAAATATATACGACATTCATTTTTTCGATTTATTACCGCCTAAATTAGCGAAAATAACCTATGTGCGCCAGGGGGATGATGAACATAAAAAACATTTTGGAAAATAAAATAAAGAAGAATAAATTGAGATCTACTGATAGTCATTAAAACAAATTAATAATTATATTCCAAATTTATTAAAATTAAGCAGATACTTTCACCACGAAAGCAAAAGCAGTTGTAAAAAAATAACAATAAAATACTTAATTTAAATATATGTAAAAGTTCATAAATAAGGATATTAATAATACTATATAAAATGTGTAGCTTGAAGACTTATTTTGAATGGTTACAATTATTCGATTCCTATTTTTCCATAAACAGTTATTTAAATCACAATTCCTAGCAAATTTCTTATGCTCCACAATAGGATCATCATAACTTAACCAATCAAAAATTTCAATACCACAATAAAAACATTTACAAATATCATTGATTGAAGTATAGTAAAAGCCAGCTCCAGCTAACACTTCTGGTCTCAATTTTCCTTTCCATTTTTTAAAAGTGGAAAGTCGTTTTTCATATGTTTTAAAATAACTGTTATCAATTTCTTTGTCAAAAGTTTCTAAGCACATTTTGTGAAAGACTTATGAAGACTAACTTTGGTTTCAAAAACAACAAATTTAAATACCTTATAATATCTACATAAATATATCTAAATCTTCATGTTCTGCATTCCATTGATACAAAGCAATATCTTGGTGTCCCCAAGCTAATGTATTAAAACTATAGGGAATTTTATACCGCTTATCATCTTCGGAACTCAAAGCCAATTTATTAATTAACTCTGTAAAAATTGTATGTTGTCTAGATCGAAAAACATACATTGAACAAAAGGTTTTAGAATGATTTTCAACAACATCTTTATAATGAATAAAATCCAACTGCTTTTTAATTGCACTTTTTTTAACACCTTTTGCTTTTTTTGTTAAACTGTTTTCCGTTTTAATACAATATGCTTTTGCTCCAGTACCAAAGAAAGCAGTAATGGGTTCACCAGCATATTCATCTTTGAATTTTCCTATAACTGACTTTGTAATAGGCATTTCATGAATATTATTAAATTCATAATTAGATGTGTCAAATTTGTGAATATTTTTTTTCATGTCAGAATAAATATTTGGAGTTGTGACTTCTAAAATGAACGAATCGGTATCGGTGTATAAAAGTGAAATATTTTCCTGATAAAGAGGTTTTAAAAAATTATAAAAGAAATCATACATGACAGTTTTAGATATATCTAATATTAAGAAGCCTACATATATTGGTTTATTGTAAGTAACTTGAATCTTTTGCATTTGAATAGCTACCAAGTTTTCAGAAAATATTGTTAAGTCCTTGAAATATGGTTTTGCAATTAAATTCTCAGTACTATCTTTTCTTCTATTTTTTTCCCACTCTGTAACAAGTCTTACGTCAATTCTCCTATCAACATTTTCCATAGTCTTGCCATAAATACTATTATTTGCCAACTTGTAAGTATTACGATCAAATTCATTCTTTGAATCATTTCTTAATCTTGAATTCAAGTCTATATATTTTTTCAACCAATCAGATTGAGAAAACTGTAAAACTCTATGAACTTTAGTTAACTTGAGTCCATGTTCCAAACATTGTTTTAATAATTGATAGTGAATAACATATTTTGATTTATCATTTAAATTGGGTATTAATTTTATGCATTTAGAATTTGGCGGTTTAAAGTTTTCTGGACAAAACGGAAAATCGTTATGATAAGAATGTAGATTTGTAGGATATTCTAAATCAACTTCTAAAACATATCCCTTATTAGATTTTTTAGAAATATTCATAATATTTAAATCATTGATTTCTTTATCTGTTAACCAAACAAAATCTCCCGTTGGAATGTGCTGTGACATTGCATAACCATACAAATTTGTTGCATCATAATAAATTATGTATTTAGTTGGCTTTAAAGGATCAAAATTTAAAAGAAATGGGTTATTAGCTTCAGATTTTCTACAAATGCAAGAGGTCACACCACCGCGAAGGCTTTTTTTGGAAAAGTGTATCATATCTGGATCAGTTAACAATTCTAACTCTATTCCAGTATAACGCAAACACGCCTCCCAGAATAAACCTGGAAAAATGAAAACATGAGCTGGATCGAGCTTATATGTGGATAAACAAGTGCTTCTAAAATTTTCAAAAATATCTGCCAAAAGTAAAGTATAGTAAGTAAACGTCGGAGTATTGACCAAGAGATTCACATTTAAACAATTGCCAAACCTTTACAGCTCTTTGGTATTCTGTATCACTGATGTGCTCATCCGTTAAAGTATTATAAAATTGGTCTTTCTGAGGTAAAGTTGTTTCTTCTAATTTTAAATAATCATCAATATAATTGTAAGGAAATACACCTTTTTGCCGAATAAGTTTAAATCTTTCTTCATTATTGAAATTTTTTTTTATTTCCTTACATTGTTCATCTTTTAAGCTTTCAGAGAGTTTTGATAAAGAATGGGATAGAAATTGAAAAGAATCAATAAACCTTAATGATATATTTTTTTTCTTAGCCTTTTGTGTCTTTTATCAAAATAGTTATCCACATGAATAAGCTTTTCAAATGAAATATATTTTTCCTTGTTTTGTGCGATAACTGTTAGTTGTTCTTTGTTTAAGCATAATTTTTTAAGAAATAGATGAGAATCATAATTACGCAAATTATGCAATATAACTGGAATAAAGTTAGGTATTCTGTAATTTATGTTGCAGAGTGAATGAGCTGGACCTCTATAAAGACCGGTTATATGACAATGATCTGCAACCCTGTCAATTAAAAGAGGTTTATTACAAATATGACAAACTTTTTCATAGTTATGATAAATTTTGTCCAGTTCGTTCAAATGGATCATTTTTTTAGGAGCCTTTAAATATTTATTGTATATGTTATACACATCTCTTTCTAAAGAATTTATAAATAATCTATCACAATTTTGACCTATATATTTTTCAAATTTAGAATAATTATCGTCGAAGGAACATTTAATGTAATAGGCAAATGAATGTGGAATATGTTCATATTGTTTTAAGGTGTATGAAGTATTCGGATTTTTATCAACATTGTCATTATTTAAAGGCTTTAAAATGCATTCAAAATCTGCATACACCACGAAAGGAACTTTCATTTGTTTATGATAATTTACAAATTTCAAAATATTATCATATGAATAGTTTCCAAACTTATCTTTTATTAATTCTTTAGAAGGTAGGTTAATTCGTAAATGATCACAATCATAGCTATTGTGTTGTAATAAATTTTCTTCTGTAGGGAAATATTGTAAACAACCATCGCAAATATATTTTTTTCCGTGATGTTTAGAAATTTGTGCAGAAACTAGTTTTGATAAATCTTTAATATAGCAATAATGAAAAGTTTTTTCATCATCATCACTTATTAACAATAAATTGACATGTTGATTTTTTTTATTCGATGAATAATAAAGTGGACTTCATACCCCTTTTTAGGATTTATAATTTCTAATCCATATACATTAATAGAAATGTTATTTTTTTCTTCAAAAATCTTAATGTTCTTTAGCAACATTGGAAATTCTATACCTGACATATCCAAAACAGAAGAGTAGTGTGGGTAGGATGAAGTTTCAAAATCTAATCCGCTTGGTTGGTGAAGAGCAGACACAACTGCCCAGGCGAAGCAAAAGTTGTCATCATTCCTAATGTTGATCACAGCTTGACGTCTCTTGATCTCTTGAGGAAGTTCGATAAAAGATGAGGCTCTCAGCGGATTGTGCTTGTTAACATTAATTTCCAAATGAAGTAAATTCATCAAAGCCCATCCTGCAACGTAAAAATTAAAAAATTACTTTTTTTGTTGCTGTTGTAAAATCGAAAATAAATTCTTTACCTGAATCTCTTTCTGCAAATTCGTCAGCTTTCTGGTCAATAATGGTGCAGATTTGCTCTAACAGTTCTTTTTTCTGATATCCCTGGCAAATGGCTTGGAACGGCGCATTAAAAGATTTGACATCATAGCTGTCGCTGCTGGGGTTAAAATAGAAACCGAACAGTTCCATATTTAGCTTGATACATTTATGTTTCTGCAGTTCTCGATCTATTAGATGTGCAATTTTGTATTCCAAATGTTGAAAATATTCTTTCACATTTATGAAGTTTTGGTGTGAGGAAATCCTATAAGATATTATTCGTTCCCTGAATGCTGACTTGATAATTTCAACACCTTCCTCCAAGCCTATTTTGGAATTGTTCTTGTGCACACAAAATATAACATGAAAAAAAAAAGGTTCTTACCTTTAACAAACTTTGGTTTTTTCAACCAACTGTTGAGTTTTGTGGAATTTCCGTTAACATGTTTTTTAATATGTCGCAATAAATTATCCTTTCCACATGTTACACATAGACTTAATAAAATTAATATTGTGCATTTCTATTTAGTTATAGTCAAATTTTGAAAAAAACAATTGCATTTTTGAAGTTCTTTGTATAATAATAAAATTAATATTGTGCATTTTTATTTAGTTATAGTCAAATTTTGAAAAAAGCAATAGAAATTAATTGACTTTATGAATCCATTTCTTCAAATGAGTCAACTAATTTGTCAAAGGCCTGTTTAACATAATTCACCGTACTTTCGTCTCCCTTTTTAATTGTGATCAAATTAGTTAAATTTTAAATAGCGAAACCCAGACACTTAAGGTTTGCTATTTGTTTTTTATTTTTTTTATTAATTTTAAATTTTTTTTTAATGATAAATGATGGTTTCGAAATTGAATTTTGTTCAACTGGTGAATTATTAGGAGAAATATCCGAAGTTAAATTTGCATCAATTTGTTTTTCTTGCGAATCAGAATTTACAATAGCATATGGTGAATTAATAGAAAATATAGCCGAACTTAAATTTTGATCAATTTGTTTTTCTTGCGAATCAGAATTTACAATATCATATGGAGTATTAATAGGACAAATAGCCAAACTTAAATTTTGATCAATTTGTTCTTTTTCCGAATCAGAATTTTCACTAAACAAAAAGGGAGAGCAAATTGGTCTCGGAGAATTAATTGGTGATTTTAATGTTAAATAATTTGGATTAGATTTTTGAAAACAAACAATATCCTCATAGCTAGAATTTTGAGTTTCGTCAATGTCATTCAGTTCTTCAAGAGTTTGTTTAGTTTTTGTTGTAATTAAGTCCGATTTGTTGTCAATAATATCATTAAGATCGTCAAGAGTTTCTTGTTGACTAGCTGTAAATAAATATTTTTCGTTGTTCTGTTTGTTGGCTTTATTCTGAACTTGGCTATTGTAAATAATTTCATTCAAGTCCTGAATAGTTTGTTGTTGACTAGTTGTAAATACGTCTGTTTCATTGTTTTGTGGGTTTGCAAAATTTTGCATTTGAGTATATGTGTATAAGTCAAAGTCATTGTCAATAATTTTGCTACTCGATGCCAAAAAATTGTCCATTATGAAAAAAATCGTAATAAAAAATAAAAATGCCACAAATGTACATAAAAATGTCACCAATATATATAAGAATTAAATCTTGCCAAATAAAAATGTTAGAAATAAAAATAAAAATTAAAAAATTACCAAATAGACACAATGTAAACACCAGAAAACTCCCGAGCTCTGCACAGTGTGAATGCAGAAATCAATTGCATTCGTCTCTTCGCTGAGGCGATTTTATATGCAAAAGTTAATCACATGTGTCCTACTTAAAGTTGAACGACAATCTCTAAAAACCACTTTCCCAAGCCGATCAACAACCTTACCCCCTCCCCCCTTCCCCTTCCCCCCCCCCGGACCCCTGAATTTCCGAGACTCAAATCCCGGCTCCCCAATTTCGGGCTACCCTCTTCAGGTTAAGTTAAGTTAGGTTAGGTTATGTTATGTTAGGTTAGGTTAGGTTAGGTTAGGTTAGATTAAGAAAGAAGAAAAGAAAAAAGGAGAAGGAAAGAAACAGAAGAAGGAAGGAAAAAGGAGAAGGAAGGAAAAAGGAGAAGGAAGGAAAAAGGAGAAACATATAAAAAAGAGAAAGAAGGAAGGGAGAGAAAGAAGATAAGGTGGGGGTGGGGGGGGGGTTAAGGGGGGTCTCCCCCTTATGGGGGGCTGGCGGAGCGGGGAGGGCGGCGAAGCCCCCCTTGGCCCCCCCCAGGAAACTGGCAGGGAAAGGACAGCGAAAAAAAAAAAAAAAAACACTTAAGTATTGCAAGTAGTAAAAGTGGTGGTCGATGGGATATATACTTAAGAACATCCACTCGACGATCATACAGTATCATTCGCTGTAATATCAGTTGTCGCTATTATTTATAACGTATAACCAAATTTTTTATCAAATAAATCTATCTAAATCTAAAGTTCCTAACGATGGCAGAAAATATGATTGGAAACGCTGCCCAAATTGAAGAAAATAGTGTGGAGATCGCCGCTCAAATTGAAGAAAGAGAAGAGATTTTTAATAACTTGGAAGGTGATTCCATCAGTTATAAACATTCATTTTTGGACAAATCATCTAGGCTTGTTAGAAGATCATTCTTGTTTAACATCGACATTAATTATATTGAAGAGGAGGAAGATGAGGAGGAGGAATATGATCAGGAAATTGACGAGGGAGTGGACATACATGGACAACTGCTAAATTTAGGAACCGAAGCTGACGTAAAAGTAAGCAAGTTTAGGGCTAGTGAATTATTTAATAATTTCGAAGAAAAAGATGTGTGTGTTATACAAAGCTACACTAAAATTGAAAGTCGAAGACTAGGAACATTTGCTATTTGCCTTCCGTGTAGTGCAATTCACATGAGATATTTACGGAGAGGGGAATCCGATCATGTGAGCTGCCACTACAAAAGAGCTTATGTTGTTAGTGCTTCTGATTTACATTGTGCTATTTGTAGGATACATCTTTTTCTACTAATTCCTGAACCTGCTTGCTTTTACTGCAATAAAAATAAAAAAAAGAAGTGGAAAATTATGTTGTTAAATATTAATATTAAACATAGTTTGTAAACGTGATGGGTAGATTAGTTTAACAATATTAATTTTAAATATAGGTTATAAACATAATGGGTAGATTATATCAAAAATATTAATTTTAAATATAAATTGAAAAGATAATAAATAGAATACGTCAAGAATATTAATTTAAAAATGTCAAATGTTACTATAAACAGTTATATATTTTTCAGTGCTATATGCAAAATACTTCTTTTTATTCTAACATCTGACACTGTACTTGTAAATGAAATAGCTAATCATATGTAAAAAAAAAAGTGTCGATTATGTCAACTGCCACTAGAAGCACTCATATATTAGCATAACATTTTGTTGACGCTTGTTTCTGTATTCAATTGAGTTTTCTCTTACTTGATGCAAATTATATTAATATTATTAGTATAATTAAAAAGTAGTAGATTAGGCTATGCCGGTCCGACAATCAAAACCGTCATTTTTACATGTAAATTCCCATAAGAAAATTTAAGCTTCGATTTGCAAAAGTGGTGCCATTTTAGGGCGTGGCACTTTTTGTGTAAACCCATAACAATTGTTTTGTTATGTAATGTGAAAATTAGTATGTATTAAAAAACTTGTTAGATCATTGTTGTCGTTTCAATATAGGAAAAGGAAAAAATGTGTGTCAATTATTATATATATATTTACATTTACTTTTTTTTACAAAATTATTTGTTACCAGAGTTTTCACAAACACAAATTATAAAAAAAAATATTATCCTCTTTTTAAAATTACAACAAAATGATGTCTAATTACATTTTTGAAGATTTGTACCAAATAGTAATATCTAGTGCGACATACAGGACAATTGTTTACCATTATAGAACAACAATTTTCATCATTCCATCTTAAAAAACATTTTAAACAAAAAATGTGGGAACATGTATTTGGTCTACATGAATCATAATATTCGATTATTTCAAAACAAATAGCACAAAACACTTTTTCCTCTTCACTCTCAGTTTTGTTCAAATTTTTTAAAACAATCCCATTATTTTCTTCTCGAACTAATGGTATATTTTCTTCTTGAACTCCTGGTATAATTTCTTCGAGGCTAATTGTCTGAAGCGGAATGGATCGATTTCTTTCTCCAACTGATTCACTCATTTTATTTTAATATTATTATTAATAGATTTATTCAACAGATTTTTTTCTTTTAACAGTCACTCGTACCTTAACATACTAAAATGATCTTGATGCACCTATTTATAAGACTTAAGAATGCAAAATCAAATGTGGGAGAACAAAGAGAAAAAATTAAAAATATGATGCGAATGAGAATAAAAGGGGAGGAAGTTAAGAATGAGGGACATGAGAGAGAGGAAGAGGAGGAGGAGGCGCTCCCCTATTATAACTACTATAAAACTATACTTCCATATAAACTTGTATATATTTAAGTGTTTAATTAATCTGTTCCCAAGACTAATTTATCTTGTGATCTTGTAAACTAGAGTTGATACTAAGAATTGGAAAACATTTTCGGAATCAGTGCATTAAATGTACCTTAAATAGAGTTACAAGGTATCAAACAAATAAGAATATTTTGTTCACCAGTAATATTTTTAACTAAAAAAAATCAGATAATTAAACAAGATTTGTGTATTTAAATTCTTCCAAGCACATGCCCATAGTACTCCTCGAAACATTAAAGCCTAAATTTATATTAAAAACTGATTTATTTTGAGTAGCATATTTAGGTGCCACAACAATTAGATTTTAACATGTTTCAATAATTAAATTAAGTTCAAATAAAAAAATAACAAAATTTAGGTTCATCCATTTCGTGGCATTATTAAAATGCCATATGCATTGAAGCTAACGTATATCATTCATTATGCAAATTAATGACTAAAATTTTGTCACAGTTCACTTAAAGGCAGAAGGATTATCAAATCGCTACATAACTGAATGATAGGAATATAAACATATGAATAAAGGTTTATTTATGCTATTTATATATTTTGACGGGCCTATAATCTAAATTTAAATATTTTTCTAATTTTAATTACTAAACAACTATTACTTCCCATTCCAGATTTGTACTGCTTAGTTCGCATTGCAGTTAAAAAATAAAAATTGGGTTGTGTACTCAAATTGATATTTGAATTATTGCCATTTCCTATTTAGATTTTGCGAAATATCTTGTACGTTTTAACCTAAACACTACAGCGACCTCTCTGATAGTAGAACGTTCATCGAGAACAAGGGAAACTCCAATATTCTGGGACATTAAGATTGTATTTAACTGTTAAAATTATTGGTGTTATAATATTTAAATTTGAAATTACTAAAACTGGACACATTTTGCAATCAAATATTGCAAAGCAATGCTTATTGATTGTTATTATTTGTGGCTCTATAGCAAGAAAGTCATTAACTGTCTCACAAATTAAAAAAACCGCCACCGTTTGCATTAATTTTTGCCATGGCAAAGTTTGAAATCGTATAATCGGGATTTTATTATTTTGTAATAATACAGACAATTAATTCATATTAATGATATATCTGCATACAAATCTTTTTAGACTGCACTTAGAGCTTTCTGTGCTTAATAATATTTTAAACTAATTGATTGAGGAAATAACACATTCGAAAATGTTTTTCTGAAATGAAAACGAATCGACACAGAAAGAAATTAAACAAATCAGTATTTAGATTATGATTGAATTATCTAAGTAATAGCGTCACTTGCAAAAAAATATTGATCCGCACATGATTTATATAAAATATAATGGTTTACCATCATCTTTCAAAATGTCTAATGCTTCTTTAACTCAATATAATATATGAATATAAATGATATTCGTTATTATGTACATTATAAATACCTTTTACCAATTTTCCGTTTCACGCTTTTTGCTTCGAAGTTTTGTCACTGTGATTGAATATGTGCACTAAAGAAAACATTCTTTCTTATATCTACTGAGTAAAGCATAAAACCGGAGATTTGAAAAGTTTTGTGCCAAAAAATCGTTTATCATATTTTGAGAAAACGTATTAACGCACCGACATCTAATAAAATTTCCGACAAGCATTCAACAGTTATTGGCCCTAAAACACGGTGCATTTTATTTTTAGTAAACTTAATTAAATAATCAGTTGTTTAACTTTCTTTGAAGTTTATAATATACAAATTCGTATTTGGCAATTATTTTTATATTATTTTGAATCTTCCCATTTAAAAAAATGACAAATTAAGAAATATAGACCAGATAATTCATTAAAATATGTCTTTCAGTTCACGCAATTGCTAGGGCTTTATCTTTAATAACATTTTAGTGACAGATATTTAAGTCTGTAAATTTTGGCCTATTGTGAAAGATCCCTTGTCAGTTCGCAAGTTTAATTTTAACTTAGAATGGATTAGGAAATTTAATTATAGGGATTCCCGCATAATTTTCTTTAGATATGAAATTGAAAGGACTACCATTTGTGAGTTTAAATCTATATTATATTTTACGACGAAAGCTAAGCTCCATATTAATCACAAAAGACTTGTGAGTTATTTTATTTTTTTTGTTGTGTAGTACATTGAACTTGCCACGCAAGGTCGAGTATAAAAACTCGACTTTGCGTGGCAAGTAGACATGTGCGCTAAAACGGCTTATGAACCGAATGCGTATTTACATACTATACAACGGCACAGAGCCCCATAGAACGCGGCGGTTCTGAATCGCAGTATAGTATGTAGTTGAAAACAAGCTTATTTTCTACTACATACTATACTACGGTGCAGAGCCGCAAGAAGAAAAATGGATTTATCATGCAAATATTGTTGTTTAGTGCTAAAAAAATAGTAATAAATTAATAAATTGTAATGTATTATATTAATAGTGATTTTTTATCATTGAAAATAATTGACAAAACTTATATTATAGGTGTCTATATACTAATATAAAATCCTCAAGTGACTGACTTACTGATTAATTACGATCCTCCTCAAACCACTCGACATAAGAATCTGAATTCTGGCATAAAGGCTGATTCTAGGGTGTAGTGGTTCGATAAGAAGGGATTTTTCGAAATTCCAGTTCCAAGGGGGTGAAACCTACCCTCAAAAATTAAAATTTTTTTTATTCAAAATTGGAAAAAACGCTTAAACACGTATATTTTATTTTGTTGTTTTACATATTTTAGGATTTTTAAAAGTTGTATATAGGGTGTTTGATATTGATATTTGGAAAACGGATTGACTTTAGGGTGTAGAGATTCAATAAAAAAAAGATTTTTTGAAACTCGAATTCCAAGGGGGTGAAACCATCCCTCAAATATTAGAATATTTTTATTTATTCTGCTTAAACTGCTTGACGTAAAAAGCTGTTTTTAGGATATCATTATCCGTTTTGCCACTGTCATTGAAAAAAGCAGTAAAAATGCCGACTTTCAATTGTTTGTATCTTGAAAACAGTTAAATTTAGGTACAAGGTATGTTACGTGAAAAATACTTAGAATTTTAAGAGCAATCCAAAAATGGAATAAAATCAGACGCTTTCTATTTAAAATTAAAAAAAAAGTTAGGTAGCTTAGGGAAAACACCATAAATGTGGCAACATCGCCTATATCATCATTGGATCCAGCCGCCAGTGGCGCTAATTTGCTAATTTATGCAAGTCATGCGTAAGCGGAAACGTATGATTAGTATTGATTTAGATCTTTTTAGGAGCTGTGCGTTTTTTATAACCTCTAAATACCTAACTTGATTTTTTATCGCGGTGAAATGGAGGAGTGCTTAAGCAATTTGAAAAAACTTTTTCACGAAGATCATATTGTAGAAAACTTTGATTATATAGATGCCAACAATTTTTCCTTACAAATTCGTACAAAAAAGAAGAAGCTGTGTCTTGTGGTGAATGGGTGGACAGATGGATATGTCGGTTTAGTTTGGAAACAAAAACAAACTGGATTGTGAGAACTACATATCCCAATCTCCAAAGACTCGATTTTAAAAAGACCTATGTATGCCAACATTCAAACTTTAACAAAGTAAAAGAAAATAAAAAAAGCAATATACGAATTAGAGGTCGAGGATGTGATGCCAAAATTACTTTTGTTATTAAAAAAGTAAACAAAAACACGATTAAGAACGACAAGCTGCTAAAAGATGGATTCAAAATTATTATTAAGGTAAGTACGTAGTTTTTTTGTAGTACTTTAGTAGTTTAACTTGTTCTATTTATTATACAGGGTGGTAAAATAAGGAATTAACTCAATATCTCGTAAACTACAATTTTTTTTTAAATCGTTCGAACCCGTCGATTTAATTTATTGTAGGGCATAATATACAAAAAATAAATTTATACAGTGTCTCAAAAATAAAATTCTAAATATGTTTAATGTAACCTTAGGCTTGTTCCAGCAAGAAAAAACCGTCCTTGGAATCGTACATTTACTACATTTCCAGTCGCTCATTTAATTTTTGCTTGTCAGTATCATAATTATTAAAGTGGCCAAACTTTACAGGGTATCCCAAAACTTTTTTCACCTCAATTACTGTGAACTCCATAAACCAATTTATTAACCCTGTTTGTTTTGAGAAGTACACATTTTTCTCATATTTCGAACTTCGCAACTTTACTTTTATGCAGGGGTGAGACGAATTTTCAAAAATCAATAGAGGTCGAACGATAAAGCGAAACCATCCTCGAGGTCTCGTGCATTGAATTGCAATCGATGTCCCAACTTAACTTGGTTTTAAAAGACCTTATTATTTACTATATTTTAGCAAGAATTTTAAAAATCATATGAGTGGTCAAATATGGTGATAGATTGTTGAAAATATACATGGTGTTCCTTAATGACGTGCTAATAATCAAGGGGGTGTTTCTTGGACTCATTTTAGGCAAAAAATTTTATATGAACAACATAATATGTCCTAAACGCCTTAAATTTTTAAATACAGGGTGTCAAAATTTAAAAAAAAAATTACAATAACTTTGACACTACTGTAAATATCATAATGAAATTTGGCACACGTCTTTTTATCATTAATACGCATTTTTTGATGTGTAAATAATTTAAATATTTTTGCCAGTGCCGTCCATACGGGTTTTGCTTTGCATATTTTTTAACAAAAAAATGATTCGCCATTGGTTTTTTGTAAAATAAAAATTATTTTTAGAATTCTCATTTATTTCTAAACAAATTTGATATCTTCATATTTTGTTGTCCGATGCATAGTTTTCGCTTAAAAAAATTAAAAAGCTTTAATATCAGGGTCAAAATGATCAAAATCAAACCATTTGCCGCACAGCAATAATCTCATAAAATATGTGTATGCAATTTGATACATACGCATAGACCTCTCTTTCTGTTTAACATTTTGTGGTTAAATCTCACCCCAACTCAGGGGGTTAAGTTGCGGGGGTCAAAGATATGTGAAAAATATAATTTAATTTAAAATTAAAACACAATTTTAGATCGATTTCAAACATAGCCATCAGGTGAAAGTCGCTCAAGCATTTAGCTATCTTCGTGTACCAGATGAAACGAAGAAACTGTTTTGGGAATATTTTAGAGAAGGTCTTACCCCTTCTTGTGCAAAAATCTACCACGAGTTAACCTTAGAGCAAGCACATTTTGAGGAAAATCAAAATCTAATAGAAATGTTATCAAATCCTCAGGTTAATCCCACTGATAGACAAATTTATAATTTGCATAGTCAATGGCGGTAAGTACTTTTTTATTTAATAAAATAATATACAGAATTCATATACCTAATATGTACATTCAAACACTAGAACGTTGATTTTAATCACTCCGCGTATTAGTATGTTACACTTAAAGAATATTTAGGCACACTCGTTATAAAAATACATACTATTTTAATAATTATTTTATTATGTATGTGAATTTTGCGATATTATTGCGTGTAATTAATTGGGCCTTACGTATATAGCAATTAGGCATTTCGGAAGAATTGTTTGATTGCCTATTTTTTGGTCACCCTGAATATTCCATATATTTATAATATAACCCAACTCAGATACGATAAAAATGTTTTACTGGTAAATATTTCGCTGAAAAAATTCATATATAAAGATTTGAAACTGCGTTACACATTTGGTATATTAGGTATAAAGTTGCCTCCAACCACAATACTTTTGGTCGCAAAATATCTGCCATAATGTAATAACTCTTTGGTGTAATATCATTGGTTTAGCCTCTTGCGTTTCTAGGCAATGCAGGTATTTAACAGGCGG
Source organism: Kuschelorhynchus macadamiae (assembly GCA_030620095.1). Taxonomy (NCBI): domain Eukaryota; kingdom Metazoa; phylum Arthropoda; class Insecta; order Coleoptera; family Curculionidae; genus Kuschelorhynchus; species Kuschelorhynchus macadamiae. Next base: position 435,379 of record JAUTXW010001856.1, read on the forward strand.
CCGACAATAGATTATCGTTAGAGGCAACTTTATTTGTTATAAAATTGCAATTAAAAATCGAGGCATTTTTACGGTTTTTTAAAATTTAACCAGGCGATAAAAAATAGGTAATATTCCATTCCTTTGAAGATACCTGTGTTCTTGCCTGTGTCTAACAAGAAGTAACACTTTTTTTTTTAGAGAAGAGAATTTTGGAGGCCGCGATAATATAAGCATGATTAATGTTTTAAAGGAAAAATTAAAAAAGTATGAAGATATGGGAATTACAATTGAAATAAATGAAGATCCGCTTATAATTGTAGTATTGACGCCTATCATGCTAAGGGCCCACGAAAACGATTTCTCTCGAAACATGGTTTTCATTGACAGTAGTGGTTCGTGCGACCAAATGAACTCTTGTATAACATTTCTATTCGGTGCCCATAAAATTGGAGCCGTTCCTTTAGGAGTGATTCTCCATAATGAACAAAATGAAGCGAACTATACGTTGGCATTTAGTTTACTGAAAAAAACCTTGGGTAGAAATGGTTTTGGTAGAAAGGGTTTTCCTACAGTTATAATGACCGATGATTCGGATGCAGAAAGAAATGCGTTATCCGTTGTATTTCCTGATTCAAAACTTCTCCTCTGCACGTTTCATGTGTGCCAAGCTGTCTGGCGATGGCTTTGGAATGCTGACCACAAAATAGAAAAAAATGATAGACCCTACATAATGAGAAAATTTCAACAAATCCTTTATTCCACAACAGAACAGGAATTTGAAGATGAATACGCTTCGTTTATTAGTGATAATTTACTTCAAAAGTATCCAAACCTTCTAAAATACATCAATAATTACTATAAACGAAAAACGGAATGGGCTCATACATTTAGAGCGAACCTATTAACAAGGGGCAATAATACGAATAATTATTGCGAATCCTCAATTAGAATCTTTAAAGATCTTGCAACGCTGTAAAGCTTTCAATGCATGCGCGCTGATAGACTTTATATGCAATGTATTTGAAAACTATCATAAGAGGAGGCTAATTTCATTTTCAAATTTCAGAAACAACAAAAATGACTTGATATATGCGAAATTAAAATTAAAAGCAAAAAATCTCCTAGTCAACAAAAGAAGTGATTCTCTATTTTTAGTGTCATCAGAAAATGATAAAACGTTTTTGTATACAGTAGATACCTCGATTGGGATGTGCGATTGCATTGCAGGGCAAGGGGGAAAATTTTGCAAGCATATGTGCGCAGTTGAAGAAAATTATAAGGCTCTTAATTTGAACTGCATCCCCTCATTATCAGCTATTGATAGAAAGAATTTAGCTAAATTAGCCATGGGGGAAAATATTGATGACACCTTTTTTGAAAATATGATGGATACTTTAAACACCGATGATTTAACAAATGAGAGTAGCAACAAAGAACCATGTGACACCTTCACTGTCAGCAGAAGAACTTGAGAAAAAAGAAATTGCAGTCAATCAGTTAAGTGAAAATTTCTTAAATCTTATACAGATGGTCAAAATGGACACAACGCCTGAAACGACTAACATGGTGGTAAAACTTAATAAGACCTTAGAAAAAATAAAAAGTCCTACAGAGCTTTTGAGCTTATTCGCCTCCATGAAAAATATACGTCGTGGAAGATTAATCAAGGTACAGCCTACATCCCTGAGTAGAAGAACCAAAAGATCTGGAATGACATCTGGCTCTAAAAGAATTCAGGCAGGAAGGCCTGCAAAGGATGAGAAAGTGATTCGAAAACGTAAGGCTCAAAGATCACTAAGCGAAGCCGTTTACAATAATCGACAAAATGCCAAATCGCACTAAGTCCACTAAGTAGTTTGTTCATGTTAAAGAGGATTTTTTTAAATTTTTTATTAATATTTGTTAATAACTCCTTATTTTTATTTTGTTAAAATGGATATATTTTTTTTTTTTTTTTTTTTTTGTTAATTTAAATCGCATAAACATAAGAATGTTTGTTTAATATTTGATACTACCGTTTTTCTATTCTTTAATAAATTAATGATTCTAACAAAATATAATGTTGTTTTGATATTTTGAATTGTGACATTAAACATTATTGTTATAAAAATAGAAAAGCGTGGGAAAGCGCTTGTATTAAACATTTTATTTACTGCCGATAATTCTTCTTATCGAACCTCTACACTTTATAGTCAATTTGTTTGCCTAAAAACAGCTTTTTACGTCAAGCAGTTTAAGCAGAATTCTAGTTAATAAACTACCTAACTTTTTTGAACACCCTGTATGATTTAAAAAATATATATAATGTAAAAACATAAAATAAGTTATACGTGTCTAAGCGTTTTCCCGAAAGACTAACCGTCTTTTAAATAACAAATAATATTGTAATATTTGAGGGGCGTTTTTACCCGCTAGGAATTTGAGTTTCGAGAAACCCCTTCTTATCGAACCTCTACACCCCAGTCAATCCGTTTTCCAAAAATCAGTTTAACCGTCAAGCAGTTTAAGCAGAATAAATTAAAATATTCTAATATTTAAGGGGTGGTTTCACCCCCTTGGAATTCGAGTTTCAAAAAATCTCTTTTTACTGAATCTCTACACCCTAAAGTCAATCCGTTTTCCAAATATCAAAGGTTTCCAATCGTCAAACAGCTTAAATTGAACCGTGATTACTTATGGCCATATTTTATGAAACACCCTATATACAACTTTTAAAAGTCCTAAAATATGTAAAACAACAAAATAAAATATACGTGTTTAAGAGTTTTTCCGAAAAATTCACCGGTTTTTAAATATACAATATTTTAATATTTAAGGGGTGGTTTCACCCCCTTAGAATTTGAGTTTTTAAAAATCCCTTCTTATAGAACGTCTACACCCTATAGTAAATCTGTTTTTCAAGAATCAGCTTTTTACGTCAAGCGCTTTAAGCAGGATCGTGATTAATCAATGACCAGCTTTTTCGAAACACCCTGTATACATTTTTAAAACATCTTAAAATATGTAAAACAACAAAATAAAATATACGTGTTTAAGCGTTTTTTCGGAAACTTGGCCGTTTTTTGAATAAAAAAAATTTTAATTTTTGAGGGTAGGTTTCACCCCCTTGGAACTGGAATTTCGAAAAATCCCTTCTTATCGAACCACTACACCCTAGAATCAGCCTTTATGCCAGAATTCAGATTCTTATGTCGAGTGGTTTGAGGAGGATCGTAATTAATCAGTAAGTCAGTCACTTGAGGATTTTATATTAGTATATAGACACCTATAATATAAGTTTTGTCAATAATTTTCAATGATAAAAAATCACTATTAATATAATACATTACAATTTATTAATTTATTACTATTTTTTTAGCACTAAACAACAATATTTGCATGGTAAATCCATTTTTCTTCTTGCGGCTCTGCACCGTAGTATAGTATTTAGTAGAAAATAAGCTTGTATACTATACTGCGATTCAGAACCGCCGCGTTCTATGGGGCTCTGTGCCGTTGTATAGTGTGTAAATACGCGAACCGAATGCAATATATAATATTATCTGTTTGGCCTTTTTATATTAAAAAGTAGCATTTAGTTTATTTGAACAAAAAAATTAAACGTATTGAGTTTGATAATAAAAAAAAAATAAGATAAACTAAAAAAATATTACTAGTCCATTTTTTAGGCAAAAAAATACGTTTCGTAATGACAATTTTATTTTTTATTTTGCATATAACCACTAACTTATCGTAATAAAAAAAAGTTGAAAATTTTCAAGACTCATGCTGGAGAGAAAATACATTCATATATCTGATGGCAACGTTTGAGCTCAAGTGGTTTAGCATGACCAATAGGTGTGCATTATTTAGGCGCAAAATAATGTTTTCGAGGAATAAAGAAGAGTGCCCCAATTTAGTTCAGTACATAGTCACAGTATATATGTAACATATACCGTCTTTCCAAACATCTTTTTGGGCGCCATTTTGTTCCATCATATTGAATTCCTATCAATATTTTACCGGTTTCTTTCTACCTAAGCCACCCTTGACTTTTGGACATAATTTAAAATAAATTTAATAAGTAGCTTTTACATTGACACATACCGCCATTTTGTTACGTCATATTGAATTCGTACCAGTTTATCCCATTTTCACAGGTAATTTTTCTGCAAATTTAAAGTCAATTGAACAAGATTTTTTACGTTGATTTTTTAAAATTTTATTTGGTCGCCATTTTATTTCGCGATCTTTAATTCGTACCTCAACTTTAACATTTTATCTCTATATCGCACTTAATTCTTGCACAAAATTTAAAATTAATTTATTAATTAATATTTTCAGGCTGATTTTTTACATATTTTGTTAGGGCGCTATTTTGTTTTGCTATCTTGGATTCATATCAAAATGTTACCAGTTTATACCTATACAATTGTGCCAAATCTGAGGAAAATTGGATAATTGTTTTTTAGTAATAATCTTTTAACATTGTTCCGCCATAATTAATTTTTACCAAAATATCCCCATGTGATCTTTAATTTTTGACTAAAACTTGAAGTCAGTCTGGTAAGTAGTTTTAAGCTATGCCGCGAAATGACAAACGGACCAACGGAATTGATAATACCTATTTTTTGGCTTCTAGAAACGCTACAAATTGAGTACATGTAAAACCTGAGAGTGTAATTTTTTTCACGATTTCAAACATTTTATTTGGCCGCCATTTTGAATTAGTAACACAGTGTTACTAGTTGAGCTCTATGCCAAAATTAGTGATGGCACACAATTTGGAATCAATTCATTAAGTGGTTTTATTTTGTTCCGCCATCTTGGGTTCGTATCAAAATTATACCAGTTGATTCCAACATAATACTTGATATTCGTGCAAGAATGAGACAAATTGGATAAATAGTTTTTTAATAATAATTTTTTTAACATTTCACTAGGCCGCCATTTTTCTCGCCATATTGGATTTTTACCGAAATATTACCAGATCACCCTTAATTTTTGGTAAAAAAATTGTACTGGAGACTCTTTGTTGTCCTAGAAAAAATAGTCTCACGTAAACGGCCACTTTCAGTTATTGTTAAGCTAGAATAAAAATTCAAAAACCTATCTAAAAACAATTTCAAGTCAAACAAATAAAATATGGCAGAAAAAATAGTTTGTGAAGGAAATATCTGTATATTATGGAGATTTGATAGTTTAGGTTAGTTGAAGTTGTTTAATGTATTTGGTTTTTCAATCCCACTTCCGATATAACTGGAAACAACATCGAAAACAAAATTTTCGCGCATAACCCTATGCAATTTCAACATAGATTATTACAGCTCTTTCTCCTGATTTCAAAAATGTATAAAATGATTTATTTATGTTTTACAATTTTCGAGATATTCGAGCTTGAATATTACCATATAGTCTACTAGTCTAATAGTAGGCTGTGGTAATATTGAAGTGCGAGTAACTCGGAAACCTTAAAAGATAAATATAAAATCTACTTATATATTTTCGAAATAAGGAGAAAGAGGTCTATGATCTTGAACTATTAAATGTTACGCACAAAAATTTGATTTTGGTGTCGTTTCAGGATAAACTGGAAATAAATTTAAAAACCAAAGAGTAAGACAGTTTTCAAAAATATATTTTTCAGATAGCCCGGAAAAAAGTACATAAGTTAGGTTATCGAATTTTTGTTCTAGCAAAACCTTAATAGAGTAAAATCGAGTTGCCCGCTTATGTAAGACACCCTGTATATTAATCAAGTGACAGTGATGGATGGCAAACTCTGTTTAAAAACTTCTACTTTCAACAAGAGATGTTAAATAATATACTGTTGCCACTTAATACTTCACCGGAAAAATTGGTTTTCTACCTTTTCTAATCTACTTTTACCTTATTTTTAATTTATATAGACTTTACTTACTCCAATAAATATCACTAACTTGATTTTGTGTTAAAAACTTCTGTAAATGTATAGTGAAAAAACTTATTGTAAAAGAATTTGAAAATTTATCCATCAATTTTGAATTCCTTTGACTAAAAAATAACCTTTAAAATTTCAACGAAGTGAGAAAAATGGCAAAAAGGTCCATTTTTTACTGACTTCTATAAGATATCAAATTGAAATATGGCGTATGTTTAAAAAATTATACCAGTATGTAAAAGAAACCTGAAATTCCGTAATTTCTAAGCCTTGTGATGATTGATTCATGTTCTCAGGCCCGAGACACCAGTCGTGCATAAAGGTATGTTTTGCAGTCAATAAATAAAATTTAAGGGCTTACTTTGTTCACTGCTGGGATTGATCTACGGATTGTTGCTTTTCGCATGGTCAATTTTGGTACCAAAAGGGCAGACTGGAAATGATGTGTATAAAAATCCTAAATTTAAATTATTTCAACTTTCGCATATTTCTATTTTCAGATTTATCTCAGTGTTAATTATTCTTTATTTTTTAACTCCGATTTGTATTCTACGTGCATCAAAGTGCACACGATCAGCGAGTTTAGTATAATTAAATTGATTATGTACTTGCGCTATATTTATTCAATTAAGTTGTGTATTTAAGAAATTATCCAAGAGGGGAACACCTTAGTATAAAGCCGTTGCATTTAATAATATCGTTCAACCTGTCATGAAATTCATGATTAAACACACTGGAATATATATATATATATATATATATATATATATATATATATATATATATATATATATATATATATATATATATATATATATATATATATATATATATATATATATATATATATATATATATATATATATATATATATATATATTCATTTCATAGTTGATACAATTAAAACACAAAGTGACATCACATTGGTTATTCCAGTATTGAAATATAAAAACTCAGGTTGTTGAAGTTGATGGCATTTTTCTTTGAGATTTTATGCGATATATTTTCATGATTTGTTAAGCCGTCGCGTTTTTTGTCATACTTGTGACCCTTCAGTCGGTTTTCCAAGTATTGGCTAGTTTGACCTATGTACACACTGTTGCAATCTTTGCAGGGTATTTCATAAATAACATTACTTTTTTTGTTTTTTGGGATTTTGGATTTTAATCTGGAAAAATTATTTGATAGTAGAAAGCCTTGTGACAAGTTTGAATATTATATTGTTTAAATAATTTTTGAAGTGGTTGGGATAAGCCGTTTATAAAGGGTAAAGATATAAATTTTTTTGTGTTTGAAGTCTGATTATTTTTTCTGTCGTTCGAGTTATAAAATTTGTGGATTCTACTTTTAATGGTTTTGTTTATCAAAGATAATTATTTATTTTTAGAGCATGCTTTTTCTAATATGGCGCGATCTGCTTACAATTACGGATTTTTTTTGGGAATTTGGGTGGTTCGATTTATAGTTTAAGTATACCAAGTTATTTTGTATACCATTCAGTTTTCATATTTTCGCCTATATGGTGTATATTGCAACTGAATCTCAAACGACAAGGATAAGATCAAAGAGTTTTAATATCCAGATGACAATTTTAGCAGAGTTTTTTTATTGTGTTTAATTTAAAGCATATGAAGTATAAAGGTTATTAAGATGACTGATTAATAAAGAATCCTTATATATATAAAATATATATATATATATATATATATATATATATATATATATATATATATATATATATATATATATATATATATATATATATATATATATATATATATAAAAACTAATAAAAGTGGGTTATTAAGCTGTGAAGTATAAATGTTCAAGATAAAATATTTATTAGCTGGGAACTCACAGTTTTACTGATTATCAACGCTGATTCCAAATTCGAATGTAGAATATTATAAAACTATTTTTTTAGAACAATTAAATAATTATAACAATTTTAAACTGCTCGGCAGACGAATATAGTCACTTTAAGATTATTGTACATTTTTAAACATTATCATGAGTCTAAAAAATTGACTAAAACAAAAACAACGTACACAAATCGGCAGATAATTCTGTCGCGAATGATATAGTTACTTATCACTTTGAAGACAATTTCAAGTGTTAAGAAATACTTCAGGGATGTTTTTGAAATTTAATAACTTAATTAAGCTATCGGATTTCGTTATGCAGTTATTTTATTTGAATTTAACCTATTAAAAACAGAAAAGTTTTTGGGATAGAACATAAATAATTATAAAGCAAGTCATCTTATTCTGGTGGAATAAAATATTTACAGGTTAGTAAAATCTAAATTGAAGTAGGTAAAGTCTCGCTAGTATTTAATTTTAATGCGATAGTTTGCTTTTCAAAAGCTGCTCTATTAAAGAACACTAAAATTAATTTAAATAGATTGTTATCATGAACTAAAACATTATTACTTAACGACACCAATTGAAACAATACATCCATACGCGCCGGAACCGTGGGTGCGCGGGGGGTGCTAGACTCCTGACCCCATCTCACTGTGAGGGCGGAGCTCCCAAAGCCTTTAAAAAAAATATTAGACAGATCTTAATACAACACAAAAAAAATCAATTTTATGAGGTCTACCAAAATAAAGTTAATATCGGCTAACGCCAGCCGCTGTTGCCGGGTTTTCTCAGGTTAATTTCCCGACATAGGTGCCAAAATACATTACCTCAATAGGCAATAGATACCGATGCATGAAGAAAATATATACTTTCCGACTTGGTGGCTATTATTTTTTATGATTTTGACGCAAGGGGTTCTGAACTACCTTTAAAAGGTAAGTTTAAAAGTTTTTTTTTTCAAAGAGAGTTTAGTAACTTTAAATTTAACATGTATTATATCATACCTTGTAGAAATTCGGTATGAGTTTGAAGGTGAGGTTGAATAAATTGTCGTAAATATATTTTCATTTTGCATAAAGAAAACAATCTGAACATCGGTTATAAGTATTTTTTCTTTTTCTTTTTCTATTTCCTTTGGTCTTCCTAGTGCCAAAAAAGGAGGTATTTTACTGAAGCATTACATTGGGCACGGGTGCAAGCAAGAAGTGCACCGTACCCAAGCGGAAGTGTCAAGAGGCGCCAAATTTGGGAACGTTAAAAATTATTTCGATTCTTTTTCTATTTTGGAAGATCCTACAAAATAACGGAACATATTTGTGTTAATAAATGAAAAATGAAACGTCCAGAAAACAGATATTTTTTAGTGTCGTTCCTCGGGTACCTTCATAATGTACCCACAACTTAACATCGCCTATTAAGAAATCGGGTAATTGTCTTATTTTTTTGTGTTAGGGTCCTGATTATGGCGAAAAATCCAAAAAATAGTTTTAAATCCTGAATAGGTCACTAAAATTTCGTAATTGTATCCTTTAAAACAGATAAAAAAATGCCAAAAGACGCAAGGGGTATCGCGGTGGCATCAAAAATAACTTAGTTTATCTCTCTGGAGGAGGTATGAAGCCACTAAAACCTATTATAACAGGTATTTTATTATTCTCTGTTTATATATCAATTAAAATATATAAGTGAATATCAAGGTAAGTTATTTCTCTCTGTATACATTTTCCGCAATTTTTGTTTCTCTTGTAATTTTTCTGTTTACCAGTGTGACAACTATAAAAAGTAATGGTGCAATTTTTCGGTTCTATTATTTTAAATTTATTAAATACTGGAATAAGGGTCTTTTGCTAAATGGCCTTTTTTAATAAAACTACAATCTGTGTACCAGAAAGTGTGCATCATATGGGATTTTTTTTAGTAAATAATTTAAGGAAAATCTGACCAATGCAATCGTCGCTGCTTGTCAAAAGACTAAAATTTTGGTACAGGCAAATTTTAACACGTGAGATTCGGTACCTTCATGTCAAATTTTACATATTCTTTTTCTTAGTTCCAAAATCGAGTGTAATGTTAATTATTTTTAAAAATGTTATAGGATTAGGTTGTTCCTAATGAGATCCGGCTTATTATAGAAATAAGTGTTTTTAAATGCATCTCTTAGAAGAAATCGATGTAGATAGACTGAACTCAACACAAAAAAATAAATTAATTCATTTATTTCCCTAAATAAGTCGTTATATATAAATTTTATCCGATGCATTCTACCGTTTGTTCCTGTGTGTTATTTCCTTTTTCATAATAATAGAAATATGTCAATAAATTATTAGATTATAGCCTTTTAGTTAACAGTAAGTAATTTGTTAGTTAGAGTAGTCGATGTGCTAGAAACAAAGCAGTTTTATTTTCTGGCAAAACTGTAAGAGTTAACAATCTGACCAGGATCTTCTTGCTCGATTTTTGAAACAACTGAGATCTAGCATCTCTTTGTGTACAAAAGAAAATAACTATTTGTAATTATCTATGCTATGCTTATGCTAAATTTCTAAACTCCTGCATATAAGCTAAGTATGTGCATAACCGAAGAATTATACAATTCCACATAACATATGCCATGGAATAAATTATTAACTTGTTTCGATATTATACTGTTGATTTTGTCACATTTTTATAAGCTGTGTTATATTAATTATTATGTTTGTATAAGGTTTTGAAGTTTTTATAAGTTATTTGGGAATTCGAACTTTGTTTTGTTTCTTCCTTGCAGACGTATTTTAATATTTTAATACAGTATCTAAGTATGCCAAAATATATTTACTAAAATGTAAAATGTTTAATGACGAATAAAAAATTAATATAAGTGTTCATTTCATTGTTAATATAGGATTATTTAGTCCTGTAAAGTCGAAGTTATTATATTATGCTTCTCGTACAGCTTTGTTTCACCATATGCCTTTTTTGGAGGGAAAAACACTGAAACTCCACCGGTGCATATGTAAACATCATTTAAAATAGAAAATAAAATAATTGTTAACTTAAAACTTTCAACACTTTGTAGGTCTTCCTGTTTTCTGTAAAACCTCTAAGCATATCCGAAGCATACTTTATCTAAGGCATAGATAATATTTTTAGGCCAACTTTCGAAAATTGTAAGCTTCCATGTAATCTCTCACAGCGTGAGCCCGTGAGCGTGAGCATTTTCATTTTCATCAACGTACAAAAATTCATCGCCAAAATTAGGTACAAGCCAAACTACGATGTGCAATACACTTAAATTAATATATCCGTTGGCTTTCACGTATTAACCTATTAACCTGATAGAAGAACTGCAAAATCCATTCAGGCACCGTGAATGATGATTTCAGAAACTGTAGCGCCTCTTCCTCCTAATCACTTGCACCCACCATTTCCTTTCCTCCAAACGCATATTCGGCCGTCGGAACTATGTATGTTAAATTTAGATGTAACTACAAACATGGCCATTCTTGCAATCTATCTTTTTTGTTTGTTGAATGAATTTTTTTAAACAGCTATATCATTGACGACAAAATGATCTATCGATTTCTGTATAATAGGTTTTTAGAACTGAGTAAATATTTTAAATATGTACAGAATTTTAGGATGGATACATACGTCTGTTGCGCACTTTAGTTGAATTAAATTTATACAAAGATGCCTAAAGTTATGTAGGTTAAGACATGTTATTAAAATTACTCCCTTGAAAAATTTAGAATTGATCGTAACAATCGCGGATTTCGTTGCTTGTAGAGACGCTCCTTTATGCTAAAGTACTGCTAACAGCAGTATTTATCGAATAGCTACTTATTCTTGTGTAAATATTGATGAAGAAAGTCTTCTACATTAACTTTAAAATTTGTTTCGTGATGTTTGAACATAAATGTGTCTCCCCACTATCAACCAGCAGTGACACAGTTTTTCTAAAACAATGACCGTTAAACAATCTAAGGTTCAACAGATTAAGGCAACATATTGACAACTTTACATTTAGCCTCGGTGCCAGTCAAATTTTCTATATATCTTGGGAATTATATTTTGTTTTCGATTATTAAGGAAAAGACGTAACATAGTAATAAAGTTTTCGAGACTCGAGTCAATTAAGAAATCATGCTTGGGGCTTAAATTGCGTCAAATTATAACTACTTTGCAAGTAGAAATATTTTAATTTGTCACAGTCTAAACCATAATTTATTAAGGATAATACCATTAATGTCATGGTCCAAACATCGATAATCGAGACAGAAGTCTCATGTTTGTCACCAGATGTTATAATTTTCATTAATTTATCCCATCAGCGAGCTTCTGAGAATGTTTCATTCTGATCTTCATTGATGAAATATCATAATGCATCAGAACTTTTAATTTATTCTACCTGAATTCTATGATTGGTTACTTATGGAATGATATCAATTTGAGGTATCTGTCAATTTCAACATTTTCCATAATATATAAGGTGAACTTTAACATTGAATACAGCCATAGCCATATTAGGTTAATGAACTGGGTTTTGCGACGCTTTTATTATTCGAACGCAGTGCAAGAGAGATGGAGTCAATTAAAACAAAAATGTATCTCTCTCGCAACTGGCTTGGCGTTAAGGTAAAACATTGCGCATATGTGACGGGGCCAGTCAATATAACTTATTATGTCAATGAATACAATCCTGTGTTCCTTTTTTAAAATACGTCACAGTGTACTGTGTGTATACAACTTATTTTTAGCAACTACAACATATCTATTCTTTTTAGACTGAAATGAACAAAGTCTTAACCCGCAACTTTGTCAATCATTTCCATTCTTAGTGGTTATATTGTATATATTTTAGTTTTAATAAGATCACTTATAGAAAAAAATGTTTTATACAGTTTGATATTTTAATTAGGCTTCGTCTAGTCAAAATAGTTACAAACTTCTTGTAACATAATTTTTTTTCATACTGTTCGTATGCTACTTTAAGACAATTACTTGAGTCAAGCAAATAACAAGGCAGTTTTGAACAGGGTGGGCATTTTATTAGTTCATTTCGACATTTCGCGACTTTATTATTCCATTCTTAGAACACATAATATATAGATTTTATATCCTGTATCAAACCCATGTTATCAGTATTTACCTACTCCGTTGGTTCGAAGATTATTCCCGGATATTATGTTTCTAAATGCTTTTAGTTAACGATCTTCTTGTTAGAGTGGTGTATTATTTGGGTTTAGGACATATCTGCAGACCAATTCAACATGACGGACGTAGCAAAATGGCGGTATGTGTCAATATAAAGAATCCTTATTGAATTTATTTTAAATTATACCCAAAAGTCAAGTATGGTATAGGTAGAAAAATGGTAAAATATTGGTAGGAATCCAATATGATGGAACAAAATGGAGTCCTAACAAATGGGAAAAGATCATAACGAGGGAAGTTCCGGGTAAAGGAATTTTACCGATTTTTTTTCTTAAGTCGGTAGTTCCTGAGAAAAGGTATAGATCCCCAATAAAATGTTCACGGTTGTCATAAAACTGTCATCGAAAATTATTTATATTTTAAAAAAAGTAAATAGAACGAAAAAAAAACGAAGTACGCTACACAGCTATCAGGTATATATTAATATACTCATTCCAAAATCCCTTGTCGGATAACAGTTAACTCTCATTTTAATGGATCACTAACCTGAAGAACTGTTTTCCATTTCCAACGGTATATATGCGCATTTTTTTTTTTCGCTATATAACTAAATCATCAAAAATATATTTTGGCAAAGATAGTACTTCCCCTTATAGATACGCCAATAACTTTCACAACTTGAGGTATTTATCTTACCGTAATAAAATCTAGCCATAACCATGGTCCCTACACTATGTTTGTACTTAGTATGACTCGTTAATCTTTTTCTCGTAATTTTTAATAAATTCCCCAAAAATATCAATTAAGTCAAAAATAATCAAGTTTCTACGCTATAGATTTCAACAATTTTTGATGCGAAGATCCTCCAAATATGTTTTTTGTCAACTTGGACATTATTTTGTTTAAATTTATTTCGAAGATCTACCCCCACAATCTGATCCCCGCAAGACATTAATCTACTATAGTTTATACAAAAGGAAGAATAAAAGAAATTTGACCTGTTTCTATGCTTTTTTAAATAAAAAATATTTTTCTTGCTTTGGGACTGTTTCATTTCGCTAGAGTCTAATGTACATAATATAGTATATAATCCCAAAAAAGTTGTTATATACAAAAAAGTTAAAGGAATTTGACGTGTTTTACCGTTTTTCGAAGTGTTGTATTGATAATAGTATAAATATATATTTAAATAAAAGAAAACCGTATCGATGCCAATGACTTCTGCAATTTTTTCACATCGACACCAAAATATATAAATTTAGTTCTCAAGGATTTTTTTAAATTTCAAACTTCCTAAAAATATCAAAGATTCCTGCCCATGACATCCAAAATCTAACACCCAGGACACATTGGCATTTTTTTTAAAGCAGTCGGTTTAACCATTCTCGAATTATCGTTCCCTAAGATTCCATACCGACATTTGTTCTTCAAATAAATATGTTTTACTTATTCTAGGGAACTAAACGTCGAAAAAACCCGGATCGGCCATGAGACATTAATATAGGTAGAATTTAGTAATCCAAGAATAAGGTTAATTGCATCAACTCTATCAATATTGTTAATCTATCGTAGGTGCAGAGTTGGGCATAATAAATGCCCTTCGTCAGCACTTTCAATAGAATATTGCTTCACAAAATTTGCTATTGTGGTTTAAATTATGATTAAATACACGTAAATGTTTAAGTGGCACTCCGGGCATGATTATATCGTACAACCTATTCTATGAATTCTCGAATATACGTCTATATAGTTAATAGGGAACTACAACTGCTTTAGATGTTATAGAATTAGCCGATATTCGACAAAATTGACACGTACATTATATATGAATGTTAATAGTGTTCAATAAATAGCTACGCTATTGAGAATATATATTAGGAAGCCTTTTCTATTATAAATATATTACGTAAGGCGTAAGTTTCAAAATTATGAGAAACACTCCCCTCTGCTGACAAAGATTTGATCAGCGTACAATAAACAATGAAATAAGTCAATAGCGTAAGAGTTTACAAGCGATTGTCGACAATCATGGCGGTCACACTCGACATTATTTTTTATTGATTTTGTGTCTAAAAATCTGGAAATTTTTGCATATTTTTTCATTATTGTTAAAAAATACTTTTAATAAATACTTATTTGAAATAAATCATTTAATAATTACTTAGTGTTTGCATCACTTATCAGTAGAAATTGCTCTTTCCCGCACTGAGGGTAATAAGAAAAATTTCAAAGAAAAGGCTGTTTATTTTAAATGGTCTTACCTTAATTGTATCGATAAATGATTTTCGGTTTCTTCTTGTATTTTTAAACGCTGAGTTATTTACTGAAAATAACGGCTCATAAAATCGAAAAATTTATAGTTATTGAATTTGATTCATCTTTAATTTTTTCCTGTGCCTATAAGTATATTACGGTGGGGAGTGTTATTTTGACAGCAAAATTATGATTTTATAGGAACATATAAATACAAAAACAGATTTTGAATAAATTTTAAAATAAAGAATATATTTCCTTAAAAATCTTGGTACATTAGTTCAATGCTTGTTGACATAACATCCGGCACAGCAGCTCACTACCGATCGTACGATCCACCGGCTAATTTGGTCCATACCAAACTGATTAATAAAGACAAATCAAGATCTGCAATGAAATTGCGAATTTAAAGCTGTTTTCGTAGAAGGAATATTTTGCTATTCTCTTAAATAGCATTTTCCTTACTTTGTCGACGTCATGGATGGCACTTGTCCATAACATCTAGAAAATGTCAAAAATTAAATTTGATATTCTTTGAATGCTTGAAATATTCCAAAAAGAGCAACGGCTTTTTCTTATCATAACCAGAAAAATTAGACACCATATCACAACCTCTCAGGGCATAAAACACGATTTTTTTACTGAGCTAGATTCTCAGCTATTTTGCGAGCTAAATTCAACTCATGTTTAACAAAATCTTGTTATGTACAGATGCAGCCAGTACTACCATCACGCCAGCACCTAGCTTCTTTTTCACAAAAGACACAGATTGCCTATATTTGTTGATGGGATTTTTCAATCAACCATGTTACTTTCACTGCAAACCATTTTCAGATGTATTTTTAGTAGTTCAGTTTCATGTTTTTTCTGCTTTGTCATTAAATTGTAACTGGCGTGTATTATGGTGTCGCTATTGACAACCATGGTTTGTATCTCTTGATGGGATTTTTCAGTCAACCGTGTTGCTTTCATCTGCAAACCGTCTTCAATTATGTTTTTAGTGATTCAATTTCATGCTCTTTTTAACTAGCGAAAATTAATTATAGTTTATTGCATTATACTCGGCCCGTCATCTAGCCTTTCTAAGGAGTTGAAAATTGCTCCCAAGTTCAAGGAACTTGAGGAAGTTTTCAGTCAATATATTATGCATATGTACTTGTCTTAAAATCTACTCTAATGGAGTTTTTTGCACAAGCTAGGGTTTTCTAGGATATACTTTGACTTATCACACACAAATTCCAATCGTATTGATGTCGGTCGTTTATGGTTATGGAACGCTTATCTCCATTAGTCGTTCATTCAGAAACACTTTTTAAACAGTACTCTCAATTTGTAGACTAAATGTTTAATTTGTTGCTTCTAGTGGCTGAAAAAATATAATCTCACATTACCGTGTCCACACAAGGATCTTGAATAGATTTTCCACATTTTATTTCGCTGAAAGGAAAAAATAACAAAATTAGCTATTAGTCGTAGTAACTATTGTTGATAGAAGTTATACACAATTTACATACTTTTGCATGCACAAATCTGCTTGAATCAATTTTAAGAAGGTCAACTATGGAAAACTGATTTTGAAAACTGTAGCGACCTGTATGTTTTTGGAAAATAGGCACAGATATTTAGGTCTAAGGCAAAAAAAAGTTGCAAATTTCGAGATCTACAATATTTGTTCTTATATTATCTTCCCATGGCGGTCAGTTAATGAGATAAATTAGTTCCAAAATATTTTCAAGATGAGGGTGACGTTATGCCCATTTGGGATATTCAGTTAGCTCAATCAATATATTAGAAATTCAGCCTAACCGCAATTTTTTGGTATATTTAATTTTTTCAGTAGCCATTTTATTTTAAGGGTAATTTTGTATTTATACACTTATACTTACTTATTTACTATTGACCTCTAATTCGGTCTTTGAAACATACTGAATATCATCAAAAGTAGCGAATTATTTCGGGTTGTATAAAACTTTTTAACGAACTTACTTAGAAGAGATTAGCTTATTACATATCCAAAAATTATTAAAATTGCCCACACTGTTTAATACATTTTTCCAACAAAGAATTATGTTACATAACAAATTGCCTTGTTGTTAATTTATAGAACAAAAGTACACAGAAAAAACAACTTTCTTATTTTTTGCATTTGTCGCTTTCGATAAAATTGCGGGAAGTTCTCGATTTTTAGACACACTATTTTTGGTGTTGCTGCTATTTAACATAGTGTGATTCCTAATCAAAAAATCGGTACATTTTATTTACCCAGAACTTCTCTCATTATGAATATTTCCTCAAAGAATAGCGAAGCATGATACAGAGTTCCGCAAATAATTATATAATAGTAATACATATAATACTGTCTTTTCAAAAAATGTTATTTTACTATTCCACCAGATTACAATCGTAGCAAACAGTTTCTACTTAAGCCACACTTGATTCTTGGGCATAATTTAAAATAAATTAAATAACTAATTTTTGTTGTTAAATTCGTACCAGGTTACCCTCATCACATTTAATCTAATTGTACAAAATTTGATGTCAATTGAATAAGAAGATTTTTTACGTTCATTTTTAAATATTCTATTTGCCCGCCATTTTGTTCCGCCATCTCAAATAAAATTCATACCACAAATTAACACACTTAATGATTGTACAATATTTGAAATTAATGTAAAAAGTAGTTTTCTCGAGCTGATTGCTTAAATATTTTATTAGGCCGCCATTTTGTTTTGCCATCTTTAATTCATACCGAAATGTAACCAGACCGACAGACAGACCGCCGGAATTAAGAAAACATGTTTTTTTGGCATTTAAGAACCCTAAGACGTGAAGATCTATACATTTCTGGGAGACACCTTAAGACGATTACCAACCTTTTATTATGCCACCATTTTGTTGTGACATTTTAAATTCGTACCTCAATTTTACCACTTTATCTCTATATCACAATTAATTCTTGCCCAAAATTTGAAATCAGTCTAATAAGTAGGTTTTTGGGTTGGTTTTTTAAATATTTTATTACACCTCCATTTTGTTTCGTCATCTTGGATTTGTACCAAAATATTACCTTTTGATTTTTACGTACTATGCGCAAAAATTAAGATAAACTGGATACATAGCTTTTTAGTTATAGTTTTTTTGAGATATCACTAGGCCGTCATTTTGTTCGGTCATATTGCATTTTTAACAAAATATTATCAGGTCATTCCTATATGACCCTTAATTTTTGACCAAGCTTGAAGTCATCGGGTAAGTAGTTTTTAGCTATACCGCGGAAAGGCGACGAAATTGAGAAAACATATTTTTCGGCGTCTTAGAACTTTGAAACGTGAAGATCTACAGAAATCTTGGAAGGCGATTTTTCCACTATTACTGTACTTGACTTTTAAGAGTGAAGTAAAATGTAAATTGGTAAGTGACTAGTCTATTTAAATTGACACTTTTTTGGTGCAAATGTATTGCCACGATGTTTAGCAGGGCATTTTTAAATCCTTTGATGTTATATTTAGACATAATAGTAATAATAAATTAGTCTTAGAAATTGTTTTTACCTGCTTGTTTTAAAATAACATTTTGTTTTTAGTAGAGGGAATGTTTTTCATTAATTTTATAAATTCTACACATGCAAAACTATCGATATATCCAGTTTTGTCATCAGTAGACACGGTAAGTTGTGAAGATTAGTTATTTAGTGCAATTTAAGGCATTTTTAACGTTTTGAGGTTTAAAATGGCTAGGTCGGTCGGAATATTCATTCAAAAAACATTAAGTACCTAATTGAATTAATTATTTTGTATGTGTTATTTCATAAAAATAATTTTAATGAGCAATATTTAAAAACAAAAGAATTTTTTCTCACACGAATTTATTTCGGTTTACTGGTTTTGGAAGCTTCGTATTTGCGCCGCTTCTTCAGAACCAAATTCTTTGAGACTCAGACAATTTATTTCTGAAGAAAGGACGCAAATGCTAAGCACCCGAAACCGTTGTGAGAGAAAAGTGTCTTGTTTTCATATATCGTTCGTTTTTTATATGACTCACATTATGGGTGAACCACTAAGAAAACTAAACTAAAAAGACTATATCATGGATTAAAATATTAACAATACAAATACTATTTTAAATTAAGAATCTAAACAAACAAATTAGTAAACTAGAGGTTTACATTAAAACTTATTAAATAATAACTTATGTGGAGAACATTCACATTGAAAACTTATACTAGACACACTAATGTAAAATAATTATTCTATTATAAACTTAGTTTAAAATACTTCATACTGAAGTCAATATCTAATGCTAAAATACTATACCATAACGAAAAAAATATTTTTCCTTGTTTTGTCGTTACGTGAGTTTTCTTAATGCATTCAAGTGTATTTGTTTTGAAAGAGATTGTTTAATAAAAACCAAACTTATAATTTATTTCGGCATTTAATCCTTCAAACTTTTTTATTAGGGTTGCGTCATATTATGGTTATTTTTATAAAATGTTAGACTCTTCTGTCGGATTTGCATTGTCTTTATTTTCTTGGTTTTATAACCAAGAACGCCAAGAAAAGACGAAGAGAAATCTCAATTATTTAAAAATGCTCTCAAATAAATGTCGTTTGCTGTCCAAATGATAAAAGTATCATCCACATAACTAAACCAAAAAATAGATTTGATTTAAGCAGTATTTAAAGCGTGCTCTTTGAACCACTCTATAAATATTGGCGGTCCGAAGACGAAGAAATAAAATCTTGTGAGTAACGCCTATCTTTCACTTTAACTTGAAAGTAGGAGTACGGCAAAAGCACTCCAATAGCTCCATCACCCCATTTAGAGGTAACGTCTTTCGACATCAAGACTAACAAATTTGTATTCTTCTCCTAATGTAATGTCCTTCAGAATACTAACAAAATTCTCGAAACAAATGATCAAAAGTCTTGAAGGAAAAACACTACAGAATACTACCGAAAAATACAAGAAGCGCAAGTATACAGGATATTCATAAAATATAGTACCTACATCCCAGACAGGATATGCTGCAAGCTAACTCCACATTACAGCAAGCTATGCACCGCGTCTCTATGGTTTATCAAGAAGCTGAAAACACCGATTACTACCTCCAGGGATTCACAAGTACTTCGGCGAAATATTTATTAGAGATTCATTCAACCTTTACCATTTTAGAACATTTTAATATTTCGACAATTTCTAAACAATTTTGGATAATTTAAAATGATTTTATTGTGTTTGTTTTTGCAGCAACCGTAAATGGTTCGTTTTAGAACAACAACAACTAAATTAAAATATTATTAACACTGTTAAAAAATATAAGTTCTATTAATGAACAAAAAAAATGCAATTTGTTTTGGCCCACACTGTAATAATATATTTTTAGCCTACCATAAAGAATTATGTAACGTAACAAATTCCCCAATGTTAATTTTTAGAACAAAAGTACACAAGAAAAACAATTTTCCTATTTTTTTGTTTTTGTCGCTTATGATAAGGTTTGATTTTGTAAACACACCGACTTTTGGTGTTGTTGCTACTTAGACAGTTTGTTTCCTAATAAAAAAATCGGCAAATTTCCTTTACCCAAAACTTCCCTTATGAATATTTTTTTTTATTGGGAATAGTGAAGTGCCCAACCCAATTTATATATATATATATATATATATATATATATATATATATATATACCGGGTGTCAACGATATCGTTTTATACGATGCCATTCAATTGTTTTTTAGGTTAGGATTTTTTTATTTGGGTTAACGAAATATGGTATTAAGACACATATTTTTCATGAAAAAACAATTGAATATTACTGCCAGTTTTTCCGATATCAGAACCAAGTTAAGAATTTCAAATGGAACCCTGTATATTATTTTACATAGTTTGATAGAGCTTAGAATTACCTTTTCAATGACATATCACACGTTATATTTTTTTTCAAAATGGCGGACCAGGAAGCGCTTTTTCAAAATTCAATATGGCGGTCGTTTCCCGATACCGATGAAATTTTTGTTTAACAAATCATTAAAATATTAAACAAAATCGGGTTTTCAATGGATTTTAATCAAATTTAAAATCAAATTTTTAATTTATCAAAAAATTGGATAAGTTTAATTTTTTCTCTAAAATGTGAACTTTTTCTTAAATTTTCTCAAAGATTTTAAATAGAAAGGTGTATTTATTAAATATTAGTATTAAAGTATATCTTATTAGCTACACGAAACCGCATAACAAGCCGTATTTTTGCTTTTTGTTTCAGAAAAAATTGACAAAACCTTGCCGATATACATTTTTCCTAATACATAACATGAAACAAACACACACATATTATTAATCAGAAAATCCTGGAATATTTTTTATTGTTTATTGATAAGTAATTTTGTATTATTTTGACATTTTATGACTGTTGTCTTAGTTTATTCAAGAGAACATTAAATTGACATGCTCCTTATTTATGGGGAATGTCGCAAAAATTCAAGGGACACAGAGAGATTATACCAGGAACGCTTTCCGAATCGTGACGCTCCTTCACATGCATATTATCCTTGGCTAGTACAACATTTAAAAAATGAAAATAATGATGGTGTCCATGCTAATGGCAATGATGGTTTCGTAGTAAGCGAAGAAGTGGAAACAAACATTTTAGCGTACATCGAGTATGACCGTACAGCTTCCCTTCGTGAATTAGGCAAACAGTGCAATACGTCCCATCAAAGCGCCAGAAAAATTTTAAAGAAACACGGGTTTAAATCGTTTAAGTATCAAATTCACCACCACCTATTTGAAAATGACTTGCAAAGACGACTTATTTATTGCAATTGGTTTTTAGCTAATTATAGAATAAGTCCTGTGTTTCATCATAAGATTATTTTTTCGGACGAATCAAGGTTTACTAATCTAGGGATGTTTAATAGAATTAATTTTCGTTGTTGGGCAAAGGAAAATCAAAGATTAGTAAGAGAAGGTGCCTTCCAGGAACGTTTTGGAGTTAATGTTTGGTTAGGCGTTGTAGGACTAAGCGTTATTGGTCCAATATTATTCCATCAGCCTTTAACTGGCGAGATGTATTTGGACTTTCTCGAAAATGAAATTGAACATTTTATAAATAATTTGCAGCAAAATGATGATTTAGTTTACCAACAAGATGGCGCCCCTGCTCATAATTCAAGAATTGTTGCAAATTACTTGAATGAACGATTTGGTGAGAACTGGTTGGGAACCAATGGACCAATTCGATGGTCAGCGAGGTCGCCTGACCTAACCCCGCTTGATTTTTCTATATGGGGTCATCTGAAAGAAAAAGTGTATGCAACTCCTGTAATATCGTTGGAAATGTTAGAAAATAGAATAAGACGAGCCGTTGAGAGTATCTCAGAACAGCATTTACGAAACCTGCTCGCGGAAAATGTTGAGAGAGTTACACTATGCCAAGAACAAGGCGGACAGCGCATAGAACATTTAATTGAGTGACTTTTGTATTAATTGTGAAAGTTTGATTTTAAATTAGCATTAAACCCAATAAACACCCCCATATTTGTTTATTATTTCTACCTATAATTCAAAAATATCTTCGGTGTTAGAAAATGGCCGCCATATTGAATTTTGAACAAAAGCTTCCTGGTCCTCCATTTCGAAAAAAAATCAACTTGTGATATGTCAATGTAAAGGGAATTCTAAGTTCTATCAAACTGTGTGAAAAAATATACAGGGTTCTTTTTAAACTTCTTGACTTAGGTGTAGGTATTTCCGGAAAAACTGAAAGCCTACCGGTAAAATAAAATTAATACTACTTGTGAATTTTTCTCGATTTCCTACAATAAGACAGCAAAAATCATAAAATGTCAAAATAATACAAAATTGCTTATCAATAAAAAATATTCCGAAATTTACTGATTAATAATGTGTGTGTGGGTGTGTGTGTTTCATGTTATGTATTACGAAAAATGTATATCGGCAGAGTTTCGTCAATTTTTTCTCAAACAAAAAGCAAAAATACGGTTTGTTATGCGGTTTTGTTTTTGTTTTTTGTTTTTCTCAGTGTAAAAATGTAACGAAAGTTATCAGAAATGTCGATACAAAACAGTACTTTTGACGTTTCTGGTTAAATCTAATGAAAATTATAATGGCATCCCTATGCAATTGTTTCCAAGACCTACTTATCTTAGTTAAGTCATATTTCATGTTACTGCATCGTATCTACCGGTAAAATAAAATTAATACTACTTGTGATTTTTTCTCGCTTTCCTAAAATAAGACAACAGTCACAAAATGTCAAAATAATACAAAATTACTTATCAATAAACAAAAAAAAATATTCCAGGATTTTCTGATTAATAATATGTGTGTGTTTGTTTCATGTTATGTATTAGGAAAAATGTGTATCGGCAAGGTTTTGTCAATTTTTTCTGAAACAAAAAGCAAAAATACGGCTTGTTATGCGGTTTGGTGTAGCTAATAAGATATACTTTAATACTAATATTTAATAAATACAACTTTCTATTTAAAATCTTTGAGAAAATTTAAGAAAAAGTTCACATTTTAAAGAAAAAATTAAACTTATTCCATTTTGTGATAAATTAAAAATTTGATTTTAAATTTGATTAAAATCCATTGAAAACCCCATTTTGTTTAATATTTTAATAATTTGTTAAACAAAATTTCATCGATATCGGGAAACGACCGCCTTATTGAATTTTGAAAAAGCGCTTCCTGGTCCGCCATTTTGAAAAAAAATATAACTTGTGAAATGTCATTGAAAAGGTAATTCTAAGCTCTATCAAAATATGTAAAATAATATACAGGGTTCCATTTGAAATTCTTAACTTGGTTCTGATATCGGAAAAACTGGCAGTAATATTCAATTGTTTTTTCATGAAAAATATGTGTCTTAATACCATATTTCGTTAACCCAAATATAAATATCCTAACCTAAAAAGCAAATGAATGGCATCGTGTAAAACGATATCGTTGACACCCGGTATATATATATATATATATATATATATATATATATATATATATATATATATATATATATATATATATATATATATATATATATATATATATATATATATATATATATATATATATATATATATATATATATATATATATATATATATATATTTAATTATATATAATAAGTGGCCTAAGGCTGATTTTTTATATATTTTACTAGGCCGCCATTTTAGCCATCTTGGATTTGTACTAAAATATTATTAATTTCTATGTAACATTTGATTTTTGTGCAAAATTTAAGGTAAATTGGATAATTAGTTTTTAATGTTTTTTAAACATTTCACTAAGCCGCCATTTTGTACCGCCGCATTAAATTTGTACCAATATATTACTAGGTCATTCACATATGACTCTTAATTTGTGATTAAATTTGAAGGCAGTCGGTTAAATAGATGGTTAGCTATGCCGTGAACTGACAGACCAACAGACAGACCGATGCCTCTAATTTTTTAAATATTATATCAGGCCGTTATTTTGTTTCGCCATCTTAGATTCATATCAAAATTTTACCAGTTGATTTGTATACAATATTTGATTTATGTGCAAAATTTGAGGAACATTGGGTAAATAGTCTTTTAGTAATAAGTTGTTCAACATTTCACCAGGCCACCATTTTGTGCCGCCATATTATATTTTTACCAAAGTGTTACCGGAAAAACATGTTTCTCGGCATCTGAAACGTAAAGATCTGCAAAAATCTCGAAGGGTGATTTTTTTCAAGATTACAACACTTCTCTTTTATGAGGGAAGAGACACATTTTTGCAAAAAGGTGTTTTGCCACAACTTTTAGCATAATATTTTTTTATCATTTGATGCTGTGTTAAACATATTAATTATAATAGATTAGTGTTAAAAATTGTTTATACAAGCTTGTTTTAAAATGACATTTTGTATTTAGTATTAGGCTAGGTTTTTTATTCAATTTCAACTATTCTAAAAATTAAAAACTCTCGATATTTCCGGTTCTGTTATAAGTAGACAAGATAAACTGCAAAGATTAATCATTTAGTGCAATTTAATGCATTTTTAATGTTTAATGTTCTGAAACGGCTGAGTCGGCCGGAATATTAACTAAAAAATCAATAATCCATTAGGTAATTGAATTAATTACTCCGAATGTGTGATTCTAATGATCAGAATTGTTACATGGATTTATATATTAACAATCCAAATACTATTTTAAATTAAGAATTTAAATAAATAAATCAGAACATTAGTGGATTCCATTAAATCTCATTAAATAATAGCTTACGTTGGGAACTTACAAATTTAAAACCCACATTTATCGTATTTTATACTAGACACACTGATGCAATATTTAATATAATATAAACGCAGAAGACATAAATGACTTGTGTAAATAAGGATTATTAAAAGAAGGAATACCTTGATATTTATTTATTATGGACATTCTATTGGAAGTAATGGTTGTATATGTAATTATGAATAAAATTATGATTTATTAAAACAATATTATTTGATAGAATGAATTAAAACACAGAGTTCAATATGCTTTATCACTTACTCTAGTAGGACTAGCAGTAACTGCACACAAGATGCACGGTTTTATATTACATATAGTGTCCCAAATTTTGTTGTGTTGGAAAATATACTATGTAACAGATACAATTTATAGATATGAAAATATAATGCTTTTGATAAGAAATAAAAATACTAAAAACACTATTGAATATTTACCAAAACAAATTGGGTATTTTAAAAAGAACCCTTTTATCTACAGGTTTGTTAATCATAAGCAAGACTTTAGAAACACATATTTAGGATAATATGGGAATCTTAGGTATATTTGCATATTACCTGTTTTGCGGTTTTGTGTTATTCCAAATTTGCTTGGAGAAAAAGTTTGAATTGCTTTAATTGTTATTTATGTGTTATGGAAGGAATTATGGTTTATTATTTTAATGCTTATAGGTATAATGCAGACTTTTCTATATTGTTTAGCACTGTTTTAGAAATACCGTTTTTTTAGCCTATTTTTTTTTGTTTTCTTTCCCATATCACTATTGTATTACTTTTTGTGTTCTCGCATACCGAATAAAACTTTAAATAAGATTACTAAATATAGGTAAGCCACTAAATATGCATTTTTGCGTTTTGCAAGTGTTTTATAGTAATTTTGTAATAAGTTGATGATTTTAAATTAGTGCAAAAGGCTGTTGAGGACTAAGCCTTAAAGTAAATGTAATAAAACCCCTCCTTGCAGACAGCCTTTTGTATCCACCCCTTTTTTAAATCAATTTACCAACATTGCTAACAATTGCCAAGATATTTCTGCTGGCTACGGCAGACGAAATTTTTGAGAGCGAGTTTGTGTGAAAAGCCCCTTTTATCTCCAAGTACACCCACATTTATTGTCCAATTTTCTCAATCCCAGATGCGTTTAAGTGGAGCACGGTGTCAGTAAATTTGTTCAAAAAATATGCCTGTGGGTTGAGCTAAAGCGGGGTATTATTTACTAAAGTTACCCTTAAATATGATTTACAAAGCTGCTACGTGGTGTGTTTAAGCTAATGAGTCAATACATTTTTAGGGAGGGTGCAATCCATTTTTCCAATTTTTAAAAGGACAAAGCTTTTACATTCCTCCAAGCTTTCGGAACTTAATGGCGTGCAAAATACGTCCTCATTACTCCGTCAAATAAGGAGTAGGTTTGTCATACCCCACTTCTGTAAGGATCAGCGTATTCCGTTAATGACACGCTCTTGGATCAAAAGCTCCATACTGGCCATCTTATTTTATCTTTACAGACTATCTGGTTGGTAACTTGCTAATCTAGGTCTGCGGGAGCATCTTCAGCTTTTCCTTGGCATTCTCTTCCTTCTAGTTTGGCAGCTGGGGAGAAATGGTTCTACATAAATAACTCCGGGGTTTCGAATAAGTCGGTAGTATCACAGTATTTCTTTATTAAACCCAATTCCTAATCTTTGTATTTAGTATGGTTTTTGTACAACCTACTTGTATGTAATATCGTCTGACTAGTTTTTTAATCTCCCACAGATTTTTTGTATGCATCCTGATTTGATTCTATGTTTTCATTTTTCCTCTATTATTCAATTTTTCTGCTTTTCTCTTAACATTACTTAACTCCCGTCCCCACCACGTAGTCCTCTTTAATTTGGAGATGAGGCAACAGAATACGTTGAGAGCTTCATTTATGACGGTTTGTACAACATAATACCTGGTCTGGGGCTTCTTTGAAGCTTTTTACTACATTAGTAGTCCACGTATCACGAATATTTTTGTAGGGTTCATCTATTTTCTGACATCGAGTAAGAAACATGTCAATTTATGATGGAGTTATACATGTGCATCGTAGCTGAAATGCAATCAGTGCATCACCAGATCCTCCATTTCATAAGTGGCACTATTGGTGTGCCAGCAAATACAAGCTTGTTAATCATGTTGCCTTGATTGTAACTAACTAATTTTAGCAAATGTGTTTCGCTCCTTATAAAGTTGACGGCATACTGCTCCACTTTAATGCAGATTATTCTATACTCGTAGGGTGTTCCAGCTATGCATCGACTATGATAGTTAGATGTTTTACTTCCGTTCTGTAATATGTTTCCACTTTATTAGCAACATGATCACATATTTATAATAAAACTGGTAGATAAATATAAATTTGATATTTTTCCAACTCTACATCTTTTAAATAGTAAAAATAAATGCACCCTGTCAATTTAAAGATGATATCTACTTAGGCATCTAATTATCTGAAAGTGTCATTCTTGTGTATGTGATAGAAACTGAAAATGCTATATTATACCACATCGCAATTCTAAAAATTTCAATTTCTGTTTCTTAATAAAGCAAAATCGAGATTTTAGTCAAAGAGTTTATTAAAATCGTTTTTAATAAAACTTGTACATTCAGCAGAAGCAAACGTAATAAAGATAGAAACTGGCAGATTTTAAAATACCACATGATCATAACATAACTGTGTCCATTAACCGTAACATAGAGCTAAAGAGGCGTTAAAAAGCTAGTAACTGTATTGAAATGTTTTTCACAAATAATAAAGATGTCGAAAAACTTTCCGCCTGTTTTCTTATGTTCAGGCTTACAACAAATAAGAGATAGTAATTCCAATTTGGAATATGTATGTGAGCTTATTAAAAGTATTACAAGTCAGGCATAAACTAAAGAAATATTTGAACCTAACAGTTAACCATAAAAGACACATAAAAACCAGAGATGTGTCAATTTTGGCAAATGATTCCGGATTTGTTTTCTAGTTATGAAAGCTCGCTTCAAATTAGATTTTTTGGCCCTTAAAGTAGCAATTTTTAATGTAGATAGGCTATAACATAATTACTTGACCAAAAAATATCTTTTATGGGGTAATTAAACCTCCAACATTTTTTTGTATTATTGGATCGCCAAAAAAGTAGAAATATCTGTCAATTTTGTTGTCACAACGTAACCAGATATATTCTAGTATAGAATAGCTAGTATAGCTGTTTAAAATGCCAAACTATAACATTTTTAATCAATAGAAATCGAGGTTAGAATATGGTCAATAAGTAGGCATTTTTCTCAAATGCTAACCAAACATATTTTAGCAAGTATTTAAGTTTAATTATAGTAATAAGTTATTTTTCAAATTTACGTTTATAACCTATAAAACTATACTTAAACCAAACTGAAGATTTATTTAGAAAAATGAAATATAAATTATTTACCATAAAAAATGTCTAATAAAAAGTTTAACCACATATTATAGAAAAAGAAAACGCCGACTTGGAGTAATCGTCGTTTAATTTTGTTATGTAGGCCCCTGGGTCTTAAATTAGTAATTTTTTCAATGCAAACGAAGTAGGCATTTTTATTGGTAAAATTTTAGTAATTGTTGCTACATTTTTTTGGCTACATTTGAAAAATATTGCCATTTGATAAATATTTGCTTTGAAATTGGCGAATTTCAAGAAATATTTGCTTAAACAGCAGCCATTACTTGACCACTTAAAAAATATATATTCTTTCTACCTATAAAAATGTCTTTTCATGCATGTTTTTTACGTTATGGAGTCTTTAAACAATTGTCTTAGAAAAGTTTTTGGCCCTCCCAACCGTCAAGCTTCTTAAAATATGTGTTTCTACGAAGCCATGACTTGTTATCTTTGAATTTCCTCTTGGCTGATAAATTTAATATTTCTACATAATTTGAAACAATTGATGATTTATCAAATAAATGAAGAAAAGTCAAAAAATGAGGAATTATTTAGCAAAATTTTGGAAAAAAATGTTACTTGAATTTCGGCTGAAAAAGCGAAGTCCGAATTCAGCTAAAAAAGCTCGACAAAATCAAAAGAGAGGGTTTTAAACCTATAACTTTTTAAATTGTTACGATTTTCCACTAGACCTAAGATACATATGACGTATGCCTCACCAGGTCTTAGTCCTGACTATTTTCTTGGAGTGGTTCTCTTTAGCCTTTTTACCTGTGTGTGCTGGTTGCATGTTCATTGGAACTTGTAGCTATATATAATTGGGCGCCATTCTTGATAAATAATCAGTTTTTACCCAGACTCAACCTGACAAACTACGAAAAACCTCAATTGCTTTATATACCTAAACAAAAATATCTGAAAAATGTATATATTTAATTAAAATGCAAATAATATTTGATAAAGATGTTCAATTTTGAAATGCGACAATTATGGATATCTTTTGAATGGGTATAATAGTTGTATAAGGGTTTTTTTTATTTGAAAATTATATTAATTATTATGTGGATATATAGTTACATAAATCCTTACAAATGCAATTATATCACACGGAATTAATGGTTGTTATGCGATTTCCACATACGGGTGTACGTAATGACATTTGAGAAAAAAGTAATTAAATAATATTTAATTTATACCTTTAAGTTATTCAATTAAAACATTTGACATTGACAGATGAATTAAATCCTCAACTATCTTCGGTGATATGTGAAGCAAAATAACACCTTGTGAAGTCTAGGGCTTCTTAAGGAAATCTCTAGATCACATCAAGATCCTATCATTCCTCTCAAAACTCACCAAATGGCGTCAAACCAACAAAAAATTAAATCTTGAGCCCGAAAAAAAAAACGAAACTTGAAAACTTTTAATTTTTGGTCGTCCGGTTGATGTGCTCTTGGAAGATTCTGATAATGAGATATGTTTGATTGAACTCCTTCGGAATTTTCTTGATCTTCGACAAACATCGTTCACTAGTTACGTGTACCCAGTCAAGCGACCTTAGTCTGTCACTAGCACGGCAAATACAAAAAAAACGAAAAGGGAATAACAGAAGCAGAAGAAAAAATATACGAAAAAGAAACTAAACGCTTCTACGCCAATTAAATCACATACATATAATTAATGGCTTTGTAGTAATTAGTTTTCGTGTAATATTTCTTTTTAAAGTGGGAAACGAAAGGAAGAAGGCCTTTACTTCGGATTTGTTATTACAAATAATGTTATTGTTTACCGATATTTAAGTTATGGATTTTAAACGTTGTTGTATAAATAAGGCGGATACTTAAATTTTGTATTTATCCAACAGGATTCTTTCAGTTTCTGTAAGACTCGGTTTTGAAACCTAAATCCCCATATTAATAAATTACACAAATTTTGAGTTTCCTGAATTCTTTTACTTTCGACAAGCGAGAATTGGACTTTAATCTCTATTACTTGATTTGTAATATACGTTATAAATGGAATAATGAATAAGCACTATTAATATGATAAGTTAATACTGTCGATACCAAAAGCTCGGGGGAGTTAAAACAATATTTGAAGCCTGATCCTCTAATTAGAGATACAGGCAACAATGGCTTGAAATTTCGAAAAAAGTAGCAAAGTTGTCGTAAATAACTATATTTGACATTAAAAGACATTTTGGAGTAAAAGTTTACGTTAATCTTAAGGTATAAAAACTAACAATTAGATTATTCCCTCCCAAATACTGTACACGTTTTTTATTTTCTTTTTTAGATTAGTTTATATATCCTATAGGTATGTTGCTACAAGCTAGGCGACATTTTTTAAACATTTCTACTAGCTTGCCTCAAAAATGTTATAAAAGTCTACTTAATATAGAGCTTTTCTCCTGTTTTGTCGTAAATATTCGTTTTCCCTGTAGTTTTTTCATAGTAGACTTGTCGTGGTTCCTACTCGTATAGACACTTGCAAAAATCTAAATATTTGCTTGACTAATGTTGACGAGCAAAATCAATTGCAACCTCAAGAAGTATAACTGCATAAGAGCATTATATATACAATACAAAAAAATTACAGTAATAGAAAACTTAAATTGATTTATTTTAAACAAATTAAAATGTTTAATATTACATTTTCGTTCATAGTTTTAATTTTAAAATATATGAAAATATCTGAGAAGTTTTAGAAAATTTTCTGAAATTTCATCTTAAATTTACATTTTGATGTTTTTGGAAAAGTCAAACTTAACGACACATTTTTTTTTGAGATTTTTTTAATTTTCTCGGGAATTTTAAGAATTTAATTGGAGCTCTGCCGATTTTCTTTTCCGGAAAAGTCGGATCTCTACTTCTGGTCCCGGTTGGAAGGCAAATAGCTTATTGAGAACAAAACTATCTGCGTAGAATAAATTTAAACTCACGTTTCTCTGCCACATATAACTACGTAAAGCCTGCAGTATAATAGGTCGATGCTGATCGTTGACAGAACCAAAATTGGTTTCGTGAGTCGGATCTTCGGTCAAATATGAGGAGGGCACTTGATTTTGGAAATGCATTTTCGTTTAACATAAAATAATATTTACTTGCCGATAATCTTTATAAAAAACATATTTCTACCCAGGATATTTTTCTAGTTATTAAATCAAACACGTTTTAGGCTGTTATTGTTTATGCGTTTTAGAAATATCTTTTTATATTTTTACAGAAAAATAATACAATTTACAATTGATAAATCAGACTTCATCAAGTTTCTAATTAAGTTCTCTAACACTATAAGTCCTTTTAAACTCGCACACAAAATTGTTGTATGGAATATATATGAACAAAGGTTATCCTAGTCGACAGAAACAATTTCCACTTTCCTAAAATGAACCATTATATTCGGGAACACAGATTCTAGGCGTGTATACTATCTCCATTTTATTGTCTTAAGAAGATAGCGTAACTTAATACATATTGTTTTGTTTAACTTTAATGTTTAGGATAATATTTAGTTTGATGTGTTGGTTTGGGCAAGGGTCTTATGAGAATATTAAGTAAGAAAAAGGCAAAACATTTTGTATTAAAAATACATAGAATTCTTAAATTAAAACATTAAAATGTAGAAATAATAAAGAAAACCTATTTTATAGAAAATGTGTTTTACGCAGATTATCCGTGCGTCACCTGGCTTGTTTTGGAACTCCTGAATTAGCGAAACTGAAATAGAATAATGGATTAAGTGTGAAAAAAATGATTCAGGATATCAACTTATGGGTAACAGTGATTTAATTAAAGATGTTTTAAGTCAACCGTCCAAATTATTACAGCTTAATTCAGTCAGACAAAGAAGATAACACATCAACAACCAAACGTGTAATGAATCGGAACGCTTTTAGGAGTTCTTTAAGAGAAGATCACCAGTTGCTGAGGCAACTGTTGATCTTCTCTTAAAGAACTCTGAGCCACAGGGATCTGCTTACTTGGTTAATATTTTAAACATAAGCTAAATACGACAAAAAATAAAGCAAAGTAAAAAAATGAAAAGCAGAAAAAATTAAAATATCAAATTTTGAGTTTGCATGTTTTGCATATTTGGTAAAATAAATAAGTGTTTTAGTTGTCCGTGTTTCTCGAATATCCATGAACCGGTTACATTCGAGCAGGATAATTGTGGTTTTACTATATACTATCTTTTCACACATATTTATGGGACGCCATTTTCACTCAACAAATTGGATTTGTACCAATATTTTACCAGTTACATGTCCCGCTGGATTTTTGTGCATAATTTAAAATAAATTCATGACGTAGATTTTTACACTGATCTATTAAACATTTCATTAAACCGTCATTTTGTTCCATCATGTTGAGTTCGCACCAAAATCCATTTTCACATCTAATTTTTTTGCAAAATTTGAAGTCAATTGAAAAAAAAAACGTTCTTTTAGGCTGATTTTTTTAAATATTATTTGGCCGCCATTTTGTTTGCCCATCTTGAATTCGTACCATAATTTTAGCAGTTTATCTCTGTTACAATTATTTCTTGCGTGTCAAAATTTGAAATCAATTTAGTAAGTAGTATTTTTGGACTGATTTTAATATTTCATTAAACTGCCATTTTGTTTTGCCATCTTGGATTTGTACCAGTTCAGCTATGTAGAACCTGAATTGTGTGCCACATTGGAGGTAAATTGGAAAATTAGTTTTTTAGAAATAGCAATAGGCCGCAATTTTGTTCCAGCACACAGGATGTTTACCAATATGTTACCAGGTCATCCTCATAGGACCTTAATTTATGACCAAAATTTGAAGTGAATCGGGTAAGTAGTTTTTTAGCTATCCCGTAAGCAGGCATACAGACAGGAAGGTAAGCAGACGGATCGACAAACCAACGAAATTGAGAGAACATATTTATACTTCCCTCCTAAAAGGGAAGTATTGTAATCTACACATTTTGGGGAGCTTACGGTCTGTATGTCGGTCTGCCTGTCGGTCTGGCATAGCTCAAAAACTGTTTATCCAATTGACTTTGAATTTAGGTCGAAAATCAACAGTAATAAGGGGATGAAACTGTTATATTTTAATGAAAATCCATTATGACGAAACAAAATGGCGACCTAATGAAATGTTTAAAAAATTATTCTTAAAAACTACTTATTTAGTTTACTTGAAATTTGGCATAAAATTCAAGTATTACATAGAACTGAACTGGTAAAATTTTGGTACGTATCCAAGATGGCGAAAGAAAATAGAGGCTTAATAAAATATTTACAAAATCAGCCTTACTTATCGAATTGATTTCAAATTTTGAGCCAGAATTTAGTATGATATAAAGATGAACTGGTAAAAGTTTGGTACGAATTCAAAATGGCGGAACAAAACGGTGACCAAATAAAATGTTTGTTATCGTGATAAAAATCCCACTCCAAGGGTTTACATAGCTTCAAGTTTTAGCGTCTCAAGATGTCAAAAAAACATGTTTTCTCAATTCCGTCGGTCTCTCTGTCTGTCTGTCAGTTTGCGGGACACTAAAAACCGATTGACTTATGGGGATAACATGGTAGCATTTTGGAAAATATCTAATATGTCGGAATAAAAGGTGTTAAAAAAAACGTACACTGAAAAAAAATTATCGAAATTATCTTAAATTTTCCACAAATACAACTGTTACATAGAAATGAACTGGTAACATTTTGGTTTGAACCTAGATCGTGGCAAAGTAAAATATTTAAAAAATCAGCTTGGAAAAATTACTTATTAAATTAATTTCAAATTTTGTACCAGCATAAAATCTGGTACAGAGATAAACTAGTAAAACTGTGGTACGATTTCAAAATGGCGATCAAATAAAATGATTAAAAAAATCAGCGTAAAAAATTTCTTATTCAATTGACTTTTTTAATGACGATCAAGATCACATTATCATAATCTCAAACGTTTTAAAAAAAATACATTTGGATTTTTTCAACGTTTAGTGTCCAAGAACTCGAAAAAATTTTCTAGAAAAATGAATTTTAATTTATATACGGATGTGTGTCTTAGCATAATTTGCGCGAACGAGAACGAAAACGGTTGAACCGAGTCGTGTTAAATTTATGGCAAAAAAAGTCACGCCAGAAATGGATTTTGGACGTCAAGACCGTAGATCTTCGATATTTTAAATGAGGTCGTAATATGTAAAAAACTCATAATTTAGAAACACCCAAACTGATTTCTGTCAAATTGAAAACAGATATAGTTAGGTAAATGTTTTAACATAAAAAAATTCCGGAAGTCATTGGTGTTGATACATGATTTTTTTGTCGAATATATATACAGGGTGTCCCAAAAGGTCCTACCAATAATTTAGGAATACAAAGATTCGATTAATATATCGCGGTTTAGCCATACTTACCGTAGTCCAAAAGTTAATATTAAGGAAGACACAGGGTCATCAATTTAAAATTTTATTTTCGATTTTTTTAAATAATATCCCTAGTTTTTGAGATATTAAAGTGAAAATTGGTGATAACGGATTTTTTATAGCGAGTAATAATAATACGCCTACCATTTTGATGTAACTTGTAGAGGGCGCTACGAACGCTACTTTTTGTATTTAAAAATGGTCTAACTTTTTTGAATACAAAATTAGAAAAAATATTTATCTTTTCTTCACAAAAAAGCTATACCTTATAAATCTACCTAAATTTTACCGTTTTCGAGATATTTGCTGTTTTATTACTTGAAAAAGCCCCGCGTACTCACCATTCAGGATATTCGAGTTTTATCATTTTTATAAAGTAGGCTTTTATCAAACAAGAAACAATTGGAATAAATGCATCTGTCGCAAAGAAACATACTAGCATTATTTCTGAACGATTTATTAAAATTTATAAAACTTGTAATATCCTAAATGTTGAATACATTAGACTGCATCAAGTAATAAAACCGCAAATATCTCGTAAACAGTGAACTTTAGATAGATTTATAAAGTATAGCTTTTTTTGGGAAAAAAGTCAGTAGAACTTACTTTTTTCTATACAAAGTTCCATAATTTTGTAGTATATAAAAGAATTACAACAATATTTTAAGAACAAAACAGCGAAACACGTTAAATTTATTTTATTTTTTGTGCATAAAATAATGTGTCTTCCCTATACAGGATAGGACTAAAAGCATGAGACATCATCAGAAAATAAAAAAATCAAGTGTAGTGCTCACACTTCTAATGACTAATTTTTTGTCAATTTTCAAACATTGATAACTTTTAAAGTTTAAGATGCTTTTTTTTTGTACCTGCTCTCTTTGTTATTATGATTTGTATGATATTCAATTACTATGAGCCATATCTTAGAAAATTTTACAATTTTGAAGCTTTCTGGATTTTCAAGCCTTGCTTTATAACAAAATCAAATTTGAATTATATTTTCACGTTTCCTGGTTATGTGTTTGTTATTTACTTTTAGGTCTAAGATAAGTGATATTTATTTTTATTGGATAATCAATAGCGTACGAGGAAAAAAAATATTAATTGTGGGAACTGCGTAGAGACTATTGCTTTTTCGCTTCCCTCGTAAAAGGGAAGTATGTAATCATGAATATTCACCCTCCCAGGTTTTTAAAGATCTTCGCGTTTTTTGATCCCTAGATAACAAAAACACATGTTTTCTCAATTTCGTCGAACAGTCTGTCTGTCTGTTCACGGCATAGCTAAAAAGCTTCTTATCCAAGTGACTTCAAATTTTGGTCCAAAATTAAGGATCGTGGAAATAAAATGGCAATATTTTGGTAAAAATCTAATATGGCGGAACAAAATGCCAGCCCAGTGAAAAACGTTATTATTAAAAACTACTTTGGCATTCAATATACCTAAAATTTTAGTACGAATCCAAGATGAAGATGGCAAAACTACTATATATAACTATGAATAAACTACTTATTAAATTGATTTCAAATTTTGTTCAAAAATTAAGTATAATAGACAGATGATCGTGAAAATTTGTGATACGAATTCAAGATGGCGGAACAAAATGGCGCCCAAATAAAATGTTTCTAATCGTAAAAAAAAAACCCCATTAACCTCAAATGTTGGTCAAAAATGTTATATGGACCTTTTTTGGTAAAAATGCAATATGGCAGAACAAAATGGCGGCCTGGTGAAAAACTTAAAAAAAGTATTACTAAAAAACTAATTATCCAGTTTTTCTCAAATTTTGCACAAAAATCAGGTGTCGTATATAAATGAATTGGTAACATTGTGCTACGAACCCAAGATGGCGGCTTAATAAAGTACTTAAAAATTCATTCTGAAAAAACTTATTAAATTAATTTCAAAATATGTGCAAACATTAAATGTGATATAAAAATAAACTGGTACAAATTCAAGATGACCGAACAAAATGGCGGGCAAATCCAGGGAAGTTACGGGCACAAGAAATTTACCGATTTTTAAAATTACTTGCTGCCAATAATGCACAAAAAAATATACCACCAGTGTATCATTATTTTTTATCGTTCGATTTTCGCATGGCAAATTTCAAAGTAAAGCAAATTTTTCCGCTAGAATACAAGGAATAATCGAAAAATTTAATAACAAAAAAATGTATTTTTTTAGATGTAGAAAAGAATATAAAAATAATTAATACCTGTCTGGTAAGTTTTTGCGTTGTAACCGTGCACTGTATTTTGCATAAATAGTTTCATTGAATCGCGTTAAAGCCCTATACATTACACTTTTCAACTAAAGATGCTAAGTCGTCAAAAAATAATAAGGTAAGAGGTTCGTTATAAATTTTGATTTGACTTACGACCTGGCTTTTCAAAGCTGCCACGGTAATAGAAATCTAGCTGGCGATTCAATCGTACGCATTTCGAAAATAATAAAAACAGAAATTAAAGTTAAAAAAAAAACTAGAAAAAAACTCTTTTATGAGTAACGCACTAAGGAGCACAAAGCAATGTAATATTCATAAAATGTTTTCATATCTTGTATAAATAAACATATTTGATTAATACCATTTTGCGAATATTTAGTTTTCCATTATTTAGAAAATCTCTCAACGCGAAAATATACGAATTATAAATAAATTCGTTTAAGGCAAAGGTCCTATATATTGACAGGTTTGGTTCTTAAAGCAAGACCTGCAATTTGAGTAATAACGAAGTTTGAGATAAATAAAAAACCCGTTTGGGGTAAATATTCATAAATATGTATTATTAAACTAAGTATTAATGTTCCTTTTTAATGATATACCACAAAAATTATAGCTAACACGTTTTTTAAATATACAGGAACAACTGTTTTTTGTTTAAGTATAAATGCAGCCGTGCACTTTAAAAACAATCCACCAATTTAAAAAATAAATGGGTGCGTGGCAGACACGTGCATAAAACGTGAAAGTTTACATATAGAGGAATAGAGTAGGGTACGCAATTCTAATCTATTCGATTATTTAACTAATCATCAATTACTAAATATAAACCTTTGATCCACGTGAACGATAAATAAAATATTCAATAATTCACTCAGTTGATAAAAATAAATAATAAAGTAAATAATTTTAAACGACTCATAATTGATGCATTTAACCTCCTTTGTCTTAAATGTAATCAACTCGACTGGGATTCAATTATAATGGTCAGCATCTTACCTATCTTCTTGCGAACACCGTTTGTGATTATCTCAATACAAATACAAAGTTTTAAACGATATCCTCTATGCACTTTTTATTACGTTTTGATGAGTTATCAACTTTCGGAGTATTTTATGAAAGTTTTGTTATTTTTTTACATTTTCTTGTAAAATATATTTGATTATTTTTTTACCACTAAATGCGAATTTCATTTAATAATTTAAAACATATTCATGTAACGTGAAATTACCTTTATTACGATTGTGTGCATAGAGGCGGTCATAAAAAAACAATAGAAATCTGGGATGAATGTCAGAGTAAATTACCGCCATTGTTATATGTATATAATGTTATAATGTATAATGCAATATAATACGTTAAATTCCGCGGGAGCAAGCAAACTGCTTAAAATTACTAAATAAAAGTAAAAGTGCAGGTCTGCATTTGTTCATAACGATAATAATGGTCCCTGTA
Organism: Kuschelorhynchus macadamiae; assembly: GCA_030620095.1. NCBI lineage: Eukaryota > Metazoa > Arthropoda > Insecta > Coleoptera > Curculionidae > Kuschelorhynchus > Kuschelorhynchus macadamiae. The sequence continues at coordinate 474,319 of JAUTXW010001856.1, forward strand.
CATTTAGTAACATTAGTGTGAATAATATATTATTAAAAAGGAACGCATTAATATTGGATCAAAGTATTGGATGCAATATTGCTTCTGATACACCTGGTTTACAAAACACACACATTGATAGAATAATTTGGCTTTGCAAAAAATATTTATAGGCCTAGATTTTTTCTTAAAAAGTAGTTCTTGATTTATTCAATTAAGGAATACAGAAATTGTTAAAGTAATGGAAATTTGTCCGCCAAATAAACCTTATCCAAATATCGAAAAAATTGCATGTACATTAACGAAAATGCTGGTCTGTTTTTTTGGACACTGTATATAAATAAATAAAATATTTTTTTAATTACGTTTTGTAAATATAAATTTATAATTTCGTTCAATTAATCTCTCAAGGCGAGAATATACAAATTATAAATACGTTTTTCTAAGACAAAGGACCTCTAAATTGAAATATTTGGCTCTAAGAGCAAGACCTAGGATTTGGGTAATAACGAAATTTAAGAGAAAATAAAAAACCGTTCGGGGTAAATGTTTGTTCTTAAAACTCATTTAATACTTGAATTTAGTTTGGTTTTTATGCTACAGACTGTTGAAATATATATAAATAATCTTTAGGATCGCTACATTATTTGTATTATTTAAGAAGAACATCTCGGATTCTAATCAGTGTATAGCTGTGCCACCGTTCCTAATGATATTACAGATGACGTTCTGCGTGAAAGTTATTATAACAACAAAATAAACACCTTAGCCCTTTTTGACTTTAGCAAAGTTTTTCTCGTACTCAATATTTTTTCTCTTACTAACTATCTTTTTTGAAAATTTATCTCGTCGTATTGAGGTGGTAGGTCGCAACAAGTAGTTTTGAATGGCAAGGTTTCCAAAAGGCAAGTAATAACGTCTGGTGTTCTACAGGGAAGTATACTTGGCCCTTATTTAACTTATATATCCTACAATTCACAGACATAAAATACTACCATTTTCATCTTTACGCAGACTATGTCTAAATCTACTTGTCTTTCTATTAAATTATTATTAAATATTCTTTATTGGCTTTCCATATTTGATTATGCATCAAAAATACAGTCCATTTTTGTTCTTTAAATCTAGAGTTAAGGTATCACTAGAGCGAATCATCATATAGATAGTGACCTAAGTGTCATATGTGAAACTTTAACCGATTAAATATTAAAAATTATTTCTAGAAAATCCTTATTCTATTCGGCAACCGGTCACATTGCAACTTGGCCAAAGTCAACCTAAAAGATAACCAAATAGACAATGCGTTTGTATCTTTGGTTGACACCTGCAAAAGTCGGGGAATACTGCTTAACTGCAACTTACGTTTTAAATAGCATGTAACTAATTAGCTAAAGGTAGCGTACTCAAACATAAAATTACTTTTTTCGTACCACCACTATTTCATTCTAGGGACAAAATAACTTTTTCTGATTCTCTTGTATTATCAGTTTCAAATCATTGCAACTGCATTTACAGGCCTTGCCTTGAAAATATTGATGTTAGGCGAATCCCGAAAGTGCAATATAGCTGTCATCTATATTTACGAAATATCTGGGAGAAACCATATTTCACATAAGTTAAAAGTTAGCTGCTGGTAATACAGTTTACATTGTTTACAACAGGTGAAAACTGCATAAATATAGAAAACCTCAATACATTTTTAAAAATCTCCGAGTTTGTAGAAACGTTCATAATCGAAATTTAAAAAACAATCATATTTTTACAACTCCACAACATCATAAACAGCTCTTTACTTAATAGATTATTTTATTAAAATTTGTGTACTGTTATAAACTCGATGCAACACAGATCAGTCCTGTTTTTCTATTAAGCATATTATAAAGAAAGAATTTATTGAAGCATCAATACATTTTCATAGTAATCATCTATTATTCGTATGTTTTATAAAAATACCGATGTTCTTCGAAGGTCTCAAAGTCGGAATCCTAGGTACCAAATGTCACAAACAACCTACCATTATACTCGTATGCTCTCCTATACTCTATATAACAAAAAAAATCATGTTTCATAAATATTGCGTTGAGTCTTTTTAAACCCTGTATAATTAACATTTGAATGTATGTAAGGTTTACGCCTAAAATCGTTAATATACAATAAAATATTCAAAACACGGCTGAAAACCGCAACGTTATATCTCTCCTCGTTTTAAAAATATTCAACTTTAAATTTTACCAAAAATTCCGCTTGTGCCGTTTGCTCTGCCCAGCTTTCTATATTTTTAAAGTGGTGTATGAATTAAAAATCTAATAATTTTTTTAAATAATACAATGGCAGTGTCTTATATTTTAATCAAGTTGCGTCTAGATTATTTTTGGTACGATTGAAATTAAAAATACTATATATAGCAAAAATAAGAAACAATAACTGAATTCAGTGATACTTACCCTTGAGGTACTGGAAGTTTCAATTCTAAATTCTTCCTCTTAAAATAACGAAACTTTTCTAAACTAAACTTTACTTTTTAACTTTGACACATCGGATTTTTCACGACTACAAATAATATTTTTCTGAAATCCCAAATTATGAACTAATACGTTTGTCAATGTTCATAGTACTATTTAATATCACTGTTATTGTGCATCTGAATTTATCCACTTTCATAAGACATTAATCACGCTATTAGAATGAAGAAAAATTTAATTGGGAATTACGAAATTTGAAATTAATTTGAACAAATTGTTTAGTTACATTTACAAATATTTATTTCTAGTTAGTATTGTATAGACTTATATACTGAGTGTGTCTTCGCCTTCGATATCGCCCAGACCAAAAGAGATACAAAGAAAAGTTTTTTGAAAAGTTATAGGATGTAATAAGGGGTATAACGTAAAAATATTTTTTAATAACCCAGGTGTTCTAAAAACTAGATAATAAACAAAATGTATTTTTTAAATAGGACACCCTGTATATTTTGCTCCATTTAATTAGCAAGAAAAAAAGCTTTAGACTGGTATTTGCTTTTTCAAATTATAGTGCTCTGTTGCTAGTCAATTGATTTTTGAGAATTATAAGAGATTCGTTAAATAAATAACAATTACCCATGGAGTTAACTAAGGTTCACATAATTTTGACCGTAAGTACACTTTGGTACCTGGTACATAATCATACTATCATTTGGATAATTTACTATACAGGGTGTTCATGATAGCATGACGAATTCGGCTGATTTAAATATGCATTATTTCATTTTTTTTTAAATAGGACACCCTGAATTTTTATAATTGTTCAGATTAACCTTTTAAATGCATTTGTTTTTTTATGTATGTCCTATACCCAAATATACTTTTTGAAATATTTTAAATTTTATTTTAACTACGCGATAACAGGTAAGTTTTATTTTAATCAAGACTATCATTAATACAAATAGGTTAATAGAACTAATAAAAACCATGTACTTTAATTTTTTTGTGTAGTAAAAAATAATCATTATTTCTTTGATATCAAAAAACATTAAATATAATTGATGATAATATTTACAGCAAACTAAATATTAAGTCAGATTTTCAAGTTTATTATAAATTTATTGTAATAGTAGTTCGTTAAAATATTAACAACTAACTAAATATTAAAACTTTCTACAGGTTTATTCATGACACAGCTAAATTAAAAAATAAAACAACAGGAAGTAAATTCGGAGTAAAGCATAATTTTTTAGTCAGTTGTGAATTTGATTAGAAATAATTATTGTTTGCAAGCAATATCCAACTTGTTGAAAATTTTAATTCTAATTGCATTTAAGATATTATAAATTATGTTCACTACGACCTTTAAACTACAAGCACGAATTCGTTTTTCAAAAGAGTCACTCACTCTTCTTAACATCCTGGTGTGATTGTTTGAAGTACCTCCCTAATTCGATTTTGCATATCTTCTCTTGTTGTAAGGACTGTCTTGTAAACTTTTCCCTCCACATATCCCTATAAAGACAATCCAGCTCGATTAGGTCAGAAGATCTTGCTGGCCATGCCACTTGACCACCTTTTCCAAGCCAATGATCATCGAACCGTTGATTTAAAAAATGCCTTACTGGCAAACTGTAATGAGGTGGCAGTCCAACTTGTTGATACTACATTCTCTCACGAGAAACTGGCAAGCTATTTTAAAGCACTTCCAAGTCGTACTGTAAAAAAATTAAATTAAAGTACATATTACCGGTTAGATTTCCTTCAAAAAAATGTTGTCCAATGATGTGATTTCCTATTATACCTGCCCATACATTAAGAGTCCATCTAGGTTGATAGTTAACTCGCATGAAGAACGGGTTGCTGGTATCGTGGTAATTGAAGTTGCATGAAGTAATGTTTATTTGCACAACCATTTTTATGAAATGTAGCCTCATAACTAAACATAACGTATTCGAAGAACTAAGGTTGCTGCTGAATCGTACTTCACTTCGTATCATTCTTAATGCAGATGATGCACTAAACGGAAGTTGTTCGTCAAGCAGCCTAGAACTTTTGTGAGGATCTTCAACTTCACTTCAAGCCAACATAAACTTCTTTTCATCATTAGTGCCTGGTTTGATTCTTTTATGTATTTCATTGAGGATATGCCTGTGTGTTCAAACCTCTCCTTTAGACTATTGGGTGAGGATATCTTCTTTGTAGATATTGTTGTGCATAGATTCTGGATGCTAAAAATGCATTTGTGTGCCCTTCTCCCAAAGTACATGTCATGTTAATAAGTTCTTCATGCGAAAAATTCATGATTAAGTAATTACAAATGTAATTACTTCATTTCTGGTGAAAAATAATTATTAATTTTAAAATAATAAGTGATCTTTCTCTTCTTAAGAACAAATAGCACGCTACAGTAAAAAACACTCATTTTGACGGTACATTAAAAAATTTACCGTTTCCGCATAGTTCAAGATTAAATTTAAAAAATTGTACCAAATTATCCAAATGGTAGTATGAGTATGTATCAGGTACCAAAGCGCACCTACGGTCAAAATTATGTGAATCTAAGTTAACTCCATAAGTAATTGTGACTTTTTGAACGAGTCCCTTATATTTCCCAAAATAACAGTAAAAAATCAATTGATTAGCAAAGCAGCACTATAATAATTTAAGAAACCAAATACACACAAGCTTTTTTCTTGCTGAATATAATGGCGTAAACACGTAAATGTCCATGTACAGTGACCTATTTAATAAAAATACATTTTATTTATAATATATTTTTTGGCACACCTGGATTAATACATTTTTTTTAGGTTATGGCCCTTATTGAATTCTATAACTTTCTTCTTTTGGTTTGGGCGATATCGAAGGCGAGCATGACGCGCCCTGTATAATATAGGCTACCAATTTTATGAATACAAAAATTTTATATTTTATGGTTTGGTTTTCCAACAATATTATTTTGTACAGAGCAGTACTTTTTTTAACTTTGAGCATTAAAACCAAAGGCTTCGTCATTAAAACTGGAGGCCTTTGGTTTAAAATTAACAAGAATTATCATCTGTCCTACTTTCTTAACGTCCCATACTCGACAGCGCGACTACCAGTTTGCTCGTTGGTACAATTCGAAATTGGACTTTCAGCATAAGATTTTTCATTCGTATTTAGCTATGTAGTTTTACCTGTTGGTTTATGTATTACAGGTTGTACCAAACTGTTTGTAAAAATTTTTAGCACACACTTGATCGAAAGGTGCAGTAATTTCAATCAAGTAAGATGAACTAAAATATATATAATATTAAATAAAAATTAAAATAATTAATGTTCAGAACTTGTAAAGATCCAAATTCCAGATTTATACAAAAAACACAATAAAAACTTTATTGTCATCAAAAGAGCGTTTTTAATTTATATGGGATTTTATATACTGTTTATTTCTAGATTTTTCATATCCCTATAAGACAAAAATTCTATCAAAAACCGACCGAACAAGTTGCAACTTGTTCAGCTGACCTCACATTTCCACATGACTTTATCCTCAGTTTAAAAAAGTTTTTGTTTCATATGCAGTAATTATTTTCAAGAGTGGAATACTAATTTTTAAGGTGCAGATGCTTTTCACTGGGTAATAATTATGTTGCTAAACAGTAATTTATATCTCCGAGATAAATATCACGTCCAAATCACAGGGAAGAAAAAAAGGAATATTATCTGCTACTAGTGATTATATTGCTAATTTTTTTTTATCATATCAGTGATTACATCTGCATGATGAAGATTGTCTGCCAACCATATATGATATTAAAAAAAGAATTGAACAATGCGAACAAAATTCTAGATTTAATTCAATATTTAAAATAGGTGTCTTAGAAAATTAAAACAATGTTTTAATTTTCTAAATAGAAACATGATAAGTACCGAAATATTTAAACAAAATTGTGCTTTGAGAGTTACAGCTTATAAAACCCATTTCAGGTCATTTAGGCACAAATAAATTATTATAGAAAAAATTTACGTTATTATGTTAGGTTTCTAATAGAAATTACAGAACAGAAATACATAATGATGTCGTATTAATTTATAGTTTGAATAAATTCGCAATTCGTGTCACAAAATAGCCCAAATTAAAAAATGCTTTTAATTAAATAGTTAAAGTTCAATACTAATTAGTGTAATATTAACATATTATTTCATTTATAACAAGTGGCAAATATGCGCAACAAACACCAATGAGTGTGCCAAATAAACTGACTCTATCATTACTAAATTCCTCAATTTTATTTTCAGTCAGATTATTCTTTAATTCTGGATCGCAGATTTCCGAGACAAATCATTTTAGCTCACGTCTTTTGCTCTAGCGGTCTCATCAATCACTATATATCTCATTGCAGCTGGAAGATTAAAGTTAAGTCTCGATAATCAATTTGTTGGCCGTAATATCTCGGTTATTGTTTGGAGAAAGGTTCAAACGCTAAGAAAATAAAATGACGGTGATTGCCCTCCATATAACCGATTTTTCCATATTCATTTTTAAGTTCAGGCTTAATTTGCATATTCCTAGATATTATATTGTTTATTAAACTAAAATGTTGTACGATACTCTAAATAAACTGGGCTTTCTTTTTATATTTCTTTTGATAAATGATTGAATTTTTTTGTATATAGAAAATCTTAGTTAATCTTACGAAAAAAGCAAAAAGTTTGAGCTATAAATTTATTTTTTTTCAGACTGTTAAATTTTCATAGGTGCCAAGCAAGTCTGTAATTTCGCAATTTCTATTTTGATATTCAAACAGTGGCATAGATATCGCGTATGTTTGAGACCACTGGTTTTTTAAAAATATGTATATTTTAAGCGTTTCAATTCTTACTCAACTTTTGACGAAAAAAGCTATACTTTTTATAAAAAAATGTGCCGTTTTCAAAGTATAAATAATATTAAAACAAAATAAAAACTTACACTGGTTAGGCATTCTATATATATTGTATGTTTATCGATCGTCTGTTTACGTGTTTTTAATATTGTTAGTATTATGTGTCTAGTGTTGAAATGCTGGTAAAATACTGCATGATTAGCTAACTTGTGTTCTATAATAACTAGCAGCAAGCCAAGAAAGTGAAAATTGTCTAAGTATTTGACTTGAATAGATCAGAAAAATATTAGAATAAATATAATTTAAAGTTTTTATCGCCAACTGATATACCATTATTACCAATGTTAATTGAATAAATTATTTATCTATGCTTTCTATAAGCACGCAAAATGGAAACTAAACTGGTTTGAAAGGTTTAGCAATACATAATATTAGTGTTAGTTAGCAAAGACACTTTATAATCATAATTTTACACTTACTATTTTGCTTGTGTTTTCCTCTTTTAGTAATCTTTGTAATTCTCTTTGAAGTCGTCCAGGTAGAACCCCAGGCGTAAAACGTGTGGCCCGATTTTATTGTGTCTTTATTATTTTGGTTTGTGTAAATTTAAACACTGTGTTTTTAAGTTATATTAACATATTTTTTGTTTAACTTAAACTTAACCTATGACATGATCTTTTTCGCTCTTTTTTTAATCTTTGATCAGTTTATAATACTTATTATTTTGCTTTTACGTAAACTGATTAACAAATTACCAAAATATATGATACATTCAAATGCTACAAGAACAAGTCATTTAATAATTGAAAATGCATAGTATATCACAATGGAAAAGAACCAAAAATTATACCAGTTCCTAAACAAAACATGATATTTTGTTCTAATTCATGCAAGGAATTTGCATATAAAGGTGACTATGTTAATAAAGGAACTTAAGGCCCAGCTGAACTTGAAGAATATATCTTTACAATGCATAAAAATAAACTCCTGAGCTTCGGAACATAGGCAATCCATGGATCTGAATTACAACAAAAAATTGATGAATAGAGCAATGTAACACATGGCTTTGAAAATAAGAAGTTAGTGAATTCAAGACAGAGAATTCAATAAAAATTCAAAAGTAGAAAGCTGTACAGAATACACAGCTATAGAATCTTTAGCAGAAAATATGCGTCACAGAAAGCCACAAATACTGATATTGGGTAACAAAGCCTGTGTCCATGGTATGTTAATGAGTGTTCAACGATTCACCAATTCAGGATACGATATCAACTAATAATTCAATTACAACAGAATTGATGGAAGAAAACAGTATTAGTTTTTGCAGCGAATTCATAAAGACTTTGTATGTGCCAATGTTTGCAAGATCTCAAAATGCAGCCATTGCTAAACTACCATCAAATGGACTATTATCATACTTTATAAATACACACATGAACAGAAATCTTATCTGTGTTGGTTCTTCTTATCACGACAATAAAAATAGTATATTCTAGTATTTTTTATATAAGATCAACGTACAGCTGAAGATTATTATTCAAACCTATAACACAAAGACAGTCTTCCTGCCAATCTTTTTGTTGATAAACTCAATCAAATAGTAATGTTGTGTTCTTTAAGACATACAAGTGGAATACGGGTTCATTAATATCAGTCAACAGATCAAAACACAATAGACTAAAACAAACACAAATGTATCATTTTTTAATTGCTTGTATAACGAGGCTGCTGAGCAGACCTGATAAATAGATACCAAAAATGTGTTAATTTCCAACAGGCCATCCACAGTCGCTTAAAGCGATAATAACAGTACGTTTTCCTACCCTAGTAATGGAATATTATACGATCAACAAATCTTGAAGACTGTATGCAATACAGTATACAAACAGGCCTTGTGTCATATTCGGAAGAAGAATTAAGCCTCAACATCAGGGAGAACCTCAAATTATAGGCATAGTTCAGCTGACAGATAATCACAATAGTTATAGTGATCATTTTAACTATATTACAGCCGCTACTAATAGGTTTAGGAGTGATGTAAGGATAGTGAATGGGAGTAGTTATAATATAGATTTTTTTTGTTTCCAATAATAATAAGCATGCCTTTTTATATATTATGTATTCTTTTCGTTTGCAGCAAACAATACATAGCAACTCAAGTCTATAATGATAAATCAAGTTGTCTAGATAATATATTTGTTAATTTTGAGTTGTCCAATGTATCTAATCACTTTCATCAGTTGATAGAACCTAATTTGCAAGTGGCTAATATGCTAATTATCCAAAAAATATACAGGAAAAATAATCTGAGGAAGCAGAACAATTATTTAAGGAACGAGAATTAAGCTGATTTTTAGTCTGCTAGGTTTGGAAAGAAAAAAATTAATATCTTCCTAGACATCTTACATTATTTCAATATTTTTTTTTTCTGAAATAAATACTGCAAAGTCTTACTTAGGGAAACTTTTAAATTAAAAAAAATTAAAAATTAAATATATTCTTTTATGAACATTACAAAGAAACACCAACCAATGCGAATAAGGTTATCTACCAATGGTTTAGAAAGATATATCGTAGACATATACTGATTGATGCTATCTTGATACACGTAAATCACTTTTTATAAAATTCGATGATCAGAATAATAATTAGAAATATCAAAAATTTAAGATATTCAGTTCGTCGTCAAGTTCTGTTTTAAGTTTATTAGTGAGCTCGTTCCTGATACTATTTATACTTGCATTTTTGAAGGACGTTTTTCAACAAAATTAAAGTTTCCTAAAATTATGCCAATTGCTCAATCTCAATACTACCTATATTCTCACAAATATATGAGATGATTTTAAGTGAATGTTTAATTCCTTCTTTTAATCTAAATTCATTGTTCACATCTAGCAAGTTTGGTTTCCGAAAAAGGACTAATTTTAAACTCTCAAATAAATAATCAACCAGAACTAGCGTTAAGTAAACCACCACGTGCACAGCCATTACGAAAACCCTACGATCAAACCGGCAAAGATTAGTAAGCTAATCTTTATTGTCCTCAAAGACAGTAAAATTTAGTCTTGGAAGGGAGATGTCGCAAGATCAGAGATTTTATAATTAAAAATATATATAGTATCAAAAACTAAGTTTCTTATGCTCTAGCATGCATGAGGAATATCTATCATCGCGGCGGTCGGCCTGAATGACCTTCTCCATGACTTGAAAGTTCACCAGCTAAACGCATGCAATTTCCCATAAGGAGCCTGTCTCAGAGTAAAAGAGTCTCATACTGTCGAAGTAATCCAAAAAGCTTCCTATCCCTCGATTTCTGTCTAGATCGGCGTGGAATGTACTAGCACCACGCAGCCGCCTGGAGCTTTGTAGAGGCCCCAGCGAAACTACCAGCATCATCGGTGTCCTGGGCGGATCTACTAGAGACGTTTCGGTAAGTGTGTATGCATTGTGCTCATCATAGGTTTTATTTTTAACGTCTTGACTTGTGCTAAGGGCGCCAGTTACGTATTGAGCGGGTGTAATGACGCTACCAAATAAATGACTTCTTAACCTCTACCTATTTCTTTTCTTTTGGGATTCTGGGAAACCCTCCAGAGGTTGACCATTCTCCCTAGAGAATGGCCTAGATCTTGGTTTTTCCAAATATCGTTCCTTCCTGTCTAATTATTTTATTCATTTGAACTACCATATGGTGCATAATTTAGGTTCTCGGCCTCTTCCTGGAGTCGAGATAAGGTCCTCACCAACTTCCTGGGTATCCTTAGAACATTCAGGAATCCTTTCCTGTATTCTACATCTTAGGCTAACCGATATATTAGTTGGCCTACTGCGACAAAGTTGTCGTTCTACTATCCTGCCTTTCTACTAGCTTTGCTCGTCTGATGATGGCCAACCAAAAGAAACTTCCTTAAATATTTCCTGTTTCATTCCGGAACTCCTGATACTTGGCGAACTATTTTTAGGGGGTGGCTGACTGCATTCTTCCTTAAGAACTACTTCCACGTCCCTGAAATTTCTTCCCTGTTTCTTCCCATCTGCGGCCTATTTACTGAGCGTAACTGGTTTAGATTTACCCCATATATATTTGGGAATTTTAAAAACAATACATCAACAATAATTTAAAAAATCTTTCTATTTACATAGAACCTAGATTTTTCGTGGATGTGACAAATTTTTGTAGTTATTAAAGATTGTGCGAAAGCTAAACATAAATAATTTAAATTTTTTATGTACTGCCACCCGCAGCGTATAAAACGGTACTAGAGATTACTGAATTCTGTATAAGGTTTAGGACTATTATGGGGGTTTACTAAACGCTTCATTTTCTGTTGCAATGAAACCAAATTTTCTTTACAAAAAATAATAGAGTTATAAAGAATAAAGAGTTGCTGACTGGCTGTTTTGATGGCCTCAGTTAAATCAGTCTCCGTAGGAAATATAATGTTATAATGTGGATCTAATAATCTGAGTGCTAAGCACGTTTATGATTTAAAATCGTAGTCCCCTATGAGAGTTATTCTCTTCAAGTTCTTCTTCTGGTTCACGAGGCTGCTTAAGATAAGATTCACAACGGTGTGTGAAACATTTGGCATACATGTCAACTGGAATAATTACCCTTCCTAGGCTTAATCCCTGCATCTCTCCCTGTCAAAAACTGTGCTTGCCTAAAAACCACTATTTTTTATTATAAATATTATAGCGAGATAGTATACCATATACTTTATTAATTTAATACTAAATGATTATGGTACCCTTAAACGTCTGCTTTTTTAACACACTCTTTTTAGGGAGTTTTGGGGCAAATATTAGGTCCATAAATTCTAGACGTACAATGTCAATCTGAAGAATCAAAAATATCACAAATATCCTAAAATTTAAAAAGTTTTTTTTATGTTTAAGAAAAAATAACCCTATACGATTACTTACTAGAAACTGTACTTATGCTTTTTCACCTCGTCATATAACAGCCAATATATTTTACGATTAATTATATATGATATATATATATATATATATATATATATATATATATATATATATATATATATATATATATATATATATATATATATATATATATATATATATATATATATATATATATTTACATAAAAAAACAGAGGTATTCAGAAAAAATATTTTTTTCCATAATTAAAAGAAATCACGGATTTCGCAATTTTTGGAACCATCGGATACATTGGAAATGATAATAATAAGATAACGTAATACATAAACCCTATGAAATATTTTCGAAGTGACAGTATTTAATGCTTATTTAGATGTAATAGTAAGTCAGCTAGATAAAAGATTTACTACTCTTAGAACAGTTTATTCAACATTGCCAATTATAAATCCTCAGATATTGGTTAAATTAAATGACTCAGAAATTTTGTAAAAAGCTTACTTATTTGTGGAGAAATATTCAAATGATTTAACTTCTCAACTAGCAACTAAGCCAATTCAGATAAAATTATTATTGCATAAAAACATTAAAAAACCTTAATACAACTCGTGAATTCGCAAACTATATTTTCGAAAAAAATGGATTATTGTTAAATAGTATACCAGAACTATGTCTTGCATTCCAATTATTTGTTGTCCTAGAGCTCAATCAAAAAGATCATTTTCAAAGTTGAAATTAATTATCTCAATAGAACACGAAAGGACTAATATTGACGAACTAGTTGATAAGGATTCATCTAGTCCATACAAAAAAAGCCTAGTCTACCGCCAAAGAAAACGATTCTTGTACTCTTGGTTTTTTTATTATTTTTTAGTTTTTGTTTGAACCAGAGTATAGTTATAATTTTCTTAATGTTTAGTTAATTTTTGTTTTGTGTTTATTATTTTACCTAACCCATTAATCTCAAAATGTATATCGTTCGTTCCTTTTTTTTTGTTTTTTATTTCATTTTTTACTAGAGTTATTTTTTATATTATGTTATGGTTTTTGTTTATAAATTTATGACATCTTTTGTTTGCTTATTTTTTTGGATAAATTATGCAGGGGGCCCCCAAGAAAAGTCTTGCGGGATTCTCCCTAAAAACTCGGTACGCCACTGCTCTCTCTTTTGTTTTTTACTTCACTTTATAAAAATGTGATTTAAATTTATTAATATGTGATTTATTTATAAATTACACTTTTAAAATCCCTAGATGTCGACTTTCAGTCAAATCGGCACAAATGCTGTCGCCCTCATGTGCAATTTTAAATATAGAGTAAAAATTGGAAATATGCACTTTTAAATCCCCCAGATACCGATTTTCAGACGATTTTAAAATTTGTTCACCATTGTGAATTTTTAAATATTGTTTAAAGGTATATAATCTGCGTTTTGAAAAAAAACACTAACACAGCTTTTCAATCGAATAGGATCACAAATAAAAATACTTGTTCGCCATGTATGCGCATGCATTTGATTGAATTTGAACTCAATCGATTGAGTGAAAGTGGGTAAAAACTCCATTAAAAGATTTGAACGAGTCAAACAAACATGCAAACAGAGGAGCAGAAAAATAAAAACATGGTAAAAACGCTCAATATTTGTTTCGTACTGTAATAAAAAGAAGTTAGTAATGACCTAGATAAACAGATACTCTCGTAAACTCGAAGCTACGCTACGTATTGAAGTATTTATGACCAAGCCATTTGTAGCACATTAATATCCTGCCGAAAAATAGCATAGTTTCTTTTTTCTGATTTCCTCGGTTCCTGCCGATAATTCCATCACAACGAATTATTCGGAAAAGCGGGGTTTATATCTCGGTTTAAAGACAAATTTAGTGATGGGGAAAATTAAAATCGATTATATAAGCATTCTAAATCGGTGAGCTAAAGATATAATGAAATTTACGACGATATCATGATATTGGCCAAGATAATAAACAGGCTTTTACAAACCTGGAATATTAGTCTCCGGAAATTACTGTTCTTTGAATTATAAAATCAACAATAGCCAAAAATCTAACGTTGTGTGAAAAATATTAAATGTTAAAGGCTGTATAAACTTTACCTATAAGAACGTGCAGGATTTTTCCTCATACGTACGGGGTGTTCGGTTATATTTTGAAAGGGGTCTATACGCTTTATTTCTCAAGATATCAACAAATTTTACACACAAAACTTTTAGGATTTAGTCTAAATAGTCAGAATTTGTTATCAAAAAAAACATATAGTACATCGGAAATTGGGAAATTGAGCATCAGCTTTGTTATTTTAAATGGAACACCCTGTATATTTCTAGTTTATTGAAAAGAGATTTTTCTCCTGATTCCAAAAATATATGGTTTGTCTATGCTCACTGTAACCATTATCCCATAATTTTGAAAAAACGTGGAAAAATTATCCGCTCTGGCTTAAGTATACTAGAAATAATAGAAAGCTTTGGTTCCAATTGTTTTTACTTCAAAATGGCCGTTCTGCCATTCACTCATCAACTTGGTTTAGAATATGAGCCGCTTTGGCGTATTGGAAAAATAATGGGAGGCTTTGAAATCAATAATTAACTTAAAATATTATACGCTTTGCCTTGGAAAACTAATGGGCGGCTTTTAATCAACTGTTTTGCTTTTCATATATGGTCGTTCTGTCATTAACTCATATACCTACCTACTTGTCGAAAATAATAATACCTAATAATTACTATAATTATTACTTGAAACAATAGGAGAGATGTTAGCATAAGAAAATGAAGTAACAAGCTTTTTGGTAATATTTTTATATTAAACAAGTTACAATAACGATATCTGTAGAAAACAAACAAGAAACTAACAAATAAAAAAGTCAAATTATTAGGAATATTTGTTATTAAATTTAGTCTACCCAGCCGCCTTAATTCAATATACATTTCTGTAATAATTCTGAAAATTTGCGGGTTATGGCTTTAAAAGTAAATTCGGAATTATTTTGATTTAAATTGTTAATTTCAGCTTGTATTTCTCCGGCTAATTCGCGAATAGTGGTTGGTCTATTGTAATATACTTTATACTTAAGGTATCCCCATAAAAAAATCGAGAGGCGAAAGATCGGGGCTATTCACTGGCCAATTTATGGGTCCTTGTCTTCCTATCCACAGATCATATTTGTTGTTTAGATATTCGGTAACTTCGATGCAATTGTGTGGAGGAGCACCGTCCTGGTGCCAAATAAGGTTGTTCAAAACTTGGAGAGGTAGCTCTTCTAAAACCTCATCGATCTGATTTCGTAGAAGATCTAAATATCTTTGGCCATTCAAAGTATTCTCTATTACTACAGGCCCCAAAACTCTATTATCTATCATACCGCACCATACGTTAATAGACCCTGAATTCGCACAATTTGTTTTTTATAGAGATTTGTGGTTGTCCAAAAATGTTTGTTTTTTCTGTTAAACATACCTGCGGTGGTAAACGCAGCCTCGTCGTGAATAAAATTCTCCTACATATATTAGAATCATTTTGTATTCTTGTCAACATCTCTTGAGAAAATGCGACTGTTGATATTTTATTTCTTACTTTCAAAATATAGCAATACTTCCAAATCGTTATCTTCATTTCTAGTGGTTGTCCTCTTTTTTCTTCAAAATTCTTCACAATATAATAAATCGTAGATATTGAGAGAGCAACTAAATTAGGATACTCTCTCCTGTATTGATTTCGTGTTTCACGATAATTATTTACACGAAAGAATATTTTTAAAATATTGGCTTTTTCTAGATCAGTAAATCCCATAGTTTTGGAAATAAAGGCAAAAAAATTGCTAAGTAAGTGATGACAGAACGGCCATATTGAAGGAAAAACATAAGAAAAATAATTATTAACTTCATAGCCTCCCATTATTTTTCCAATGCGCCAAAGCGGCTCGTATTTTAAAACAAGTTGATAAGTGAGTGACAGAACGGCCATTTTGAAGTAAAAACAATTGGAACCAAAGCTTTCTATTATTTCTACTCTACTTAAGCCAGAGCGGATAATTTTTCCACGTTTTTTCAAAATTATGGGATAATGGTTACAGTGAGCATAGACAAACCTATATTTTTGGAATCAGGAGAAAAAGCTCTTCTCAGTAAACTAAAAATATACCGGGTGTTCCATTTAAAATAACAAAGCTGATGCTCATTTTCCCAATTTCCGATGTTCATATGTTTTTTTTTATAACAAATTCTGACTATTGAGACTAAGTTCTAAAACTTTTGTCTGTAGAATTTTTTGATATCTTGAGAAAGAAAGCGTATAGACCCCGTTCAAAATATAACCAAACACCCTGTACACAAATAATTTTATTCAGTTCAGTAATATATAATAAACAGAAAACGCCCAAAAGTGAACTTCTATAAGCAAATACTAGATATTCATATGTGAATAAAATAGCACACACGTCATGTAAAAATATTTAGACAAAATAGTTTAAAAATCATTACTAAACAATAATAAAGATTTTAATTTAATCTGCTATCATTGGTTTATAAAACTCTCAAATTCCCTAACTTGGTCGAAAACATTATCCGTTAGTAAATTCTTGATTTATGATTTAACTATATAAACCAATGTAGCTTCGTTAACGCTATAGGGAAGTTCTTTATTTAAGATTTAGATACACAAATTGAGGTAGCCTTCTTAACACTATAAGGAAGTAAATTAATTATATATGCTCAAGTAAAGAGAAATAAGTTCATAGAAGTTGAAACCTAGGAAGGAAAAGAAATTATAAAAATTTCTGCTGGATACTCTATAACGCAAATTGAAAATTAGCCTATTATGCGTTTTTGTTCCAAATACCTATGAAACAACATAAATACATAATCAGTGAGTCTAGATCTATGTAATTTTTTATACCAAGATGACATATAGGCCCTCACCAATTTAAACTAGAGTCAGAGAGTTTTCTAAAAAATTTACTGATTTATTAAAATTATGTTGCCGTTTAGAAAAAAATCAAATCTAGTACCTGTTTATAGGGATTTCCAAATTAAACCTTTGCAGTTTTAAAGGTATGTATTATTACCCAATTGACACAAATATACGACTCATATAGACAGAATGTCCACATGAAGAAATACCGTATGAAATGATAAAGGGCATAAATGCAGTGAATCAAAATCTAGGCAGATTAAACTAGAGTTAAAAATAGTTCCAAAAAATTTACGGATTTAGAAATTAGAATTCTGTTGCTATTTAGGTAAAATTTTAAAGCTAAGGCCTGTTTATAGGGATTTCTAAATTCTGTTAGTTTTAGAGGTATTTATTATTTGCTTCTTTTTGGCACACCTTTTACTAAAATTCGGTAGAATTTCACTAACTTTGTTTGGCAAATTTGAGTGGTTATCAAATATCCTACCATATCTCAAAAATTAATCTATTTCATTTACTTATAGTGAAAATATAAACGGTCCCTAAACACTAGCTTGGGTTATTCCTAGATTTGCGGAAAACTCCATTGATATGACCTCATCTATCTCGAAAAATATTTACTCCCGGGTTATGTATTTTCTCTGAAACAAAAACATGATCAAGGGTCAAATGATTTCGTAATGTCAAACGAGACACCACTCATCTGTTGGTTGGAATCCCTTTTGTCATATATAGTGTGAATCAAGTCAGTCACAGTATTATACCTTAGTTAAAACGTTGTTTTTATTTAAAAAATTAAATATTTTACTGGTTGCAAACTTTTTAATTATTACTCAGAAGCGCTAATGGTCTATAGTTTGGAATACCTTTTATGTTAACCTTTTTATAAATTAGTGCGTTAGCTGTCATTTTAAAACAATCTGGAAACTTGCCAAAAGTTACAGCTTCATTTAAAAGATATGACAGAACAGGAGATATTTCTGGTATTACAATGCTTCAGGAGTTCTAGAAGAAGTTGATCAAGATTTGTTGATTTTCCTTATCTATCCGATTCTATAATTGGGCTAAAAAAACATTCATTGGTCTAGCATGGCACATATTGTGCTATCTGCTCTGCAAAGGTGGATACAAATTCTCCAGATATATTGGCTATTTCTATGGATTTTGATTTTTTTGTCATTATAAATTATTAGAGAAATATTATTTTTTTAGTATTACATTTAACTTTGTTAACCAAATCCGAGATGCTTCCGTCTTGACTTTTGTTGTTTCTAAATTTATTTTAATTTTAAAATGTAACTTTTCCTGAGCTATTTTTTTATTTCTTTTTTATACTGACTTGTGAGGTTAACATCACCAAGCCAACACCTTAACTAATTTAAGTGTTTTAAATGTACCTACTAATTCATTTCTATTTTCTTCATAGATAGATCTATTTCTAACTAGTGAAGTTATTTTAGAGTCATTTAGTTTTTGTTAAAAACTAAAACCAAAGCACCATCGGAACAATTTTCCAAATTGGTTTGATTTGAGAAATGATTTAGCCAAATATAAAGCTACAGTTTGTTACAATGCCGCTAACATTTATAATCTATTGCATAACGGGGTCATTGGAAAAATACTTAAGACGTCTTTCTGGAATAGGTCTTTTTTTGTCACTTGTCAGAGCGGACGTAAGCGAAGGGCTGACACGTCGACATTGTAACAAATAGTAGAGCAAAATATTCTTCTAATGTCAATTGCAGATTTAAGTTCAACGTCAAATAACGGCAGATTTAGAAACGGTAGTTTTATAATCGCTTACCTTGCTATCTATGAGAATAATTCCAATAAATTATATTGATTTGAGATTTTTTACCAGCATTGGTTATTCACATAACAGGGTTGAAAATGGGGTTACATCAATGGGTGCTCAGATGCCTAAAATGTGAACACCATAATTATTAATTAGGAATTAAAACTATTAAATAAAATTTAAAATACCAAAAATGTAAAGGGAATCAAATAATTAAACTGTTTTTACCATATTTAATCGACAAAATTGCCAAACAATATTACAAATCCTAAAAGACAAAATATTGAGATTAAAAAAGAGTATTACATCGGAATAAAAAGGTATTCAAAAAGAAAACAACTACTTTTTGGTTATAGTTTTAATAATGATTTCCTAAAGAGAAATATCATTGCGTTATTATTCAGACAATATTTTGTCAAATGACCAAGATGGCAACTAATCTGATCTTTTACGTTAAAACATACGAAAGCGGGCCAGTTTTTTACAGGTAAAATAAATATGGAGATTTACTTTTAGGGATAAACAATTTTTTTTTTTACTTCTTAGAAAGAATTAACCTAACCTAGCCTTGGTCTATTTTAGCAATAAGATTTTTATTTTTTTTTCAAACCTGTGATGGTGCCTAGAAAGAGAAATCTGCATTCTCTGTCTCGTGTTATAATTATAAGGATTTCCAGTAATTTGAGAGTGTTTTGTAAGTATATGGTGAGGCCACTATGAAAAGCTTAGGTGTTTTGAAGGTTTCCTTGCAGGACATTCTATAAGGCAAATTGATTACTCGTTTTTGAGCCACAGATATAGACAGAATGCCCCCACAAAAATACCATATGAAACAACATAAATACATAATCAGTGAGTCTAGATCTATTTCTATATTTATTTCACTAACTTTGTTTTGCAAATTTGAGTGGTCATCAGATATCCTACCATATTTTTAAAATTAATGTATGTCATTTACTTATAGTGAAAATATAAGCGGTCCCTAAATACTGCCTTGGGTTATTCCTAGATTTGCTGAAAACTTCCTTGATATGACCCCATCTATCTTGAAAAATATTTACGCCCATGTTATGTACTTTCTCTGAAACAAAAACATGTTGAAGGGGGGTGCCAAATGCTTTCGTAAGGTCTAACGACACACCAATAATAATGTTGGTTGGCACCCATTTTGTCATAAATAGTGTGAATCAAGTCAATCACATTGCTTTCAGATCAAAAACGTTGGCGAAACCCTATTGTGCCTTAGTTAAAACGTTATTTTTATTTAAGAAATGAAATATTTTACTGGTTGCAAATTTTTCAAATATTTTTACAAAATTACTCAAAAGCCCTATAAGTCTATAGTTTGAAATACCTTTTATGTTACCCTTTTTATAAATTGGCACGATAGCTGTCATTTTAAAACAATTTGGAGACTTTTCAAAAGTTGCAGATTCATTTATAAGATATGACAAAACAGGAGATATTTCAAGTATTACAATGCTTCAGGAGTTCTAGAAGAAGTTGATCAAGATTAGCTGATTTTCCTTATATATCCGATTCTATCATTGGGCTAAAAAGAACATTGATTGTTCTTGTATGGCACGTATTGTGCTGTGCTGCGGAGGTGGATAAAAATTCTGCAAATATATTGGCTATTTCTATAGATTTTAATTTTTTTGTCATTATAAATTATTACAGAAATATTATTTTTTATTATTACTTTTAACTTTGTTAACCAAATCCCAAGTAGCTTTCGTCTTGCCTTTTGTTGGTTTCTAAATCTATTTTATTCTTAAAATGTAACTTTTCAGAGCTAATTTTGTATTTCTTTTTTATATTGACTTGTGACGTTAACATCGCCAAGCCAATTCTTTAACCAATTTAATTGTTTTAAATGTACTAATTTCTTTCTTAAATCTAGTGAAAAAGTTATTTTCGAGTCACTCAGGTTTTCGTTAAAACTAAACCAAAACACCATCGGAACAACTCACATCTTTCCACCCTCAAATTGGTTTAATTTGAAAAATAATTTAGCCAAATATAAATAGACAGTTTGTTACAATGCCGCTACCATTTATAATCTATTTCATAACAGGGTCATTGCGGAAAGACTTAAGACGTCTTTATGGAATAGGTCTTTTTTTGTCACTTGCTAAAGCAGACGTAAGCGAAGGGCAAACATATCGACATTGTAACAAATAGTAAAGCAAAATATTCTTCTAATGTCAATTGCAAATTTAAGTTCAATGTCAAATTATGGCAGATTTAGGAAGGGTAGTTTTATTATCGCTTACCTTGCGATCTGTGAGAATATTTTCAGAGAATTAAATTGATTTGAGATTTTTTAGCAGCATTGGTTATTCACTTAACAGAGCTGAAAATGGTATTACGTCAACGAGTGAAGATGCCAAAATTGTGAACACCAAAATTAATTAATTAGGAATTAAAACTAATAAATAAAATTTAAAGTAATATAAAGGGAATCAAAGTATTAATTTGTATTTACCATATTTAATGGACAAAACTGCGGAACAATATTAAAAATCCTGAAAGACAAAATATTGAGATTAAAAAAAAAAGAGTATTGCATCGAAATATAAGTATTCAAAAAGAAAACAGCTACTTTTTGGATGTAGTTCTAATAATGATTGCTTAAAGAGTTCTAAAAAAATATCATTGCGGTATTAATAGGACGATAGCTTGTCAAGTCACCAAGATGGCAACTATTTTGATATTTCAAATTAAAACATATGAATGCGGGCCAGATTTTTACAGGTAAAATAAATATGGAGATTTACTTTTAGGGATAAATAAATTATATTTTTTTTTCTTTATAGAAAGACTTATATGGTAAATTATATTGTGATAATGGTCTTAAATTCAAATATATAACCTCGATCTATTTTTACAATAAGATTTATATATTTTTTTCAAGTTGAAGATTGCAGCCAAATTTTACAATGCTGTAATTTGAAAAATAATCACATACAAAAATTAAATTTTGTTGATCCAAGTGTTGTAAAATTGGGCTGCATTAACTCTATATGTGAAGTAGCAATAATGTTTTCAAATTTAATTAATGAAAATGCACTTTCTGATAATATCGAATTGTTCTGGAAAGATGTAGATTATCTTAAATACGGAGATGGAACTTCATATTTTAATTTTGCCTCATTCATCTGCTAATGTGGAAAGGGAATTTTCCCAAGTTACTTTAATATAATCTAATTTAAGAAACAAACTAATAACCGACAACATTTCTGCGCTTCTTTTGTCCAAAAAATATATTAATTAAAACTCTGAGACTTGCTACAGTTTTCCCATTGAAAAGAAACTAATTCTAGATATGACGGACCAAAGTTTGTATAAAGGTAAAAAAGATTACTGAAATGTCTATTCTTCTTTTCTATTTTAGTTTGTATTCATATTAATACCAATATTATTTAATTTAACGTAGTATAAGTATTTCTTTTTTATACTCAGTAAATAATATGTTTTTAATCTTTTTTATGTTAATAATGTTTTGTTTGTATTTTATTTTCGTGTTCTATTATCTAACAATACATATGAGTGGTATTGTTTACAGTTTATAACTTAAGTATTTTATTTTATTTTGTTTGTATAGTTTATTATTAGAAGTTTTAATTTTGTTTGATTTAGATAACAAAATTATATTTTGTTTGCGTAGTTTATTAAAAGTTTTGATTTTGTTTGATTTAGAAAAATCGATGTTTTGTTTGTGTAGTTTATTAGAAGTTTTGATTTTGTTTAATGTAGATAAAAAAAATCGATATTTATTAATAAAAGAAAATCTTTTACTAATTGTTTTATTAAAAAAAAACGCGTTTGCAGGCAAAAAACATTATAGGTTTGTAAGGAATAAATCTACCGAAAAAAAAAACTGAATCTACCGAAAATTTTCTCTCCACCTACCGAATTATAATCTAACAGACCTAGCAACACTGCAGCAGTATTTGATCCGTATTTCGATAGGTAGAGTCGTTCAGTCGTAGAGTACGGTAAGCGGTTGCTTTTGTCGTGTGTGCGTAGCTAGTTAGTTGTTTCTATGTTTTTTTTTCAGTATCCTGCATTCAGTGTATTTTTTATTTATTTGGTTCCTAGAACCTACGTAATATTTTTGATTCTTAGAGGCCGCATACTGTGACATTTATTTAAGTACCTAAGTCATTTTGCCATATTTTTTAGCAATATACACTGTGTTAATTAAGTAGGTAGCCAAACTCTCAGGGCTGATTGCTGGGCATATTTTAATAAAAAATGTTCATGTAAACTGTCTATTCTCAAAACGGATGGCGTTTTGGCAACTAGCAACTCACGGTACCTACTTAAAAGTTGTCTATTGTGTTTTTTGTTTTTATAAAGGACCTTTTTCGAGAAAATCAAAAAATTCGCAATACGTTATGCTATTAATTTGTTTCAAAAAATTAGGTATTTTTTTAATATTTGCAAAACTCCTGAAGGTATTTTATTAAAATTGAGTATGCAAAATAAATGTTTAAAATCTTAATTTTTCCGAACAGAAAAAAAGCCGTTTTTTATTTTACTAAATTTGTATTACGCCAGTTTCTATTTTGTAAAACTGATTGTGTTCTCGCAATTAACCACTAAAAATACATACTTGAAGTTTTATATTATACAATATTATATTATTTATAGTTTCAACTTAGTTTAGAAAATATAGGTTGTTATATATTTAAAGGAATTTTTTTACTAAATCTTGACTGAGGAATAACTGATTATTGGGCTCATTTTATGGAAAAATAGGATAATTTGCTTAGACTTTTCAATTTTTTTAGAGGGCAATTCGTTCTTCACACAAACACAAATCCAACTTTGTATTGTTTTAGTAATTCCTAAAAATCTATCCGATGTTAATAAAATATCAAATTTTTTAGGATTAGGATCAGAAATTCAGGACTCAGAAATTTTTGCGTTTCTCGATAACGGTCCATTATATAAAAAAAAAACAAAAAAGATAACTTTTAAGTACTGTGAGATGTTAATTGCGAAAACACTATCAGTTTTCAAAATAGACAGTGGAGAACCAT
Organism: Kuschelorhynchus macadamiae; assembly: GCA_030620095.1. Classification (NCBI taxonomy): domain Eukaryota; kingdom Metazoa; phylum Arthropoda; class Insecta; order Coleoptera; family Curculionidae; genus Kuschelorhynchus; species Kuschelorhynchus macadamiae. The sequence continues at coordinate 498,308 of JAUTXW010001856.1, forward strand.
AAATTTACTAAAATAAAATTTGGAATGCCTTCCCATGTGTGCGCCCGTGGCTCGGTCGATATTTTTCACTTGGAAAAAGTTGCATTTAAACATTTATTTTATCAACCAACTTTCAATAAAATACGTTAAGGGGTTTTACAAATATTAATAAAATCATCAATATTTATTTAAAAAGTTTTACGCCCTGTCTCGAGAACGAAGCTCTGAGAGTTTGGCTACGTACTTAATTAATACCCTGTATTATAAATTTCAGTTTCCCGCGATGGCGGATAAACGGGATTATAAAAGTGGTTCCCAAAAAAGAAAAATTAGAGAAAAAAGGAAGATTTCATAAACCAAGTTCCGAAAATTCAGGGCTCTTCGACCAGTAAGAATGATTCCGGCTGAATTTGCACTCACCTTATCAAACAAAAATTATAGCGAGTGTTTGCCTGAACCTGAATCAACATTTACTGTGACAAGTCAGGAGTTACCACTAGCCGAGGCAGATATAAGTGTATTACAAGGTAATGGACCCTCCAGAAATATAAATTCTGATACCCTTGATAAATAAAATAGCGTCAAAATCCCAACTGATCTAGGCGATTACAAGGACATGGTACTTACTGCAGAAATTAAAATGCAAATTATCAGTTTGCCTTCTAGCCGACCAAAAGGGCCTTTTCCAAAAGGTCAGTCTCAAGAAAATCGATCGTTTAATGAGTCCTATTATTTTTTTGCTTCAAAGTATAGTCCTGTGCCACGCCATTGGTTATGTTATTCATTCAAATCGGACGCGGCATATGCGAACCCTGCTGGACAACTGGAATAAGAGATTGGAGACACCTCTCCGTGCGCACTTTTTACGTTGTGGGAAAAAAGGCCACTATAGATAAAAAGTTAGAAGATAAAATAAGATTTGATGCGTCATTTTGGAAGATGGTTCTTCAACGGTTATTTCAAATTACACTAACCCTGTCTAGAACTGCTTTAGCATTTTGTACGCATCGGGAAAATTCTGAAGAGTATAATAATAACTTTCTAGCAATAGCATATGGCCAAATACGATAACATCATGAAACAAGTTTTGGAAACGCCAGCTGGTTTCGTAAGATATTTAAGCCCAACAATCCAAAATGAGCTTATAAAGTGCGTATCAGATCAGCTTCTCAATGAACTAATGCTATTCGTTGCTTCTCGATACCACACAAGATAAGTCTGATCGACTGAGTATTATTAGGATTGTACAGTTAGTACGAGATAAAGAAATGTATGTAGTAGATTTTAACATAAAAGAAACTTTTTTTGGGTTTTTATGAAGTCACTGATCATACAACTAGTAGAATGGTAAATAAAGTAGAAGGGTACAATGGAGTGCAGACTAAAATTAAAGAAATACCAAAAATGCTGAATATATTCACTGCGCCAACCATAACCTCAATCTAGTCATAAATGACGCTGTTTCTAGCTGCAACGCAGTGTTTTCCTTTTTTTCAACATTAAACGATGAGATCTATTTGCTTCGTTTACAAGTGGATCTGAAATAACACTAAAAAAGCTTAATACGACTCTTTGGGCAGGTAGGATATCATCCTTACTGGCAGTTGTGCTCCACTTTTTTGATATTCTTAAGTGTTTAACTAAAGAAAAATCTAAAAAAAGGACGAGAGAGACGAAGCTATTTTTTTAAAACAAAACATAGCGTCATTTGAATTTGTTTTTCTTATTTTTCTATACAAAATATTAATCGAAACAAACTAAGCTTCAAATCTGTTTCAAAAAACAAATATTGATTTAAATGAGGCCGCTTTGGTTTTAAAACGGGTACATAATATATCTTTGTATGTAATTGATCAAGTAACGAGCCAGATAAAGAAAAGATTTGATGGTATGGAAATTATTAGAGACTATTTCGATTTTCTAAATCCTAAGACAGTTCTCGAGTGTACGGAATCAATGATTATTAAAAAATGTGAACAGTTCTGTAAAAAATATTCACAAATAGTTGCTAATGGTCTGATAGTTCAGTATCTGCTTTTAATTGATTTGATTAAAAATGAACTAAAACTAACTATGAATGTCAGGCAATATTTTAAAATTGTAATTCAAAAGTTTAATTCGCTAGAAAGTGATATGCCAGATGTTTACAAATTAAAACTAATCAAAAATTACTTAAAACTGTCATTATTATCCATTTAATCTGCAAGAGCAGCTAAAATAGATATAACTGAATTAGTTAATAATTTTGCTAATGTTAAAGCTCGAAAAAGAGAGTTTTAGAATTTCAATAAAATTCGTTTTAGTTTTACCTAAGTATATTAGTTATTACGAAAGTTTTAATGTTTTGTTTTTTTAGTTATTTAAAAAAAATAATTACAAAAATTGTTTTTTTAATTTATTGGAAGTTGCTTTTTAGTTGTTCCTCTTTATTTTTCCTATTAATTTTAACTTAGTATTCATAAGGTTACAACTAATATATGTTCGTTTAAATATTATTTATTTATTTTTAACATATGTTATATCTGAAAATTATTATTTTTTGTTGTATTTTTTTGTGTTTACTTCAAATTTAATATCTTAATAAACATATATAACACATATTATATGTGCATTTTTTTACTAAATGGGCCCCGAAAATATCTTGTACGGAGGCCCCCTGATGTCAAGTTACGCTACTGCTTTCTTTACGTTGCTGCGTTGGTATACGGAATACGGACTATCTCGCAAGTCCGGTACTCGTGATAATTATATTTTCAATATTTGTATATTTAGACAAAACCGCCCTATCCGACTTTGTTAAAATTTAGATTATTTATTTGGAAGATAGATAGACTCGTATATTTTCCTAATTTTTCTCGGAAACAAATACAACAGATTTTATGACGGAAAAAAAATATAGACCTAATCCAAGCAAAGTTCACATATTTCACGTAGGCACGGTTTATTGGCACTATTTTATTTAACCCCTTTTAACTACTACTTACCAAAATAATTAAATTTTGATTTTTTATTACAAAGTCTTTGCACCTAATATCTAAATTGCAAAATTGAAATTCTTAGTAACTGTAATGTAAAGACCTCTCACGCTTCTTATGGAAAATGGCTTTTGGTGAAGCTTTTGATTCTTGACTTCCGGATCAAAATGTGTTATTGCCACAGTTGAATTTTCTAACTAGAAATATATTTCGCTTAATGCTATGCATTATGTCAATACTGTTGTATCTGATCTAGTTTTTTTGGAAGCACAAACTGTCGAATAAAATGGTACACATATGCAAGGAATACACATATTCCGCACAAGGATTTGAAACGTGAAGTGGAAATATTGTACGTAGTTTCTTCAAGGATGTACAAAATATGAAATAGCTCATGTTCAAACATTGCGTAAGGGGAAAATGCAAGGAGTAGTGGCTCAATTACATTTATTAGAAAAGAATAATACAAATGCAATTAAAAAACAAGAAATCAACAATCCCTTGAATACTTGTCTCTCTCAAAACTACTTTTAACAGCCCATTGAATCCTTTACTAGCTGCGCTTTTTCTTTATTGGTTTAAGTACGTTGATGACATTTTAGCTTTTTTGTTGGAACAAAGAGAGAATTAAGTGTTTTTACGGATTTTATCAACAATATTCATCCCAGTATAACTTTTACAATTGAATTAGAACAAAATAACTCCATTAATTTTCTAGATTTAACTATACAGAAAATTGATAATAAACACGATTTCTCTATTTTCCATAAACCTTCTCATACAAATATGACATGCTCAACTTACTCATATCAACATAAATTGGCAGTTTATAACAGTATGGTTCACAGGTTAATTAACATACCAATGCCAAATCTTAATTTTGAAAAAGAACTCAATATTATAAATCAAACTATAATATATATATATATATATATATATATATATATATATATATATATATATATATATATATATATATATATATATATATATATATATTTATTTCTTATATATAAACGAAATAACTAACGGTAAGGATTACTCCTTCACCATTTTGTCGAGAATCGGCCCAAACATGACGCTATGTTTGTTTCCAGGGCCAAGAGCCATCTTCTACCGTGGTATCTGCGCCACTGGTTGCCTATTTCCATCGTCGACTTTCAAAGTCGAATGGCATGACGCCTTGTTTGTTTCAGGGTTTGGGTATTTCGGTTTTAATACCGATACCCCCCAAGGAATCTGCCTGATGAGCCTTGCCGGGGCAGATACCACGGTAGCAGATGGCCCTTGGCCCTGGAAACAAACATAGCGTCATGGTTTGGTCGATTCTGGATAAAATGGTGAAGGAGTAATGCTGAGTTAGTTATTTCGTTAGTATAACTTTTTACGACCAAAACAGCACAGAAATTGAAATTTCTGTTTCTCTTCTATATATATATATATATATATATATATATATATATATATATATATATATATATATAAATATATAAGCTTTTAGTCAAGTAGATCCTTTTATTAAAGATCAAACTAATACATTTTATAAAATTTTAACTCATATTGGACCAGCCACTAAACGTATCCCTACTTGATTACGTAAAATGTTGCTTACAGGACAGAAAATAGTTTGGGTAGATATATAAAAAATAATAAAGACAAAATAAGTAAAACAAAACAGTCAGGTGTCTATGAGTTAACCTGCAGGGACTGTCCAAACACGTACATAGGTCCATCAGGTAGAACGTTTAACAAACGCGTTTCAGAGCATAAAAATAGTTTTCTGAATAAAAAATCTGATTCAGCCTTTGCAAATCATCTTTTACTCGAACAACATTCTTTTAATCATAATTTCGAAATTCTACATATCGAAAATAAGGACACAAAACTTAATATGCTTGAATTTCTGGAAATAAACAAATTAAAATCATCAGACGTTTTGCTAAATGACCAATCAGAATTAAATAGCTCCCCTTTGTTAAATTTATTTCACTAAACTGCCATTTTGTGCTAGATATTTAAGTCATATAATTTTAAGTTTTTCCATTTATTGTAACAATACCTTCCTTGGGTTTTTCCCTATTTTTGTTACCTGTTGTTTAACATTTACATGTTAATATCGAAGTATTTTAGTTATACCTCAACATCTGTAGAAGCTATTGTATATGTGAAATATGTCATGTTGACAACAAATACAGTGAAAATCTTTAAAACTTAAAAATTTTATTATGGATTTTCATCACGTAACGGCCAACAGTATTCAATAGTTATCATACGATACTATTGAAGATTGTCAATTTCATTTTGCAATAGAAATAAATATCTTTTGCCATTTAAAGCGCCAAGCGACCAACAACCAGATTTCGTAAAATAAATACCATACCAAACATTAAGGAACCTATGACCTTATAGATGAATTTCTGTGGACGAATGTGGATTTTCAGGTACCCATATAAGAGTATTTTTGCTATTCTAGCTGCTGTAAACGTTTATTTTATCGCTCCAGGGTATTTGATTAAAAGGAAACAATATCCCCATTTTTTGCTGAGAGAAATTCGGTCCTCAAATTGATTGGATTTTCTGTCAATTTTTGGAAATGAATTATTACAATATATGGATGATATTCATTTTTATTGTTGTTTGTATTTTCGTTACTGATTTTTGATATCTACGGGCATTTCTCGTTGAATGTTTTGCGTTTTCTAGAAACCAGATTAGAAATATTTTTTATTCATCCTAAACAAATGTTTTAATTTTTGCTTATCTTGAAAATATAGAAATATTTCCAATTTTTCTACTTTATTTGATGGAACTGTTCGATGCTTTCTGTTAAGGAATTTTTGTTGCCTGAAACTGCGTCCTACATAATAAAATACAGCTCTGTTGGAGGCTGGCATTCCAGGCAAAATGCAGTATTCAGCTTGGGCAGCCTAAATATTATTATTTTTGTAAAGTAATCGAATGATGAAAATAAATATAGCATCTAAGTTTGAACGAAAATTAAATATAGGATTTAAGTTAAGGAATATTTAAATAAAAACGACCAGTCCACTTCTTTGTTTCTAGAGATGAAAGAAAATGTTAAATATGAAAATTTGATGGAATTTTATGAATCATTTATACGTAACATCAGCGAAACAACTAAACATCGAATAAAAAAATATACAGTATCAATTTTCTCGCTTATTTTAAATGGTATGCTTTTTATCGCATTTTTGGATTGTACAGAAACTTATAGACTTATTTTGTATAACTTACTCTATGCATATCTTCAATATATATATTGAAATTAGATATATTTGCTTTTTAAAATTGACTAATTAATTAAAAGACGGTAAAATCTAAACCGTTTAGCATAGAATAAAATAAATTATGCATTCTTATCATAGTTTTTTATTGGTTTTAGTAAGACTTTGAAACTTCGTGTCTAGACAAAAGTAAAAGTTTTTCAAAAAAAAATCGGAAAAAGTTTAATGATAAGTTGAATTTAAAAGTGACTGCGTAATTAGGATAATGAAAACTAAATACGAATTTGCAATTTGTTTTGCCCTAGACTGAATCGTTTTGATTTTCAAAACTTTCAAAGTCAGCGATCTGTTATGTCATATGATGTGATAAATACCATACAGTCTAATTTAGAATGAGCCATAAAATCGATATTTTTCGATTCTTTGTTGTTTTCCTGATAAAATACCCACAAATATTAAGAATTTAACATTTTTTTATGTTTTTAAAGAAACAGGTTATAAGGATCTTATTTGAATAACCTTGTACAGATAAATAATTATCTAAAAGTATCAGCTAGTGACTACATTTGTTATGATTATATTGTACGATATTGTATTTTACTTTTAAATGTCGATACCTACATTTTCATACTACACAAAAGTGAGAAATAGGGATTTAATATTTATGAAAACTACATACCTATTAAACAGATTTCGGGAATAGATAGTTTTAATGCATCGTCTGTTTTGTTTATTACCTCGTTTCTTTAAGAGACTACGTTTTTTAGACAACACTAGTCTCTAACATATCCAAAGAATTATTGTAATGATTTTTATACTTAACAAAAGACTAAATATTACCTTAAAACCAGGTGCATTTCATTTTGCCAACATTGATCAATTGGTAAAAATAGTAGCAACATCTTGGCCGGGCCGCTGCAACAAAAAAAAATTAAAACTCTGAGACCTGTATCTCAAAATCTGCTCATGGAATTAAGTTGTTACAATGACACATTTTAGTCATGAGGTCGAGAACAGCATGATATCAAAAAATTAGAAAAAATCACCCAAAGCCATTTTTCATAATATGTGTTAGAGGCCATTTACAAAACGGTAAATAATATGGTATGATGGTCATCTTATAATCATATACCTTCAATGTACGTAGGCCGGATTACGAATAACTTGCTTATATTAGAAATATTAGTATGTTATAACCATATGTTACAGTTATTTTTGAGTTTTTAATTTAATTGAAATCCTCTATTGCTAGCTATTATATAAATTCAAACCTTTATATGAAATAAACTATACGGATTATAATTTCTTCGAACGATAGATATATAAATAAAAAACCTATAAATCGTATTATGTTAGTTAGTTAGTTATCTCTCACAAATGTACATTTGTTGAACAAATAATATTCAAGGACCCACTTATTAATTAAGTATATAGCGCCTTCCAAGGGATTAAAGTAGCAAAAAAGGTAATTCACCGATAAATTTGTGTGTTGAAGTATTTAAAAAAAAGGCAAACTTTTAAACACATGTTTGAAATTTCAGATTCAGTGGGACTAATAGGTAACACGAACCAAACAAAAGGTTTTTTTTTTATTTTGAGTAAATTGTTTTAGAGCTAAATATGCCTAGATTCGGAGTTAGTAGCGATAAACACACTGGTTATTCAAAAGTTCGAGAACACGTAATTTTGCCACTTATTACCTTAATGTAAATTATGTATCCTGAACCTGAATTGCCTAAGTTTTATCACTGTTTTGATCTCACAATTTACTAATAATCGTATAAAATATTATCGTTTATACAGTAAATGTTATATTGAGTTGACAGAAAAAAGTAAAATTAGTAAAATTTTTGAAAAATAGGTTTTTTATGTGTCGAATTTAAAAATGAAAATTTCAAATTTCGTTATTCCCTACAAGCAATCATTTTCATAAGCTTTTTACATATAACACTCAAGCACCTCAATAGACACTTTTTCAGTTTCTCGTCCACAATAACACTTTTCACGGAGAATCAACGAGAAACGCGCGTTTACTACGAACAACCGAGAATGCTTCGTGGTTAACTCTCGGGCAAAGACTCACAGGTGGGCTCGGTGAAAATGCAAGTTTTCCCGACCACGTGGATGAGTTTTCACCGTCTGCGCATAACCGAAGTACAGTGGATTGTTTGGGTGTGTTTTTTGCAATTTTTACTTCGCGTGGACGCTCTATGTTGTGAAATAAACGTAATAAGGGAACCATAAGAGATATCGAAGTGGGAAATTTATAATAATACCTAAATTTAACCATTGATAAAGCATATTATTGGACTTATTACTAAATTATTCATCAAATTGAGGATCGGTATTCTTCTAGGCCAGGCATCGCAAGTAATTTATACAGGGTGATTCTAGACATCGTGTTGATTATCTTGAGGTTAAAAGTTTATCATCTGTACGTATTTTCGAAAAGCAGTTTCTTTTACAAAAGCGAGAAGACTCGACTAATACGTGTGAATATGAAATTTTTTGTTATTTAAAAATATATTTCTATAGTTCTTAGAGAAACACTCTAACTAGTCTCTAACTAGGACTCTAACGAAGTTCGTTAGGAAATTATTGCTATTACGAATTATTTGTGGTCCAACTGAACCGCCAGTAACCTACTTCTCTAGTTTTAAACGGCAAACCAATGATCCTTTTCCTTATCTCAGGGAAAATATTCACAATATTATTATGTGAAAAGCATTATATGCTGATAACGCAGCTAATAATTCCAATCCTTATACTCGAAGTCGAAGTCATAAAACACCTAATTTTAAACCAAGTATTCAAGAAACAACATTAGGTCGAAGCAATTATATAACTTTTGTTAGAGCAATGTTTGGACATGGAAATCTGAGGGCAATGTTGAATAAGATGCATTTGGCTGACAACCCCTTCTGTTTATGCGGCAATACTAATTACGATGATATAAATCACTGGATGTTTAGCTATCTTTTACATGAACTTACTAAGCAGACCAGTTAACAGTTGATAACTGAAGGGCTGGTTACACTGGTAATGGAATAATAAGCGGTTGTATAATATTCTTATTGTCTTTGTAAGTATGTGTAATAGACGGTTATAGTTTATGTACCTCAGTAATCTAATATAATCATATCATCCGCGGTCTAGCTGCTTATATGTCTCTGATATTTTTAAAGTCGCTGAGACAGACTCCTGCAGCGTGAAGTGAGTGTTCCCGTCCTTAAATATACCGTTAAATTGTTTTTTTGCTTCGTAGGTAATCAACGGATTGTCGTGTATGGAATATGTGAATGTTGAATATGAATATTGTTAGGTTTATAAGCCGTTTTCTCCTTGTGTATGTTTTGTAGTAGCTGAATGCTACCTCACCAAAGCCAAAAAAAACGGCTAACCAATGTCTTGTAAAATAGACCGGAAAGCTTGTCAAACGATGGCCCTAGGTTATGCAGTCAATGCTTTTAAACGTGGAAATTACAGGTATATTCATCAAGGTTAAAAACTATGACGTAAAACCCATCGCTGGTGCCAACAACAGATAATCAAAAATGTATCAAATATTCATACAATATGAGACGAATATTGGATTCAACATTATATATACGCTTTGAGCCAATGTTCGACAGTGCTTTTAAAAAACAGGTTGAAACCATTTTCCTACTTATTCGAAAACGGTTACCCCCAATTGCCTGAAAGCATTATTCATTATTTGCGTTACGTAATTCTGGAATTCTCAATGAGTTTTAAGTTTTGATAACAAGCAAAAACAAGGTATAATGCAAGAAACTGATAAAACTGAATAAAATCTAGAATACATTATATTGCGACTTAATACTAAGGTAAACAAATTTAACATGTTTTTACTGCTAACTATATCTTGTTCTCAGGTATGTACATTTGTTTATAGTTATTACAATCTAATCGTATTATCGCTTTTAAGTTTGAAGTTGTTGGAATGTGAAAATAAACCAAAAAGTCAGAGCAGTGTACCGGAAATCAAAGTGGTCTTTATTTTTTTTAATTCTGCGCAAAATATCGAATTATCCTGCTTCCTAGGTATTTTGTACTAGTATCCCTCGATTTTTATTGTTTTTTTGCATATATTGCTTCGATCTGAGTGGATCACACTTGATTCTGATCATAGACTTACCAGTTGATTAATATTGAGACAAAAGAATAACCCCTGTTAAATTTTCCTGAGAAATGGTTTACAACAGATTTAACTGTATAATTTGTCAAAGTTTCGACTTTGTCCTAAGGTTACATGCTTTGCAATATAGCTAAATCTTTTTATAGTCATCAGATGCAAGTATGTGTCTTTTAACGCTTTTTTGCTTGCCCAATAATTGTCTCTTTAATTTTTTTTTATTTTTAATATTTTTATATCTATTAGCAAGTTTATGTCTATACAAGTTTTCGTTTAAATTTGTTTGGAGCTCGAAAAATTTATAAAAATTGACAAATTCGTAAATTAAAGCAGCTGGACAATAATAGCAATCTTTATTTTTTATGAAATCAGGGAAATTTTTAAACTCCCATCCTGGGAGATGATAATTGAGTCCATATAAATCATTTATCAACTCACCTTTCATATTTGTCAATTTGAATCGTCTTAATACATCTTTTCTATCCTGAAACTATATAAAATAAGTAATACATCCTTTCGGAGCAATGGACTATATTTTGAATACTTAATAATTTAAATACTTATGAGACAATTTATTTAATTTACCAAGTAAACGTTAAATAAATATCAAATATTAACTAAACTTAAAAGTGGATATTCTCCAAATTTTAATTTATAACGATCAACACACGAAATCTTACAAATATCGCTCTTACTAATACTAACTAGACTTGATTGGAAATATTCGGGAAACGTAAATATAGATAAAAAATATGAAGATTTTTATATATTAATAGCAGGTTTAAACCAGGTTGCAACAAGAAAAGAAAACGTTATAAGGGCTAATTGCTAAAATGGTATAATGAAAGGGAACAGGGGACAGGGGACAGTTAATGATAGGGGAAAACACTTATAAAAAACTAAAACAGGATAAACCAGAATAAAATAAAAAGGAATACAAAAAGCTTAGAGATAAACTTGTATAGGTCATTAGAAAAACTATTATTATAATAGAATTGATTCCACAAAAATCCTAAGAAAATGTGCGAAACTTTAGCTGAATTGGTGAAAGGGAAAAAGGTAATGTGGGATATATTGAAAGGGTAGAAATTATAAATAACAAAATAATTCAGAATCCTAAGGATATTAGAATATTGTAGAAAGTTTAAACAATTATTTTGTAGGAAACATAAATTATATTGTAAATAGTATTAATACAATAACACTTCTTCATTTAATAAATTCTTCTCTAGAAATAGGGAAACTCCCATCTATCTTAAAGGTATCTACACTTGTCCCAATTCAGAAAGGTGAAGGTGCAGTTAGGGCAAATAATTTGACGCCAATAAGTATATCGGTAATTATTGATAAATCAAAATTCAAGAGTTCTAACCACACTACACTACAACTTGTTACGTTCTGGATGCGCGTTTCGCTAACCAAGTTAGCATTATCAGCAGATAATATAAACTAAAATACCTTATCCTAACCGAGACTACCGCTGTCAAGTAAGCAATAGAGGGGACTATATGGAGTAGACCCCCCTGTCTTTATTTAGTGCTTTCTTACCACATTTAACTATTTCTATACTCTAATGCATCGAATAATCTAATAATAAATTCATTTTTAATTAAGCTAAGATTATTTATTCCTATTTGGTGATTGTTTTCCAAAGCATGTTGGGCAACGCTTGACTTTTCTGTTCTTCCGTATCTTAAATGTGCCATGTGTTCTTTAAAACGAATATTTATGGAGCGTTTAGTTTACCCAACATATTTTAGATCGCAGTCATTACAGCTAATTTCATAGATGCCAGTCTTCTCCTTCAAGTCGACTTTGTCTTTAAGGTTTCGAAGGAGATTTTTCAAACTGTTCCCCATTTTGTAGGCTACTACAAAGGACTTAACTATTGATAAAATCATTGATTTAACTATTGATAAAATCGTTAAAAAAGTAGTATGCAATCAGTCAATAGACTACCTAACAGTAAATTATTTTTTTTATACAAAAATCAGGGTTTCGAAAGGGTCATAGTTTTGAAACTGCAATTCAAGATATATTATATGACTGCAACTACAAATATACAGAGACTAATAAAAAAATTAAAAAATTTGGTATAGTGGATAGGCTACTAGACTGGTTAGGTTAGTGGATTATCTTGAAAATAGAAAACAGGTAACAAAGGTTAGTAATGAGGTATCGGAAGAATTGTTAAATAATAATGGCGTGCCCCAAGGAAGTGTTCTCGATCCCTTGCTACTTTTTTTGTATGTCAATGATATTGGAACAGTGATTAAAAGTTGGTCAGTACATTTGTTTGCTGATGATACCTTAAAATATTTAAATCATTTAATAGAAGTAATTAATTTAGAATTAAGTCAGCTTCAAAGATAGTTAGATGAAAATTCAGTCAAGCTTAATACATAAAAAACAAATTTATGCTAATAGGTAACAATAAGATGGAAAAAGACTTTTAGGAAAATTTAAAGGTTAAAACAAATTCTTGAAAAATTGAGGTGGTAGGATAGAAAGTCAAGTAGGTTTTTTTACTTGATTTTCATCTTAATTTTAAACAACATATTTTGTATATAATTCACAAAATTGCAAACAATATTAATTTTGTATCAAGAATTTCAGCATCTCCATTAATGGAGTAATATTACTGTTTATAATACATTGGTCTTACTTCATCTAGTATTTAGTTCGTCAGTACTTTTTTTTAGCAAACAAGAATGAGTCCAGCAGGCTTCAAAAATTACAGAATAGAGCCATGCATATGATTTTAGGGAAAAAAGGGACACACCTATAAAACAAATGTTAGAAAAATTGAATTGGCTCCCTGTTGAAAAGTTTTTAAAATATCAGACCATGGTTCTTGTATACAAAATTAAAAATGGAATGACGCCTAAATACTTAACAGGAAGATTAGTTACTAATGAAACGGTTCATACATATCCCACCAAGTATAAACAAAACTTTTACGTCACTAAAAAAACAAAAAAGTTCTGAAAATTTTGTGTACCATAAAGGTTTACTTACTTTTAATTCCCTACCTGTCGAAATAAAAAATATAATTAGCTTAAATATATTTAAACATAAGTTAAAGGGGCACTTGAGGGGAGAAGGATAGATAAAACAAAATAATGGTTAATGTTAATGACTTTTGTAATATTTGATATTGTTTTCATTTTTATTGGTTTATATATTTTTCCCTCCTCTTTTTTTTTAATTTTAACCTTTGATGTTTTTATTTTAGTTTAATTTTATTTTGCATTTTTATATATTTTTGTTGTTTGTCTTTAAATCAGTATTTTGATTGTTCTAAATAAGTTTTATTCTGTTAGATCATTGCATCTTTAACTAGTATCTTTACATTTGACATTTTTTTGTTGATTTGATTTTAATATTTAATATTAATATTTATATTGGGTTATTTACCCCTTTTATAAATAATATATTAGACTTACTTTTGCATATTTAATTTGATGTGCTCACTTTTGTTTATTATTGTTTATATTTATATTTTCATTTATTAGCGAGGTGCAAAATAAACAATATTGTTATTATAATAGGTTAGTCTAACTGTCGTGTCTTATGAAACTAATACCTTAATTCACTATTTATCTATTTATGAATATTTTAAATTAGTTCTAATTCATCAGGTGTGAAAATTGCGGTTAATTTATGAATTGTGTGTATTCCTTCTCTTGGAACCTTGAATAGTAATAAAATTTAATAAAACTTTGTCAAAAGCTATAATCTCATGTATGATGTATGTGATCGTTTCCCAGATAACTGCTAAAAAAATTAAGAGGTCTTACTTAGGCCCTTTTATAATAGAGGATTTACCTAAGAACAATCGTACATCTACCATAAATGATGACAAAAAACTTAAAGTCATATAATTTTAGAAATCTACTAAATCAACTATTCTCTTAGCTCTACGCCCTGGTTAAAGATGTTACTAGATAAACAATAAACAGATTATTTAATATAATGTTATTTTAGTACAATCAATCAGTTGCAAATTATGAGACATTTATAATCCGGGCAGGATCAGGACAGATTAACTAAATTAACTAACAAAATTAATAAATAAAAGTATTTTATCAGATTAATTTAATAAACATATTTTATTCGATTTTGCAAACGAACTTTCAATTTGCACCACCCTCAGATTTAAGACTGGTTTTAACCTTCCACTTTGCGAAAAGAAAAACTTCCATTCACAGATTATGCCAAAAATTGCAATTATTACATCCAGTAGCAAAAATACTTCTAATAAAAGGGAAAACTCTTAAAACTCGGGGGAAATTATTAGAAAGTGCCTAAGAAATATGTCTTAAGACGTTTTCCGATAAAGTGAAGTTTTTCTGAGAACTTAGTTACCTTTTTCCCTTGAGGGAATTTGGGGCGAATTTTCGTCAAAGAGACACAAAATAACAGGTCTCTGTCAGAAACCTGAAAATAGGGTTTAACATTGCTTATATGTACTTCAGAAGATTAGTAGAGGATTTGACACTTCGCTGTTGAAATTAAATACTGTTTTAAATATAGTCTGGACCCCCCTTTCGACACTCTGAAAAAATCATAATTTATTATACGAAAGTAAAATCCCAATTATTGCTGATTAACAGTTCGAGCTCAAACCTCAGGAAAAAGAAACTTTTTTAAACTAGTTAAAGTTTACATTGCAATTGCAAAAAATTTGCAAAGAAGATGCAAAAATCAGTTTTTGCAAATATCTGCCAAAATATTGCAGATAAAGCTTTTATGTTAAAAAAAATTTTAATATGATGATATCCCTACCAAAAATGATTGTGATGTTTTTTTCCAAATAGGATAGTTTCTGAAATTGTTGATCGCAAAAAATAGTTTTGGCATCTCCTGTTGAAAAATCTAAAAAACGCGTCCCTAGACCGTATTTATTAAGAGTTCCTATAAAAATTATCATTTTTAAAAATGAATGTGAAAGGAAAATTCGGTGGATACCATATGTAATAATTAGTTAGCTGCACATCAGAAGTTCATTTCTTTTCTCTACTTACCCAAAAGTCGAAGCTCATTTTGATGACTAGGAAGATCTTTGATTTGAGTTTTTCGAGAAAGTATTAGAAAGTAAAATTAATAAATTTAATGATTGTTTACCACATGGAGAAATCTTGGTGTCAATGCATCAATATTGTCTCAGACCCTCTTTGGAAAACAAGACAATACCGACAAAGTAAATAAATAGTAAGCAAAAAATCAATAATTTTTTCCCATATTTTTGAAAGATCTCACGTAAAAACTAATATTTAAATATTGTAGCCACGGATTTCCCCTTTCAAATGTATTTTTAAGCATCAAAAATTAATACATTTTGGGCGTGTTCACAATTTTCAGAATGATTCCTTGACAGTGTGTGAAAATTAATTACAGTTTCCGATCAAATTATCTCAAAAACTATTGTATTTAGGAAAAGTCTGCAGGGCCATTTTTGTTCATGTATACTCACATAAATTTTTGACATGTACAGGTTTATCGATTTTAAGTGGACACCCCCATAACATTGTTATTATTAAAGATAGAGAGCTGTAAAAAGTTTTTTTTTTAATAAAACACCTTGTATATTATTGAACATTCGGATTATATGTAAAATTCTGATCATATTTCATTATAATATATCGTATACCTAAGTTCATTTGTTTCCGAACTAAAAATAATTAAAAACCGACTTTTTACCATGCTAATAACAGTGGTAAAACGGTTAAAGACAGATATAAATGAATTTCACTTTTCCATCTTAACTTTACAAAACCTATCTGATCGTGCTTACTGACGGCACCAAACAAAGCACCAAATTTGGTATTTGTGGTACCAACCAACGCATACATCTTAGGTTTATTATTTCTAAAAATAATAAGTTAATTAGTCACTGATCTCAAATTTACAAGTTCTTTTTAATTAAATAGGCACCATAATATACATTATAAGACGAGTTTTTTTTTAAATCTACGTATCTCTAAGCTTTTTTTGTATTAACACACTATTTCTAACATTAACCGGTTTCGACATATTCAAATAATATATCATTTAAAATATGCCAAAACAATTATTAGTAAGTGTTACATCCTCATAGAAAAACCAGTTGGCCACAGTGTTACAACGGTTAAAGGCTGATAAAATGAATTTTACTATCGTATCTTATGTTATGAAAACAGATGATACTGAAGGTACTAAAAAGTACTAAATTGGGACCTATGGTACCATCCAGCGCAAGCTCCTGTGTCACCGAATTTTATTTACTAAGGCTAAGTTATGCAGGTTGTGAACTTTTCAAAGTGACATTCTATATATTTAAATATTGAATGCCGACATAACTACGAGATATTTATCAAAAATAATTATAATAAAACATGCTCAAAAAACCATTATTGGAATAAGTTCTGCACGTGACCGCCATTTATTTTATTATAAGTTTTGCCTAAATCCTTCATACCATTTGGCATCGACGTTTCGCGATTTTCTAAAAATATTAATTACGATAATAAAAATCTTGCAGGAGAAGTAGTAATAGATATAAATTACCTACCTTGAAAATATGAAATTATATTTAGTTCATCATTCTCATTATTTCCATTTCTAAGTGCTGCATAATTTCTTTTCTTCTTTCAAAGTCTAGAGGCACGATCATACTCTTTTAAATGTTTTTTACTAGGTTTGCACCTTTTGTTACGTTACCATATATCCTCCTGTATTTTCTTTGTGCTTGAGTTTTATTATATTTATTTTAAATAAATATCTCATAGATATACCATTTTTCAACATTTGAATAGGCCATTTTGGAAAATCAGATGCGAAAACGAACGCTGGAATGTATGAGAATAACTTGACAAAAATTTCAAATATAAAAACTAGTAGCAAAGAGCTGATTTTTAATTATTTCTACCTCAGAAACAATTGAGCTTAGGTTTAGAGTATATGAAATGAAATCTGCTCAGGATTTTGCAGCAATATACAGGGTGTTTCATTTAAAAAACTTAAGGTTTCATCTGGTAGAGTTTTCTGACACACCTTGTTTTATATTTTCATTACTAATAAAAACCTTTCTTGCTCACAGTTGCAAAGAATCTAACAATGTAAACTTAATTAAGATCAAAAGGGCTATCCAAGGCCCTAGCTCTAGCAAATCCAAGAAACTAATAAGGCTACAAATTCTTTTAATTTTCTTAGTTGGATCCGTTCGTATTGTCCTATTGCTGTCATTCTGAACTAATGTCTCTATTTTCTCTGGGTAATTGTTCTTGTCCATGACCACCGTTGCATTTCCTATATAGAAATTATAACTAAATTTTCTTTTTTATTGAGAGTCTTTATGACTGTTCTTTCTGTGGCTGACAAGTTTAATTTTGGTGGTTTAGAACTGCGGAGTATTTTCATTGTTTCATATGGAACTGAGACTGCCTGTTCTTGTGGTAGTTTTCGGATGCTATCCTCTACACTTGCTATGATATTCTCTACTGGAATTGTTCTTGGAGCAACTTCAAAATTATGTCATTTAGAGAGAACCGACTCCTCTACTTTTATTAATGAAATAGATGATAAATTGTTAACCGTGCCCTGTAGTTTCAATTTTCTTTTGTTGTTTGGCTGTTGGTTGGAGATAAATCCTTTCTGCTTGCTGAAACGTGATTTTGTCCAGTATTGAAAATTAATTGATTTCAAGCGTCAAAGCCAATTTTATGAGTACCTGTAGAAAACGTGAAAGATTTGATACTATATTAGGAAACCTCTATGGGGATGACAGGAAAAAATTCAAAATACTTTGTGATTTTCGTACCAGCCAGAAGAAGATGCTGTGCCACTTGGCCTTCCTCTTAAGACTTCATAATGAAGAAATAGTTCCCTAGCCTCTTCAAGTCAATTACTATGTTTCAACAAGGGCAGCCAGGAACAGTTCCAATCGCGCTAGCATGGCTCTCGGAGAGGATCAAACGCCCGTAAACTACTACAGCTACACCTAATATTAGCTTTGACGCCTGAAATAAATTTATTTTCAACATTGGATAAAATCCCCTTGCAGCAAGCAGAAAGAATTTACCAGAAACTTACAGAAAAAGAGCAGAAAACATTTGAAACTCTGCGCAGCAAACATCAGCTAGTACAGCCACTACAGAATACGGTAATCAATTTATCATATATTTCATTAACAAAAGCAGAGAAATTGATTATTTGTAAAGGACATAACTTGGCAATTACTTCGAAAACACTCCAGTATATTGCCATAATAGCAAATGTAGAGGCTAGCATCCGACAATTATCATAAAAACATGCAAATTCAGTTCGATATGAAACAGTGAAAATATTTCGCAGCTCTAAACCCCTAAAATCTAACTTATCAGCCGCAGAAAAAACAGCCATAAAGAGTCTGAATGACAAAGATGTTATGATTCTAGCTGCAGATGAAGGAAATGCATCGGTAGTCATTTTGTAGAAAATGTTTAAAATTTTACTTTAGACCCCGGTGGTTTTTTAGTCAGTTTTGATGTTGAAGCCCTGTATACAAATGTGCCTATTGACAATTCCATTTCTATAATTTCTGACATATTTCAACATGAAATCCTTGGAAATATTTTATAATCAACAGAAAAAATTTATGGTACGAGAGGGGGCCGAACCCGCACCTCTGGATCACTAGTCCATTGCTCTATATACTGAAATATTTCTAAAAAAATATTTCACAATTTAAAAACAAACTGATAAAACACTTCTACTAAATGCTTAATCAAATCTTATTTTAATTGATAAGAGAATGCTTAACATCCACATGTTTAATTTTTTAAGGTACATTTTATGAGCAAACCTCCGGCGCCGCCATGGGATCTCCTTAGGATTACCAACCTGGGTCGCATAGAAATAAGTACAATTATAAACTTTGAACAATTATAGCGCCGAAGTCCAGAGGCAAATTGTTTTCGCGGTGCCTTCAACATTTCATAAAAACAAAGTATTTGAATATAGCAAGAGGTACCGAGTTTTTCAATATTTTATTTACGTTATATGTAGACAACAAAATCTAAACTAAATAAACAAAACCTAAAATATGTAGTACCTAAGTGAGGTCCTTAATTTAAATATTTTTTAAATAAATATAATAAATAATCACAAACATAAAAAACCACCTTATATAATACAATAGGTACAAAACAGCAAAAAATGAGATAAAATAGAGACAACTACCTACTATAAATCCAAGCAAAATCATATTTCGTCTTAGTTCTTATTTCACTTAACAGAACTTTGTCATTCAGGCAATATTCATACAATTTTTGACAGTCCAGATTTTTCAAATTATATTGAATTATAAGTTTTTCAAATTATATTGAATTATAAGTAATTTTTTTTCACTGATTCTGGAAGCAGTCGGTTTCTTTCATCTGTCCAAATCAATTTCATCAAACTAAAAATCCGTTCAGCTTTAAAGTTATGCGCCAAGATAACAAACAAAAACGAACATATTTTTACGAATTACGACAAAAACAAACAGCAGTCCTATCCTGGACTAACACGGTTACATAAAAAATAACTCGGTTTTATAACAAAACAGTCTGCGTGACGGATAACAATAATAAATAATCACTAGTTAACTTTTTTTTATATATAGGGATCAGCATTACATCGATTAAATAATTTATTAAATTATTAATTGGTGACACTGTTAGGTAACCGCTTATAAGTCTGGCGTCAGAAAGAATGCTGATTCAAATGTATGTGTGGCTAAGTTGCTCATCAATAATCATAAACCGTACAGGATAGTTACATCGACGATTTATTTCTGTCAGATTAGCGCGAGCGAGCATTGCCGGAGTAACGTGACCTGGCCCGTTCGACACAAGATTCATGCATTATTTCTATAGAAGGATAATATGGTTTAGCCTTTCGGTGCTGTTATTTTGGTTTTTAATGTAATACATTTCTACAAATTTTATATCAAACCAATAGTGCAACATTGCTATATGAATTTAGGTCAATAATTCTGAAGATATTTATAAGTCGCTTGTTCAAAATATTTTACCCAATTTAAATCCGACTGTAGTTTTGCGAATTCTTCATTATTTTTCGATTTATCAAAAAAAAAATGTTTGAATTTAAGTTGTGGTCAGAATGAATAAAATCATTAACTTTTATGCCCCTATCACCAAGGTATGGGATAGATTTCTCACTATCATCCCAAGCAGGCTTCTGTTCTAATGATAACCACTGAAATATATTATATTCTTCAAAATAAACTATCAATTTCTGAAGATATAGAATACCTCTTTTATGAACATGAACGAGTTGTCCTTTTATTGTTTTGCTTCGAATATTTTCTTGTGTGGTTCTTATAATTTGTTATACTTTCAAACGCAAAAATTCCTGATTTTCCATACTTTCTATTTTAATATGAAAAAACATATATAATGGAATGTATAAACCATATACGTAGCACTCATTTAACGGTCCAAAAACATTTTAATTAATACGGGTGCAGAATCCAGCGACAGGAAATATGATTTAGGTGCTGAATATATTTCTAGTAATCTGTTAATCGCAGGAAATAAAGACAACCATCTTGTTTTTGAATGGTATAAAAGTGCTTTATATTCTATGTCAACCACATATATAATTCTTTCTAACTTTCAATTCTAACGGTATAAATTGAGAAATAATTGTATATTTTTAATACAGTTGATTCAATGTCTATCGGCAACCCATGTAATTAAGGCATGATGAACGCTGCGGTATACATTATTTTCTCCCTTCTGGTAACCCCGCCAAAATTTTTATTGCAATTATCAACAGTAAAAGTTATACATTTTTCTTCTAATCCTGTTCTTTCCAACGAATTTGTTAATATTGTACAAATGGTTTCAGCTTTTTCGTCTGGAAGAAATATTACCCTTGATATTATACCCGATATGTTGTCGAAATATTAAATTAATACAGGAAACAATTTAGTCGCCCCGTGATAAGATCCATCTGTACATATTCCGACAAACGGTATATCTTCCAAAATATTTTGCAAAGAATGTGGTGTCAACACATTGTTAATAATGGCCTCAGTTTTAGTCCGAGCTGAAGAAATGTGTCAGTCAATGTATGAATCAGAAAGCATATAGTTTTGTAAAACAATCACATTATTTGTAACTTTGGGGTGTTTTGCAATACACATGTAGCTTCAGCTGCGAGTATTTTTCTTCTAATATTTTATTTTTTTTTTTAGAAAAAATGAATCTTTTTTGTGCTGGCAGCAGTTCGTATTTTAGTTTTATGTTTTACTGATATAAGAGGTAGATTATCCTTTCCTTTATTTGCCACTGAAACTACTACGTTACAAAATTCACATAATGCTTCATGGTCAGTTTTGTTTTTTTTAAACATTGGATATTGTTTTGACAACTCGTTGGAAAAATCGCATTTACCGCCGGACATTTTCAAAACAAAATTGTACTAAAATTCAATTGCCTCCGCAGTATCTTGAACTTTACAAATAAAAAAGTGATTAAATTACGAAATTAAAGCCACGCACCGAAACATAAACTACCCCTTGTTCCTTAGATATTATTATAAATGTTATAATAATACAGGACAAAATTTTGGTGCCGAACTGCATGCACCAGCATGCACTTTCACCTTCACCCTAACCTAACAAAGGAAAAACAAAATTAAAACCACACATGTCTTCCGAATCGCCTCATCGAAGGCAGACCTCTGTGTTTTTAACATAAGTGGTTCCACGTGTTCGGTTTAGCTTTATTCCGGGGGGAAGCGGGAGGCTCAACCGCTCAGTGTGCAAACTAACGACCCCGCTAGAAAGGGAGCAGACGCTGTGAACGTGTAAGGTCTAGTTGTTCCTGTATTCTATCCCGCTCGTCTGCCTCAGGTCTACATAGAATAATAGCGTAATGGTCGCTATGTGGCAGGAGTGGGAGAGATAAGGGGATAGCTTGAAAGAAAAGGTCATCTCTTAAGACCAGTAGTACTCTCAAGGGGCAACTAGTAGAACCCAAGGTGCATTTCAAAAATTAAAAGAGGAAAGTTGGTGATTTTATGGAAATTAACCAATACCACTGACTACAATTACACAAAAATTGTCGGAGGAAATAGTGGCCGCCATGTACAATCAATTTATTAAAACGTAATGTGAAAACAGTTTTTGAGGTATAACACGCCTATCGCCGTAGGTAGGCTTTTAAATTAACAACACCAGATTTTCACATGCAGCACAGTTTAAAGAAACATTCATTTTCTCTTGAATAATGGGGAGGGTGATTTGAACCTCAAAACCCTCTTACTTACAGCCAAGGGCCCTGAGGCCTGAACACGTATGTGCCTTATTATAGGATGAGAGGGCTGCTTAGAGGGAACACATTAAAATACACCTAAATATGTAATTAAAACAATAGAACTTTAGAAAACTGTGTGGTTGGTGCATACATTTAATTGGTTACAACTTTTAACTTTTACATGACAGCGAACTTGGATGAATTTATACGCTTTACGATTTACGACAAAAACAAACAACAGTGCTATCCTGGACTAACACGGTTACATAAAAAATAATTCGGTTTTATAACAAAACAGTCTGCGTGACGGGTAACAATAATAAATAATCACTAGTTAACTTTTTTTTAAATAGGGATTAGCATTACATCGATTAAATAATTTATTAAATTATTAATTGGTGACACTGTTAGGCAACCGCTTATAAGTCTGGCGTCAGAAAGAATGCTGATTCAAATGTATGTGTGGCTAAGTTGCTCATCAATAATCATAAACCGTACAGGATAGTTACATCGACGATTTATTTCCGTCAGATTAGCGCGAGCGAGCATTGCCGGAGTAACGTGACCTGGCCCGTTCGACACAAGATTCATGCATTATTTCTATAGAAGGATAATATGGTTTAGCCTTTCGGTGCTGTTATTTTGGTTTTTAATGTAATACATTTCTACAAATTTTATATCAAACCAATAGTGCAACATTGCTATATGAATTTAGGTCAATAATTCTGAAGATATTTATAAGTCGCTTGTTCAAAATATTTTACCCAAGTTAAATCCGACTGTAGTTTTGCGAATTCTTCGTTCGTGTATGTGTGGCTAAGATGCTCATCAATAATCATAAACCGTACAGGATAGTTACATCGACGATTTATTTCCGTCAGATTAGCTCGAGCGAGCATTGCCGGAGTAACGTGACCTGGCCCGCTCGATTCATGCATTATTTCTATAGAAGGATAATATGGTTTAGCCTTTCGGTGCTGTTATTTTGGTTTTTATTATTTATTATTTATTATTTATTATTTTGGTTTTTAATGTAATACAAACTAAACTAACTATATGAATTTAGGTCAATAAACAGTGGTTAATTGCTCATCAAAATGTTTCAGAAATTTTTATTTGGACATACAAATAAATGATTGGGAAATAATTTTAACATTACGCAAGGCAAAAATATATCATTATGAGTGCCTTCTTAATTTATAGAATTTTATTATATTATGTTCTTTTATGATAGGATGCCCCAAATCCTTAAATAGAAATAAAGAGTTCTCCGAAATTTAGATATCTAAATGTATTAATTTAAAAAGCAATATGTAAAGTGATTCTCAAATATGAAAGTAAAAAACATGGTACTTATTGCGATTTATTTAATAATTGTTATTATTGTCATACATTTTTTTTCAAAATTTAAAAATAATGTATTCTAGAGATCACAAAAATACCTAAATATACCCACTTTTACAACGAAATAGGAAACAAAAAATATAATAACTACAGAGGCTTCTGGATACATTAGTATAAATAACTTTTAGATTAATTACAGTTGAGATTTTTCTTAATACTAAGAAAGTAACAACCCATCCAGAGCAAAATCAAAAAAATCAAAATAAAAAGTAGCTGCTGTGTTAAAAGAAAGTACAACTTTCCCGAAAAATTAATAAAAAAAAAATAATAAAGAATATTTATAGCTTATATATTCGCCGCACCTAATGTGAGAAAAAGGACAATATTATCTATTATGTGAATAGTAGAGAATGTACATTATAATGTATTGTGTTTTTTACACTGAACTGTACACTAGGTGGGAAAAATCTGCATAATTAATAATTATTTTTCACCTTAGGGGTATTTTTCCGAATTGCATCACTGGCGTTACAATCACTACGTCCCCTTTTTCTACAAAGGTAAATTTATCAGTTTTAAAAGAAGTTTTAATTCTTTCGATGACTAATTAGGTTTCAATATGCAGGAACAACACTTATTCAAACTTGTGTCACCTATTACCACTTGTAAAAACTAAAGATTATTGCTTAAATTCGAATTTGTATTACAGAGCAATGTAACTAATACTAAATCTTTAGACTGAGAGAGCCGGAGTACATCAAGCACCAGGTTATTCACCTTTGCGGCGAGGACCTGGCGAACATTACGCTTTCGCGAAGCCTCTGTCGTGTACGATTCTTGGATGCTAAAAATAACAGAAAAATATTTTTTGTTCCTTAGATGGGCAACCTGTTTTTTAAAGACGTTGCCATATCTATTTTACGCTTAGCCTTAGCTAAGCTCGGCCTATTTATCTTGCTGCATAATACTTTTCTAAAACCTAGTTTAATTTTATTAAGCCTGCTTACGTAAGCTGTGGTTTAGTTATAAACGGAAAACATGGCAATGAAACGTTTTTAACATTTACATGCTCTGATATGACAATATCATAGCAGAGAAATAATAAGTACTTGTTACTCGATACTTAAAAGTATCGAGTAATTAATAAGTAAACAAATTTGAAAATAACGATCTTATATCGACATTTCTTTTCAATATGTTGTTATCTCTTGATTTCGATTTGTCAATAAATTCATTGTTGCTATAGGTTTTGATACGTCTAATAGAATCAGAGTTCATAAATATTTTATTAATGATAGGTTTGTCTGCATAAACTATCAGAATCGTATTTCCAACACTTGTTAGACGTGTATTGATTTATTTTAAGTTAACATAGTTCAATGTTCTTCCTATCGGACTGAATATTAACACGTCATATTCGGTGCTGTGCTGTAAGCTGTTGGTTTACCGTTTATTTAGGCGGAGTATAAACAAGTTTTGCTGCGTAGCGTTGGAATTCTCAGCTTTTGATGCAACGGTTATATTCGAATCCTCGTTCAGACGTATATGACTTTTTTTAGTTTTTTAATAAAACTTATAGCTAATAAGAATGTGGATTGTTAGGTTAGGTTTGCTGTAAAGAAAACTCGTCAATGAAACTACGAGTCCAAATTAAAACGAAGATTTTTTTAATAAAACACATACTGTTGGGTGGATCTGTCTCGTTAGCGTTAGGTTAGCACAAATCCGTCGATAGAATCATCGTTAAAACTATAAACCATCATTAAAGCCGTAAAACCGCATCTAAAATAATCAGATTTAAAATACTCGCGCACTTTAGAGTATTGTGATTGATGGGAGTCATATAGGATTAAAGGTCCTGTTTTGCGAATTGTTACGGGCGGAACACAATGGAGCTTCCGTAACCGTTTTACGTAAAAATTATTAAAATCTAACCTAGAAAAACGAAAATTAAAAAATAAGTACACTTTTGTGGTATATAAATGGGTGATAATTTTATTGCCGGAACTAAATATAACCCCTTATAACCTATATTTCAAAAAGCTATCTAACAAAACATCGAAAAATACAGAAAGAAAAATAAAGTTTAAAGTTAATTGGCGGAAACGAATAACATAGCTGTCATTGTGTTCCGCGCTTTACCAATTTGAACATTTTAAACCAATTCTTAACGCTTCTAGGACTGCGTGAAGAGATATTTTGCAGTGTAGTGCAAAATAATAAAAAAATATTATTCGTATGTGGTATAAATTAAATATCGATATTCCGATATCTCGGCCGTAGTTTGGGTAAAACTACGATCTTGGCTTGAAATATATCCTTAAGAACTATCGGTATATCGAACGTCAAAAAATATAATTCATTTGATATCGTCGGATATCGAACGATATTTTTTAACATCCCTAAAATCATATCCAAGCAAATCCAAATCAAAAATCATAACACATACAAAACAAACAGACTTTACTAAACACAGCAAACACAGTTCGTTTCGTTTATAAAAGTGAGGAGTGGAGATGAAATCCTTATTTTTGTAATTCTTTTTTTATTCTGTAATTCACCCAATGTTAAGTTTGTGAAATAACAATGTTTTTACTTTATGTAATTTTATTTATATGTATGGGTAAGTAGTGAATATGATGTGTTTTTTCACAATTGCGGGTTTTAGGTTATATGATTTTGAAAAAATCTAGATAGAAAAATTAATCAGTAGGTATACTCTTCTGAAAGTAGCATTTTCTTGCTAGTAACACAATACGTACTACTATATTCAACATTTTTGTTAAATTTTAAGCTAACAAGTCAAAGGTATTTTCTCAGATATTTGAGGTATTTTAACAGTGTATAAAAATGTGCTCTTGTATATAATTGTGAACTTGTGGTTTCGTTTTTTAAATAATATATGCGATGGTAAATACTACATTTTACTACATCACGGGTAACCAAATTATTTAGGCAAATAGAACTGTACTTTTGGTACTTAATTTGAAATACTGAAAGGCATATTCGGAAAAAAAACCGAACTTTTATTATTTGCTACTATATTACTAAAAACATTACATTTAAATATGCAAATGAACTGATAAGAGAATAGTAAAATACTTCATAGGTTCAGGATAACACATCACCAACATCTCTAAAAAGATTACATCAAGTATATTTGTACAATATTGGTTCACTCTATTTGCACATATGGCTTGTTGGAGTGGAGTCACTGAGCTCACGCATTGCGGGTCTTTGGTCTGCAGCGGAGGGCAGTTAGAGTTTTGTCTGCATCACAACATCCTAATTCTTCCAAGTCAGTATATTTATGAGTCACTCATATATGCCTGTACAAACATCGAGAAATTTAGGAATAGGGATCTAGTGCACCATTATAACACTCGTCATTGTGGCAATTTACATATTGATTTTCTTAGGTTGCGAACCTCGTGGAATTCTACTCTATATTATGTGTCAGCCTTTTACATTAAACTGAGAGAATTTGAATCATGCTGATAATCAGTGGCTAAAATGTATGTATTTTTTTACAGATCTGCTCAATTTCTAAATTGTGATGTAGTAGATCATGACTTTGTATAATTGTAATGGCTGTTTTACATGCTGCAATTCTTTCTTGCAAGTTGCAATAGTCTTGAACAAAAGCATGCGCAGTGGCAAGACATTTGTACCTTTTGTCAAACTGCGCATGCCTTTGTTAAGACTATTGCATATTGCAAAGAAGATTTGCAGCATGTAAAACGGTCTTTATTAAATGTTATATGTTGCAAAAAATATCTTTATTTGTACTTTATACTATTTCATTTTGATAATTTGCACTATTTTATTTCATTTTAACAATTGTAATGAACTTTAGCTTTATACAGTAATATATTATATTATATTCTATTTGTATGGTGACTTCAGCCTACCCCATTTTTAGAAAAAAATAAATATTTTTAGAAAAAAATATAATATCTGTATGGGTGTGGGTGCATCAACAAAATTTGATTGCACTATAACTTAAGAAGCAATAAACTGATTAATTCCAAATTTGCACATCAAAGATAGTCTGGGACAATGTCTCGCAGGGGAATAGATTGTGGGTGTCATGAGTGTAGATCTTTGATATTTTAAGGGGTAAATTAAAAAAATCATATTCTGAGATTGAGAAAACCGATAATATTCAAACTGAAAATAAAAATAATTAGGATAAATGTTTTGACATTAAAAATTTGTAGATACTTGATTTGTTAAAATCAAAGAAAAAAACAATATTTCAGAAAATGGTGAAACATTTTAAATTTTTTTGTTTGTGTATAATATATATTGCAACTGCATCTCAAGAGAAGTAAAATAGACCCAAAAAAAAAATGTCTTGTACCACAAAAGCGGTGGAAACAAATACTGATTTTTCTCTAACAGGACAGGAAGATAAAAGTGTAATTGATATTCTTACAATTAAGAATCATATTATTATAGAATTGAGAGACAATATAGATTTGCAAAACAAAACAATCAAGTTATTGGAAGATAAGATGCAAAGAATCACACTGGAATGCAGGAACAATGAAGAAAAAGATCTAAGCAATACTCGAACTCATACAAATGTCTCCATCAGTCCCCTACCCCTTACCGCTATTGTTACCAATGTAAAGTTGGCCGCATCTGATGGTAATAATGTAACAAGATAGATAACCAGTGAACCAAGGTTCGAAAGTAAGGCGTCAAAACTAAAATACCAATAAAAGTAATGTACAAATTCAACCAATACAGCAAAAACAAATTCTGGCTGTGATCCTGAAGGCACAAACTATGCAAACAATTAGACATAAGGATGTTGATAAGGAGGGCTTTCATAGAGTTAATTACAGGATAAATTTCAGGTTTGTGGTGGGTAAAAATGAACAAACACAGGGTGTCCAAGCGATACCTAAGTTTGTATCACTCCATGTAACAAGACTAGATTCAAAAATGAAGCTTGAGAACCTCAAGAGGGCTTTACTACTCAATTTTACTGAAGTGGTTTGTGAATTGCATACTTACAAACATACTAATTGCTACGCTTCAATGAAAGTCACCATTAAACAGGAGAATTTTAGAAATGCATGGAAAAGAGAAATATGGCCTAATGGAGCACTGATTTCTCTTTTTTTAAGGGAGGAAAGGACAACACCACAAATGGAACAATAGGTGAGTCCAGAATAATAAGACATTACAGCAGTAATATAAAGACTGATATTACAATTATTATCAAAACGTCTGTGGTCTATGAACAAAAAAGACTACCTTTGCTTCAAGTTTACTCCCAGAGAACTATGGCATCATTGCTATTTCAGAAACCTGGCTGACTGATGGTTTTTATGAAGCTGAACTTTTTGATAGTCGATACATAGTTATAAGAAGGGATTCAGATACAGAAAAGTCTAGAGGAGGTGGTGTTCTTATATTTTTGCCTTGAAGAAATCTTTTCGGTTTGAAGTGATTAGTACTACAGGTGATAATGAGTGTTTATTATTAAAAATCAAGTATAAATTCAATTATTACTAATAGTACTCTACTTAACAAAACAATTCTCTATAGGTCTTTATAAGTTTATTTATATATAGCTGTTCCAAAGTTTGTTCAACTTCATGTGATTTGCTTGAACCCGAGTATGAAACTAAAATCTTTGCAAAATATGTTGTCAAAGCACTTTCTTGAGGTGGTTTGTGAGCCACATAACTCAAAACACCCAGATTTATATGCATCTTTTAAGGTAACAATCCAACAAGAACACTTTAAACAGCTCTGGTTTCTCAGTTTTTACAGAAGAGAAGGATGCCACTACAGAAGGAAGAGATAGTGGGTCCTGCTGCACAGAATCTTCAAGCCAAAATATGTAGAATCTACAATGGATTTTTGTGAAACAGGCAACCTAAACATATTAAATATGAATGTCTCTGGTATATTTGGAAAGTCAGAGTTGACATAGTTTCAATTGTAGAGCATTGGTGTAAAACTGATAAACTATCTTTAGGGAACTTAAAAGATTTTAGTTTGTGTACAATGTTTTGTTGTACTGGTTTTAATATCACTCCGTTCTCATATAACATATGCATTGACAAAGTGTTTTAGGTGTGTATGGCTTGTTTTGATTAATACAGTAATGAATAACAGACTGTATATTGTCTCTGTATACAGGACACATGATAGTTGTGTTAGGAAATTTCTAAAAGAGTTTGGAATGTCTTTATTTAAATACTATAATAACAAGGATAGTTATGTAATTTGTGGCAATATTAACATAAATCTTTTAGCAAACAGTGAGAGTAAGACTGACCTTTTAAATTTAGTCTTTGAATTTGACATTCATCTACATATTTTGGAACCAACACGGATTAGTAGTACTAGTTCGTCATGCATTCACAATATATTTTCTGACCTATCTAACTGTGAAAACGTGCATGTGCAACCTATTTTTTATTCAGATCATATGTATCAAACATGTAATTTTAAATTTACTTATTGGAATAGTCCTGGAAAAAATTATACCAACTGTAGAAGTTTAAATAATATGAATATGGAAAATTTTACAAGGCTATATTTTATGAACAATGGCATGAAATGTATAACAGTAATTTTAAAGACCAATTTTCTGCATTCTATGACACATTATTATTTCATTACAATTGCAATTTTCCAATTAAAAGGAAAAAAATTTAAAAAAGGGAACTCAATGGTTTTCACTACAAATAAAGGAAATGCATAGTTTGCTTTGTCAAGTGAGATTTGTAGAGTGACATCTCAGTGATGCTAATTATACATTGAAATAATCAATGAACTCATAAAATTATATAAGGAACTTGTTCAGAATTTAAAGAAACAGAGAAACTGTGAAAGGTTGTCAAATGCAGAAAATTTGTCTTGGGAAAGTAGGAAAATAATTAATGAGAGTGGAAACAGAAACCATAATAGTATACCTGTATGTATAAACGATGATAAGGGAGGCGTGATTACAGATTCGTCACATATTTGTGACACATTTAACAAATATTTTTTGGATGTTGCACAAAATCGCTCTAAACCAAATTTTCATAACATAAAATTTACATTTTGATCTTACTAGTTTTTTTTTGTGGCCTGTCACCCCATGGGAAGTCAGGGATTTGCTTAGTAAAACCACTAGCAAGCCAGCAGCAGGTTTGGATTAATTACGTGGTAAAGCTCTAAGAAACATTCCAGATTTAGTATGTTACCCTCTTTTGTACCTGATCAATGAATCTTTTAACTCTGGTGAATTCCCAGAACCTATTAAAAAATCTAAATGTATCTGAATATATAAGAATAAAGGATCGAAATGTGATGTTTCAAACTATAGATCTATTTGTGTACAGAACCAAATATTAAAAATATTTGAATTTTGTTTCTCTGAGCGATTGTTAAGTATTTTAGAGACTAATAACATTATACATAATTCTCAACATGGATTTCGTCATAACAAGTCAACTAGCATGGCCATTTCTGATTGTCTTGAATTTATCTATGCAGCTCTCAATGGCAAAGAATCTGTTATTGGCCTATTTTATGATCTTAGTTGAGCATTTGACAATATAAATCACAAACTTATTTTATTGAAATTATATGCAAATGGTGTGCGAGGAATAGCGCCTATAACTGGGTGGCTTCCTATCTTTGTAACTGTGAACAAACGGTTTCAATTAATGGAGTGAAATTGTATATATATATATATATATATACATATATATATATATATATATATATATATATATATATATATATATATATATATATATATATATATATATATATATATATATACAAGCCCAAACAAAATGGTGGAGAATTGTAATCACGTGTCAAAAAATTTTTCCAATCACTGTTGTAACAATGGTCTTGTTCTTAATGCTGGAACAACTGTTTTTGAACTGTTGAAAAATGTTGGTATTAATATTGAACCACTTACAACAATTAATGGGCAATCTATAAATAATGAAACAGTGATCAAATTTTTGGGTATTCATATTGATCATAAATTAATTTGGGAAACACATATAGACAAGCTCACTATATTTTTTGAGTTGAGGGACCCGATAGATATTAGAATTTTGAAATGTGTTTATTTTGGCTTAGTTCAGTCAATATTGCAGTATGGCTTAATTTTTTCGGGCTCCTCAGCTCAGTCTTCTAAAGCTTTTGTGTTGCAAAAAAAAATTGTGATGTATGGAAAATGCACCACCATACTCTTCGTGCAAAAATGGGTTTAAAATACTTAACATTTTAACATTGCCTTGCTTATACATATTGCAACTAGTAACCAATGGCAACAATGATCATGCTTCTTTATTGCAAAATTATGAAATTCACTATCATAAAACAAGGCAGGCCCAGAACTTCAGAATGCCATTTTCTAGGCTGACAGTAGGACAAAACTCGCCTTCATATATTAGAGTAAAATGTTATAATAAATTAAAATGCATATTGGGAAATGAGGAGAAACCAGAAAAAAATTTTAAAAGAAAAGTATAAGCATTTCTGTCTGAACATGCCTTTTATTAGTTAAGGAATTTTTAGAATACAAATAGATTTTACTCAGTATTTTAATTATGTGATGTTAACAAACCATGCTTATTTGCTCTTATGTAATGTAGTGGTCGCTTTGTAGTTTTAATTTTATTTGATTCTTTCGTTAATGCTAGGATTAATATTCTCTTGTAGTTTCTCTCTTCCTATCTGATCCGACTAGACCTACAAATTGCTGTAAAAGTATTTTTGTGTTGAATAAATGAATTTGAATTATAATGTAATTATCTATTCAGGAGTTTCTGTGATAGGTATGTTATATGTTATTTGTTACGGTTTTACGTCATGTTAATTACAAAAAAAAGCTGTCTTATAATGTTAATGTTTTATATATTTTTTTGTGTATACATGTATTTTCAACTGTGATTTATAGATTTTATTTTAAATTGACTATTGTTTTATTTAGTTTTTGTTTTTTGTTTTTTTTTTAGTTAGCTATTAAGATAATACCTCTATTGTAATAATTGGATATTGGATATTGTTTTCTGTCTTGTATTTATTTAGCATAAAAGTAGAATTTTTTAACTTGTTTCAAAATATCTGTGATATTGATAATGTTTTAATTCTGGGGGATTTTAATTTGCATTTGATTTTAATAGATCTCAATCAATTTCAAAATTTCTAATTTTAACAGTTCACAAGTGTACAGGTGCGATAGTCCCTTAGTTGCTGAGGATGTATATCATCCTGCTTTGTGCACAACCCTGACACTTTATGAGGAAAACATCAGTAAGAAGTAATTTGGTAAAACCTTCTTTTGAATATGATTAAGCAAAAGCAAACTTTTGCCTCTTATATCATGTCATTAAAAACACCGATTGAACAGAATTAAATGACATCAGTGATGTCAATTTATGCCTAGACATTATTTATGTAGGACTCTATGATTATACAGAAAGATCTATCCCTAAGAAAAAATTTTCAAGTAAAGCCAAGAGCAGTAAGTTTCTGCACTGGTTCTCCATAGAGCTTGTGAGGAAAATTAAGAAAAAAAAAATCGAGTGCATAGAAGTTCCTTTCAAAATGTTGTATAATGGTGAAATACTTGGTGCACAGGTGGGAATTTCGAATGCCTTTTCATAGTATTATCATTCAATTTTTGAGCCACCATCATTAGCTGCTGAAAACGTTAGTCAACCCTTATAAGCTGGGGTAATTTTAAATTTTCTGAAATAACAGTAGAGAAGGTCAAAAATAGTATAAAAGCATTAAAACCAAAAAAATCAACAGGAAATGATAACATTCCACCTTACATATATAAAGGATGTTCTTACTTTTTATCAGCACTGATGGCTTACATCTTCAACCTGGGAGTGAAAATCAATATGTTTCCTGACAGATTGAAGGTGGCAGTCATCACTCTGGTGCATAAAATGGGTAGTAGGTATAATGTGGAAAATTATCACCCTGTAAGCATCTTGAACTCCATAGCAAAAATATTTGAAATTATAATTTATGAAGATAGTAGTAATATAAAAGAAATTCTATCGCCCAATCAGCATGGATTTGTGAGTGATAAATCTACGATGACCAATTTAACGCTGTTTACTGTGAAGGCCGCTGAGGCGATAGGCAATAAGAAACAACTTGATGTAGTGGTAACAGATGTGAGAAGATGTTGTTAAGTGAGATTTTAACTCATCTTTTCAGAGGAGGCTTGTTTATTTATAAAGTCCTACCTTCTAGATCACAAAGGGGTCAAAGTTGGTAGGTGCCTCACAGAGCCCTACTTGGCGACCTCGGGTGTGCCTCAGGGCAGCAACCTGGGGCCTGTACTGTTTACCATATTTACCAAACTGTATTTTGAACTCTTCCATCCTACTTTTTGCTGATAACTTCAAGATCTTTAAAGTCATAAGCAGTATGCAGGACTGTAGAGTATTGCAGGCTGACGTTGACTCTGTAACAACATGGTTTCAGAATCATAATATGTTTTTAAATGTCTCAAAGTGTTCATCAATACCACATCAATAATACTGCTCTGCTGAGGACTTTTCAATATAAGGATCTTGATGTAGTTATGCAACCAAACTTAAAATTTAACAATCACTATCAACTCATTGTTGGCAGGGCCTATAAGGTTCTTGGTTTTCTGATAAGAAACACAAGACAGTTTGTAGATATAGCTAACATTGTCAAGCTGTATAATGCACTCGTTAGACCCCACTTGGAGTATGCATCAACAATACGGTTCCCTGAGGGTGTTTCCAACAGTAAGATAGTAATAAGATACAATACGCCTGGAAATAGGCAGGAGTATAGTAGATTCCGGCTCTTATATAGGGACTTGATCTTGCATGCCGAAGCACAGGCAAACGACAGGCTGATTGGTTCTTCTTTGAACCTTGTTAGATGCATGTGGGAGATTATTAACAACAGTAGAGGTTTAAGTAGGTCTTTGAATCAGCTCACTATTTCACCAGATCATTTTAATAATTACTTCTCCTCAGTTGCTCACGATGTTGTTAATGAATAATGAATATTCCTGTGATGGATGTCAATCCTTTAGGTAGCTTAAATATTGTACCCAGTATATTCTCCCTTACAGAAGTAACATACCATGAGGTAAGGGAGGTTATTGATGGACTTAGAAATATGAACAGCATATCTTTGGCCTTACGGTGCCTATAGTAAAGTCAGTAAAAATTCTCATAATATAGCCAGTTACTTACCTAATAAATGTTTGTATCAGAAAGTACTGCTTTGCTGATGTCCTGAAAAGAGCCATAGTTGCGCCGATTTTTAAAAACGGCGGTAAAGAGGTTTCAAATTATCGACCGAAGTTTGACTTTAGAAGGGGCATTCTTTCGAAAATATGGAGTATAATTGTGCCTCCATGTATGATTTTAGTAAGGCTTTTG
Source organism: Kuschelorhynchus macadamiae (assembly GCA_030620095.1). Classification (NCBI taxonomy): domain Eukaryota; kingdom Metazoa; phylum Arthropoda; class Insecta; order Coleoptera; family Curculionidae; genus Kuschelorhynchus; species Kuschelorhynchus macadamiae. The sequence continues at coordinate 533,714 of JAUTXW010001856.1, forward strand.
ACTGTGTCTCCCATGACATACTATTGAGCAAGCTTCATTTTTATGGCTTTGATAGCAACAGCTTTTAGGGTCCAAATAAAAGCATTAAGACTAAGTTAAAATATATTAAGATATTTGTTTGTCTCCATTCTTTCCGATGATTGGAGTGACATACAGCTACCTTCAAAGACTACATAGTTAGTTCATTAGAATCACTCTGTAGGTATTCTGACTCACTATAAAAAGCTTTACTCTTTAGAAATCGTTTTGTTCTGCTTTCAGAGGCTTTTGAATTTAGTTGTTTGATATTGTCAGGCAGTACATTAAAAAAATTTATAGCATAGTGGTTCTGTCTGTCTCTTGCCATTGAGGTCCTACTATAACCTATGGATAAACTATTTTTTGCCCTAGTATTATATTTATGGAAATCTCATGTGAATTATGTGAATAGTTGTTACGATGTTTTATAATGTGCATAAGACAGGAAAAACAAATAATGAAGGCAAGGTTATTATTCCTAGGGAGATAAATGCGTCCCTGCAGCAGTCCATATATCCTAGACCAGCAATAATTCTCACACGCTTTCTCTATGCAGCAAAAAAACCCGTGCATGTGCAGATTGTCTCCAACGTAAGATTCCATAAGTGAGATGTGTATGAATATGACCATAATATGTATTCAAAAGCACCCTGTCAGACACACAGTTTTTAAGATTTCTAATAATGTAGGTGTTTTTACTTATTTTTTTTTTTGTTAATTGTGTGGTATGTTTTTCCCAGGTTAGTTTAGTATCCAAGTAAATGCCTAAGAATTTAACAGGTTTAGTGCTTTCTCTCACTGGTCTTAAAGTAAAATTTAGGGTTTGTGTTTTAGATTCATTAATGTTCAGTTTGTTTGAAATAAACCAATTGCCAATGTTCGACCTTGTATCCCCAAATCTCCTCTCCAGTTGCTGCAGACTGTCTGAACAGTCAATGGCTGTTGTATCGCCTGCAAATAGTATAATACTAGTTGAATCATTTGATAAACATCCACTGATGTAATTTATGTATAGCAAAAATAGGATCAGTCCAAGGACAGAGCCCTGGGGCACTCTATACTTGATCAATTTCTTTGATGGCTTTTGGTTTTCTTATGACACGTATTGCAACCGACTTGCCAGATATGATTTCAGTAAATTTATGTGATCAGTACTGAAGTTATAATGGTAAAGCTATCGGATGAGTAAATCGTGTGAAACACCATCTAATGCTTTGGTTAGGTCAATTGTCAAAGTCAAAGTCAAAGTAGCTTTATTGTCATAAATTTTGCAATTGTTGACAAAGCCTTGGGTGTAATATAATTAAAATTAACTAAATTATGACTACATTAATAATTATGTTATTAAACTAGAGTCATTTTTAATTTTAAATAAAACAAAGTAACATTAAAATGCTTGTAAAAAACGTAACATATACAAAAACAGACATAACAAATGTCAAAGTAATTACACTACTACAAATACAGAAAAAAGAGCTACATTAAAGTGTCAGAAAAAAATTCATTTAAGGTATAATATGACTTTTTCATTAGGAGAATTTTAGTTTTCTTTCTGAAAGCGTTCTCATTACCAAACTTCTTTATACTTAAGGGTAGGTGGTTAAACATTTTTTAGTCACTATAGAAAAATGTTTTTTTTAATATATTCATACTTAGGAATTGGCAAACATAGTGTATGAGAATAGCGCATGTTATAGTAATTAGACACAAACAATTCATTATTATACTTTTTATGAACCAGACAGACAGATGCTAAAATAGATAAACAGCAGAAGTCAAAATTAAATGCTTTATATATAAAGGACGACAAGAATCGCGTGCTTTTACACCAGACATAAATCTTAATGCTCTCTTCTGTATCAAAAAGACCCTGTTAAACAAATAGTTAGAACATGAGCCCCAAAAGCAAATGCCATATCGAAGGTAAGCCTCAACCAAAGCAAAGTAAAAGTTGCGAGCTACAGATCTAGGTTGTTAGAGATAATCCGCAGTGCATAAAAACTAGGGGAAATTTTAATGCATAAATTGTTGATATGAGTTTCAAATTTCATTTCTTTGTCTACAGACAAACCCAAAAATTTTGTCAAGCTAGGCATTGCAATTGGGCAATTGCCTCAATGGCAATGCCTAGCTCGACAACATTTTTGGGTTTGTCTATAGACAAAGAGTTGAAGTTTGAAAGCCTGAGCATATTTCCTTCCCTCAAAGCAATCCTGGATACATGCTATAAGGTGACTCACAGCTGAGGTGGTTGACTTATTATTACAAAATCCAAACTGATTTGGATTCAGTAATTGTTGGCTTTCAAGGAAGTCACACATTTGTTTTTTTAAAGCACCTTCAAATATTCTACCAAAAAGGGGCAGAACTGAAATTGGTCTATAATTAGAAGCGTCCCCGGACGACTTTTTTAAAACTAGGTATGACCCTGGCAATTTTTAATCAATCTGGAAATATGTTCTTGATAATACATAAATTTATAATTTTAGTTAGTGGATATACAATTATTTCTCTAATCGTTTTAATTATTTTTACACTGAGATCAAAGTGATCTTTACTCACTATTTTCTAGATTATTAATGATATCTCTTACATTGTTGAAGCTTACTTCCTGAAAAGTAAAATGTTGACCAAGACAGTTAGGGTTTAATTGCTCTATATATTCACAGGGCTTTTTATTGGATGCTGGCAAGTTGCATATTATATTTTCAGCTACATTGATGATAAAATTGTTAAAATCATTAGCATTGAGTTCTGGTTGTTATTAGTTTTATGAACTAGATTATTATTTTTTATTACGTCCCAAACTACTTTAGCTTTGTTTTTAGATTTCTCAATATAATTGTCATTGGCCTGTTTTTTACTCTGCTTTATTTTATTCCGGTAATATTTCCTAACATTTTAAGCATTCCTTTGTTACAAGATCTGGTTGAGACTTATTTAATCGAGTGAGTAATTTTAAAGTTTCCCTATCATTTTTTAGTTCTTTGTTATACCGGTGAATTTTATAGATTACTCTGGTTTTGTTATTTGCAAGTTTAGTTTTTTTGTGGAAAACATGTGTTGCATGCATTCAGCAATTCATTAATGAAATTTTTAAATTTTTTGCTAGGGGTATACTAGAGTCGTTCACAAATGACCAATCAAGGGACTCAACCAAGTTGTACAAGCAAGTTAAGCCTTCATCTGTTACAGGCTTATAAGTAATTCTGAAATTATTATTATTTGTCATTTTATTTACACCTGTATGCATGAAAAAGAGTTCCAAGTCATCAGACAAGTAACGGTCCACCACATCAGCACAGAAGTCATTATTATAAAAATTAGTAAATATGTTGTCGAGACATGCATGGTTTCTAGTGGAATCTGTGGTTACCATTGAAAGCCCAAAAGAATGGAAAAGGTTAGTTATATGTTGTTCTTCAAGAGTGTTAGTGTGGAAATGGCCATTGTAATCCCCTGTTATAACAATCCCCCTATTTAGATCTAAAAGCTCAAGCAAGATTGCTACATCCCCATGCCTACGCATCGGCCTACAACAGCCAGAGACGAGGACAAAACCATCTATGTTCATTGAATGAAGTTCATCTGTGTTTAGCCAATGCTCATTCAGACAGAGAATATTACAATTGCGGTTGATTAAGAAAGGTTCCAATAAAGCTGTTTTATTTCTAAGACATTGAATATTATAATATAAAATTGAAAGAGCTACCTAACTCTCCAAGCCTCTTAGACTGGAGTTCCTTAATCCATATGGACGGGTGCCCTTGGATTCATTGAAGATAACTTCAGCTGGCCAAAGTTCTGGGTTCATCACCATTCCTTTGTCATCATTCAGAACCCATACTTTAAAGGAGCTCTTCCATTTGTCTTTCCTGGTTTTTAGCTTTTCACAGTCATAGTATTTCAAGCCCAAGTTAGATCCAATATAGGTTAGGATTGAATTAGACGTAGTCCGTGGGCTAAATCCAGATATAAAGATCCAAGAAACATTTTCATTTTTTGAGACAACTTCTAGGCTGATTTGATCTTTCTTTGTTCCTCTAATAGAGGCTGGCCGGGATTGTTTTTTTCTGGCTCTGTTCTTGTTTACCTTTTTTTATGTCGTTCGAGTTTTACCGATATTTTCCAGATAATGATTTTTCAGAACTCAAGAATTCATACCTGGCCTTCCAAAGACTGGAATTTTCTTCTAAGATTCTATTATTTGCTTCTAACTCTCTTAACAGTCTATGTTATTTTTATGCTCAGTGCTGAAGCGTTGACGGCCACATTCTCGTCTACACAGTAGATTATGTGGGTTTCATCGATAAATTGAACTTTTTCGGAGTGGTCACGACTATAGCATGATTTGTGGAAGACACCGCCGCATTTAACACATATTACAACACCACTATATTTGGTTTTACAGCAAGTAAATTTGATTTTTTGGTCATAGCAACTATTACGACGATCTTTAGTCGACGCCATATAAACAAAAGTTTGTTGATTTTGCATTTTTGGTTGTTATGTTTTTTATTTTTACTTTTATTGGCAAACAATAAGTATTTTCCAAAAAATTCAGTACTGTCCAGTTTTGGAAGTTATAATTATTTAGTTTTACGTCCAGTCAGTGGAGTGGCATTGGCAGTAAGGGTGATAGACAATGGGGTTCCCCAAGGTTCCATCTTAGGTCCACTTCTTTTTTTAGTTTTTATTAATGACCTCCCCATGCGAGAGCCGGTGGCATAATATACCCTTTTTTGCTGATGACACTACAATTCATCATTCTGGTGGAACTCTTCAGGACGTTCTGGCTGTGTCGGGCCAGGCGCAGCAAAGACCAGAGGCCTGTTTTAATGCGTATCAGTTACTAATGAACAGAGGTAAGGCTCAGTAAATAATTTTCTCAATGAGGGATACGGGGAATGAGAATGCCCACTTTCACAATGTTAAATTACTGGGTATTCATACGGACAAAAAACTAAAGTGGGATGTTTACATCAACAACATCTCATCAAAACTGAGCAGTACTGCCTTTGTCCTTCACAACCTAAAAGGTTGGTTATTTCATAGGGCATTTTGGCGTGAGGGAGTGCATCAGATGTAGATAGAGTCTTTGGTTTGCAGAGAAGGGTTGTGAGAATACTTGCAGGTCTGAAGTACAAAGAGTGTGATATAGATATAAGTTGGTAAAATTAGTTAGTGTGAAGTGTCTAAAGATAAGTTTATTTGGCTATTTCGCAGAATGAATTTAAAAAAAAGGGTATATTTAATTGTTTATTTAAAATATTATACCTAGTTTTCAAACAACAAGCTGAGAAAATGTGAAAAAACCAATCTAAAATCAAGTGCATATTTTACCAGCTGATATAAATAATTTAACAAAGAGCACAAAAAACTCCAGGACGAAGATTTCTTATCAGCAGTAAACATTCCCCTGTCTGCTCTTTCATTCATTGGAATCCCCAGTTTTTTGCTCATTGTAAGGGCCCCCACAGACGCTCAGTTTTTTAGCACAGGCCGACTGTGCAAACCTAGTTTGTGCAGGCATATCGGTGCGTTTGTGTGAACGTCCGGCCGACTGCGCAGGCCGTTGGCCTGGCCTGAGCAAAATCAGACCGTGCTTGAATTTGGCCTGCGCAAACTTGGAAAACTGAGCGTGTGTGGACTCGTTCAGTTGATTTGTTCAGTTTTAAGGTTTATTTACAATCTAAAAATAGTAAGCAACAAAATGACGAACGTTAACAAACAGTTTTTAAGCGAATTTATTGAAGTATACAAAAGCCTACCATGTTTATGGAAAATAAAGAGTAAAGAATATAGTGATAGAAATAAAAAGGCCGCAGCCTATAATGTGTTGATCGAAAAACTCAAAGAAATTGATACGGAAGCAAATAGGGAAGCCGTGGTAAAAAAAATTAATAATTTAAAGAGTTCGTTTAGGAAAGAATTAAAAAAAGTATTGAAGAGCAAAGTAAGCGGGGCCGGTACAGAAGAAATTTATACTCCAAGCCTGTGGTACTACGACTTGCTGATCTTTTTAAGTGATCAAGAGACACCACATGAGTCAACGAGTACCCTAGACGATAGAACATGGAATAAAGGTAATAGGATATTATAGAAACACTAATACGGTCAGTCAAACAACTCTCTATATATATTTTTCCCTTTATTAAGTATGTTCCAAGATTGAACCCACTAAATAGTAAAAAGAATAGTAAACAAAAGCAACCATAACCGTCAAATATCATAAAATTTCACATAAAATTGACTGTTATTTTAAATGTATACAGGGTGTTTCATATTGATGTACAAATATTTCAAGGGGTGATTCTTGGGCATATTTTAAGAAAAAAACTTTATATGAACATGTGTCCTAAATACCTTAACTTTGGAGCTACAGGGTGTTGAAAGTGAAAAGTGACATATTTTTATTTGAATAAAAAAAATGAACGCCACTGGTTTTTTGTACAATAAAAACTATTTTCGTAATCTCCAACTAGTTTTTCATCAAATTGGCCTCTTGACATTTTTTTGCCACACGAACGGTTTTTGAGTAAAAAAATAAAATTGATTTATCTACATTTTTATGCATATTCAGGAATTAAAAGATGTAGATAAATTCATTTTATTTTTTAACTCAAAAACCGTTCGTGTGACAAAAAAAGGTCAGGAGGCCATTGTAATCAGAAACTACATAGTTGAATATTACGAAAATAATTTTTATTGTGAAAAAAACAGTGGCGTCCATTTTTTTTATTAAATAAAAATATGCCACTTTTCACTTTCAACACCATGCAGCTCAAAAGTTAAGGCGTTTAGGACACATGTTCATATATAGTTTTTTTTTAAATATGCCCAAGAATCACCCCCTCTAATATTTGTACATCAATGTATAAAAAAAAAAAAACTGTATGGAGACTTTTTTGATTGACTGACTATTTTTTAAATTAAATATATTGGTTTTGCCAGTTAATCGCACCTCTGTTATTAAAATAATTAACAAACATATCACGTACAAGCTTTGCATCCCTTGCCAAATTTCTATTGTGTCCAGCTTGTAGGTCATTCATTACTCCACAGTTGACAACATCCAGATCCTCAGCTTGAATATACCCGTTGGAGGTTTTTCTTAAAAAATTATGCAATGCACAACAGCATAGTACAACAGTAATAATATTATTGGGCTGTAAAGCTATTGCTGTATGAAAAATTCTAAACCTCGCTGCCAGTATTCCGAAGACGTTTTCTATAATCCTTCTTGCCCTAGATAATCTGTAATTAAATATTCTGGTTTCATTTGTCAAGTCTCTTTGGCTGAACGGTTTTAAAAAATCAGTTCGTAAAGTAAAAGCTTCATCACCAACAAATACATAAGGTAACTCATCGTCACTGGTAATTACTTTTTCTGGGTTTTTTATTTTTAATTCTTTGTTATTTAATTTTTCATAAAAGCGTGTATATTCCAAAACACCTTCATCGGAAATCCGTCCATTAATTCCAAAATCTACCATTACAAATTCGTAGTTCGCATTTGCAATTGCCATTAAAACCATGCTATGTGTACCTTTGTAATTAAAAAAATATGATCCGCTACCAGGAGGAGGCACTATATTAACATGCTTCCCATCAACTGCTCCCAAGCAGTGTGGAAAATTCCATCTCTGTTCAAACTGTTTGGCTATGGCCTTCCAATCTTCCTCAGATTGTGGAAACTAAAAAAAAAATTATTCATTTAGTTACCTATTTATTTGTTTATTAAAATTTTATTAATTTTTTTTCAGAGCCCACTACACGTCCTAAGTCCTGAAGGGCATGATCCTGGAGTTTTTAACAGCGAACTAACAGAAGATGCCGAAGTTTTATCCCGCCCTACTAGTTCAGCCAGTTTCACTCCAAGTACCTCAAAAAAGAAAAAAAGACCAGAAGACTCAACTGACATATTAATATCAAGAGCCTGTGCACAATTAGAAAAGAAGGAAGACCAATTTGATACTATAGGCAAAACTATAGCCTCAAAACTAAGAAGCTTGCCACATGAGCAACGAATATATGCTGAAAAGATCATTAACGATGTGTTGTTCGAAGCAGAACTAGGATGCTTAAACCGAAATTATAAGTTGGTGCAAGAGCCTGCAGCTACAAATTCCAATTGTATGGAAGCCTCTCGTCAACTGATGCCTATGCAATCTACTCAAGAACAATATAATAATATGCAGTCTTCTTATCAACTGCATGTTATGCAACCCTTACTTTCTGTACAACAACAACAAAAAGGTAATGAAAATTTAGGTACTTTTCTGCGTGGCTATAACCCCGAAGGCGAATAATAATTTTTAGATATGTTTTTTAACCCTTGATTTTGGAATTAACATTTTATGTTTTTGAATTTTTGGAATAAAATGTTTACTTACCTTAATGAAGTTTGTTTTCAATACTTTAAATATGGCCCTGCATGTTTCTGGTATTATTTGTCCCAATGCCTGAGGTGAAATTATTGTTGAAAACTTTAAATCTTCATATGTTCGACCAGTAGCGAGAAATCTTAGGGTAGCTGTTAACCGCTCATGGCATGAAATTGATTGCCTCATGCATGTGTCTTGCTTCTGTATTAAAGGAGAAACGAGTTTCAATAATTTCAAGTAAGTTGTCTCGTCCATTCTTAGGTAGTTAAACCAATCCTGCTTCTCAAGTTTCAAATCAGCAAGCAAATTTACATGGGAGTAATCATTTCTTTTCAGTAACCAATCTTTGGTCCATTTGCTTCTGTTAACCAACCGTTGCTTTTTTTGCTTTTTCTTTATTGCACAGGCAAGCAAAATGCAATACAATGCCGTGTCTCGAGAAGCCATTTTCTTTTACTCAGTATAGAAAAACCGTGCCAAAACTAGTGAGTGTGAATTTACCCAGTTAACTGTATAGAAAGAACTGTGCTATAAAACTGCGTGTGTGTGGGGCAGGCAATTAGTACAGTTAAACTGCACAAATTGGCCTGCACAGTCGGCCTGTGCTAAAAAACTGAGCGTCTGTGGGGGCCTTAAAGTGTAAATAAGGTTTGGAAAGTTCATTGAACCAAAACAATTTCCTAAACATTTAAAAACAACTTCATTCAGAACAAACAGGGCTGTACTGAGTCGCCCTATTGTACAAAACTTAGTACAATTATCAATATATATATATATATATATATATATATATATATATATATATATATATATATTGTATATACATTTTCTTTTTTTTTTTCGAAAATGCTGAAGCAAATCAAGTGCTGCAAAAACAAAGACTTTCAAAATTTCTTTTGTCTTGCCTGTTATGGTGTATTTCACCCTAGTTGCTTGGAGCGCCTTACCGATGCAATTAAAGTGGGTGGATACAAAATTTTTTGCTCAGAAAGGTGTCAGAAACAGTGCGACTATGCCAAGGAAATCGACTATCTACAAAAGGAAATTAAGGAGAAGGAACGTCATTTTGAGAGATTGCGCCGAAATAGCCAGATATTTGAAGAGGAAGTCAGCGAGGCTGAAAACAAATTCTCATCCCAGTTAGCCAGGATGAATGAACTCAACGACTCATTTACTAAGGATATTAAAGTTCTAAAAAATAATGAAACAGAATTAATTAAACAGATAAATACATTTACGGAAGCTAGACGAGAGCTTGACGAGAAAATTGTAGATCTGACAGGTATGAATCAAAACCTCATAACTTCTATTAGAGTTTTAGAACAGGAGGCTGAACATAATTTTAGTGAAATAAAAAAACTTCAGCAACAAATATTTGAGGCCCAAAACCCACAAAATGTTACCAATATTGGCATACAAACAGAATCGGAATTAATTGAGATTTTGACTCAATGCACACAAACTGAAGTTCAGCAGACCAAAACCCCCATATCTGCTGACACATCTGTTCTACCTGAGTCCGAATTTGCTCAAGACTATCCCCCAAACTTCTCAAACAGGCCGAGTCGCCAACGTCAAGTCCTTGTCTGTGGCGTGGAATCTCATACAAGGGGACTTGGCAAATTATTCCAAAGCTTTTGCGGCCGTCAGTACGACATCAACTGCCAGTATACCGCAAGAGCCACAACCGACGAACTTTTAGACAAATACTCAGATCTGTGCATGAGATATTCCAAACACGACTTTGTAGTTGTTGTATTGGCATGCAGGACGCACTACAGGGCAGAGCTATTAGCTCTTCTAGTTGGACAAGTTTACTAGAAATATCCAAAAAATCCAACCTAATAATTGTCGGCCCTACCTACGTGACCAAACGACCAGTACTCAATAACTTTATCCGCGAGCTGAACATGGACATTCACAGACACGTCCATAATGATAGTAGCAGGTCGGTGTTTTTGAGCATGGATAACTTTATTCCAACAAATGAAAAGAATCGCACCGCCAATCCATCGTACAGTTGCAAAGCGGAGATTTCGGCGTTTATTTGCAGGCTGATCATACAATCTAAAGCATCATTAGATGATTGAAATTCAAATTTTCCGCAAGAGGCACCTCTTCATCCATCACGCTGAACTTAACAACTTCTACGTCACCGACAGGCAGCCGTCACAAAACGCCCAATCCTCAAACAACCATTCAACACCATACATTATATTATCAGAACGTCGGAGGGCTGAGGACCAAAGCATTAAGCATTTCATCGGCTGTACGGAGCTGTAACTATGAGTGTATTCTGCTAACTGAGACCTGGCTCTCCAGCAACCATATCAGCTCTGAGTTCTTTCCAGATAACTACACAGTTTTCCGCAAGGATCGAGACTACGATTGCTTGGATTGCGATAGAGGAGGCGGCGTTCTTATCGCCTTGGATAACGCGTTCACTGCTCGTATAATACCTACTGCGTCAATACCAGAATACGAGAGTCTGTGGGTGACCTCCACCTTCGAAACCACTAAGGTCATTACTTGCTGTACATATTTCCCTCCTAACTCCTCACTCGCTACTTACTTACATTTTACAAACATTTGTGAAGATATGCGGAATTCTTACCAGAGCTCCCAATTTTTTATTATCGGATACTTTAATCTTCCTCGCATCCACTGGCTCGAGGAGGACGGTTTTTTGCTGCCTACAAGAGTTCAGAGTCCGGTGGAGGAGGCTTTGATGGACACTATGAACTTTTTGGAACTTCAACAGTGCAACAACTTAGTGAACCACCTTGGAAGAATCCTGGATCTTGCATTCACTACCGAACTCCAATTTAGTCGACTTCAAGTAAGTCAATTCCCAATAACTATGTGTGACATATACCATCCCCCTCTTGAACTGATTTTCAAATGCAGCACCATTCCTGTTCTTCGACCTAACACAAGCATCACACTATATCACTATCCAAAGGCCGATTATCCTAAAATGAACAACTTTTTGAATAATGTTGATTGGAGCTTTATAGACCACTCCATGAATGTTGATGCCATGATTGATAAATTCTATGCCATTCTATCTAACGCAATCGAGTTATTTGTTCCCAAGACAGTGGTGAAGGATCAGAGATTCCCAAAATGGTATTCTACAGGTTTCAGAAAGCTGATAGGCAAAAAGAATAGGCTTTACAGGAAATACAGGAGGAGTGGAGCTCAAGGGGACTATGAGGCCTATTCGAGAGTTCGCCGTGAAACCAAGTTTCAAATTGATCTGTGTTATGTTCTTCACATCACTAATACCGAAATGTTGATCCCCAATAATATAAAGCACTTTTGGTCCTTTGTCAATTCCCTGAGGAAGGTCAATGGTATTCCAAAGATCATGTACTACAACGGTGCTCTGCTGGACAGACCTGTTGATATGGTTGAGGCCTTTGCTATTCACTTCCAGTCTTCTTATTCTGATCATACAAACACCGTGATAGCTGAACCCCTGGAGATCAACCATGGTAGTACACTTACGGATCACCATTTTACTACAGAGGAGGTGAGCCGGTCCTGACGGTGTTCCCCTCTGTTGCTGAATCGGTGTTGTGAGTCACTTGTAAAACCAATCCAAGCGATATTTCAGAAAACATTTGACAAGGGCATCTTTCCATCAGTGTGGAAAAATCAATTTTGACCGATGAAATCTTCACTACATATAAGCATTACCTCTCCGAAGATCAACATGGATTCTTTAAAGGAAGATCCACTGCCACAAACCTGGCTGTATATCAGAATTTTCTGATTACTTCCCTAGAGGCTGGTCACCAGGTCGACGTTATCTATACAGATCTCTCAAAGGCTTTTGATGGCGTGTGTCATCAGCTCCTTTTAAAGAAGTTGTCTGGAATCGGACTGGGGTCCAGATACCTATCCTGGATCGGGGATTACTTATCTAACCGTAGTCAGCGCGTGCACGTCGGAGGAGCGGTATCTAGAGGTGAAAGTTCTTTCAGGCGTCCCACAGGGCTCGCACATTGGCCCTATATTATTTTCGCTCTTTATTAACGACGTGTCACATTGTTTCAAAAACTCTAAATTTCGTATGTACGCGGATGATTTGAAATTCTTTAGCATCGTTAAGCCATCGTATAATACCCTTCAGTTGGACCTAGATAATCTGGTATCGTGGTGCACAAATAGCTACTTACAGTTAAATGTACAAAAATGCAAAAAGATGACATTTTGTCGAAGCCTGAATCCAACAATCTTGAATTACACAATTGACAGCATTTCTCTTGAATCAGTGACATCATTCAACGATCTTGGTGTACTATTTGACAAAGACCTGTCCTTTAACCTACATGTTGATCAGATAGTATCAAAAAGTCTGAGGTTACTAGGTTTCACCAAAAGAAACACCACCTGTATGAATGATACCAAAGCAATTATATGCCTCTTTAACACTTTGATTCGAAGTATACTTGAATACTGCTCCGTCATATGGTGTCCATCTTATCAATGTCACATTTATAGAGTAGAGAGAGTCCAAGCTAAATTTGCTAAATACCTGTTATTTATTTATTTATTTATTATTAATTTGTCACACATTATTCTTAATGAACATCGACATTGTCAATTCTATATTAAAACTATTCAGTTAAAAAAAGGACAGTAACAACTTATAAACATAAAATAAACACAAAAAATTTTTAACTAATTTACATAAAATTCGTTATAAAAGCTATACTAGAATTACAGTTAAAAAAAAAACTTATGAACTAACACAAGCCATTTGAACTAATCTACATAAAATTCATTAAGTGAATAATATTCTTTTTCATGTAGAAACTTTTTTAGGGCTGACTTAAACCTAACATTACCCTGAATTTCTTTAATTTCTACTGGTAATGCATTATAGACCCTAATATAAGACATCAAAGGTCCCTTATCAAACAATGCTGTACGATGAGCTGGTACACTAAGATCACTCCTTCCCCTAGTGGTGGGTGATTTAAACACCACTTTCCTTATTCGGATGTGCCTCAAGAAACCAGACTTTTGCTTTGTGGTCTTAAACCTCTCGAAATCAGGCGCCGGAACTTCTATTTGTTCTTCCTTCACAAACTGATTAATGGGACTATTGATTGCCCTAAACTGTTGTGTCTTTTAAGGTTCAACGTTCCGGTCAGAGCTCTGAGACACAGACGCCTCTCCTCAGAACAAGTGCACAGAACTAATTTTGGCCAACGAGCTATCATTCACAATATGATAAATACTTACAACAAAAATTTCAACCATATCGATATTTTTTCTTTAAGTCTCAACTCAGTCAAGCGCCAAGTGTCTTAGAGTATCTTGTCACTGTATAAATGTGTGTATGTGCGATTGTTTATTGTTAATTATAGTATACATTATCCAATGTTGTCTTTATATACATATGTTTTTTTTTTTGTTTGTTTGTATTCAGAATAGCATGTAAGTTTTTGTACCATTTGGAGAATTTACCTCTGTAGTGTACTTACTGTAAATAAATAAATAAAATAAATAAATAAATGACTGCAAGCAGGCCTTTATCGACCTCAGAATATTGACGTGCCCATCTGTGTTTATTATGTCATGTATTTTATATATTAAAGAAAACTATCATTTGTATATTTATTTATTTCATTAATAATAGATCTATATAAAATTTACCAATAAGGTGTAGGTTGTATCAATACTAAAATAATAATTAAAAACTAATAAAAAATGACCAACGAGGTCATATTGGAAAGTAATTAAGCAATCAGCTCATTTAAATCTCTGTCCTCTAAGAACTGTTTTATACTATAATATCCTTTCTTTAAGAGGAAATATTTTAACTTAAACTTTTGTTTTTTTACAATACCGTATGCTACATTCCTTTGTATGTATGAAAAATTTGATCTATCCACTAATAGATTATTTTTATTTCTTGTTTGATAAATTGATCGTTTTCCTGATTTGCAAAAAGAGAATAGTTTCTGATGACAAACAACACATTCATTTATATATAAGCTGTACAGAGTTAATATATTTTTATTAATAAAGACAGATTTACAAGTCTCAATCTGTTTCATTTTATAAATTGTCCTCAGACATCTCTTTAGTAGTATGAAAATTCTTTCTGATTCTACAGAGTTTCCTCAGAATATTATGCTGTAATGAATCCTTGACTGCACAAAGGCGTGATATGCTGACAAGGCCGCATCAACATTGACTGTATTTGCAATAACCCTTAGAGCATAACAAAAACGAGCAACATTTCCTGCAAGTTGATGCATGTGCAATATCCAGTTTGGTCTTCGACCTATCTGAACACCCAAGAATGATAGGCTTTCCACTGCTTCGACTCTTTTATTATCATATTCAATAGAAAAGTTGTGTTCGGTTTGATTTCCAAAAGAGAGAAATTTAGTTTTCGAGACATTTAATAGAAGGTTGTTTATGGTAAACCACTCATTCAACTCACCAAGAACATTTAACACGCTATCCTCACAGTCTTTCACACTATCCTCTGCACACACTACCGAGGGTGCATCGGCGAATAGTACCATATGATTTGACTCAACATTAACTACATCATTTGTATAAATGATGTAGAGAAGAGGACCCAGAATCGATCCTTGAGGTACACCCTTTTGTAAAAGAAGATAGTCAGACATCAATCGGTCACCACTCATGTCATTCGCAATTACCCTTTGCCTCCTGTTAGAAAGGTACGATCCAAAAAGCTGTAAGGCATCACTCCTGATACCATATAACTACATTTTTTCAAGCAATATTTTGTGGTCGACGCTGTCAAAAGCTTTGGATAAGTCAATGCACAAAGTTCATGTTATTTTGTTATTGTTTAGTGATTCTATGATGGATCTCATTCCTTGGTAAACTGCAGTTGTGGTTGACCTACCCCTTCGGAAACCAATCTGCTGCTCTGCAAGGATGCTGTGTCTTCCAAAAAATGCAAGGCGAGCACAGATTGCTCTTTTAACTATCTTATTTAAATTTGAGAGAAGTGAAATAGGCCTATAGTTATCAAACTTGCCCATATCCCCTTTCTTGTGTATGGGCTTTATCCAGGCCTCCTTTAATGCCTCAGGGTAAATGCCACTTACAAATGACAAATTAATTATGTGAGCCAACGGAACAGTTATGCTGCCCGCTTCCTGCTTAATAATCGAGACTGGAATCTCATCGCACCAAAGAGATTTTTTATTTTTCATCTGCATTATGTAGGCATACATTGTTTTATTATCTGAATTATTTATGTAAGATGTTTAATCCATTATTTTAACCTGATTTGTTACCTGTTTTAGAATATATGAATACTTATAATATTCTTCTGAGATCCTCCCAGCCACTACTTTTTTATGGAGGGCCCTTTTTGTTTTACTTGAAGTTTTTATTTCCGTTGTTAGCCATGATCTTAAATGACCTTTCTTATCTTCACACTTTTTACTATACTTTAACGCTGCTTTCCATTTCAAACATCACTATCAGAGTGATTATTATTAACTGATGGGATCTCTCTGAGCATTCTACTGTTGATGTGAATTTTGACATATTTTTAACAAGGTTCCACTGCCTCTATAATGAACATTTTCCACAAAAGACTATCACTCAATCATGTAACAACTCTTCCTGATTTGATAATGAACTCCGACTTAAAAAAAGAGACCCTCACTACATCATATGAAATGTTTAAATCCTCTAATGATCCTACATTATACCGTTTATATATACTAAAGCGAAGAAAATATAGGAAACTAATAAGTGACAAAAAACGACATTACATCAGCAATAATATCTCACAAGCAAAAAACAGATCAAAACAAATCTGGTTAGAGGTAAACAAAAAATTAAAGTCTAAAAAATCTGAACAGAACAACTGCCTCGTTATAAATGGGAAAGTTATCGATGACCCTCAAGATATTGCTGGATCCTTTGGCTTATATTTGTCAACGATAGCGCAAGAAAAATTAAAACAACATTTTGGAATGAATATCTCAACCGAATGCACTACCTCCGACGTGGTGAATAATACTATGTTTTGCGAGCCAGTCACTGCTCCAGAATTAATTAATACCATCAAGCAACTTAAGAATTCCTCAACTGGACCTGATGGAGTCTAAACCATACTAATTAAAGACTTGCATAGGAGTTTAATTGAGCCCCTCTGCTTTCTCATTAATCAGTCGTTTGACCAAGGTGTCTTTCCAAACAATCTAAAAACAGCCAAAACAATACCAGTCTTTAAAAGTGGGACACCTGAATGTATCGAGAACTATAGACCCATCTGTTTGATGAGTGTGTTTTCTTGGAAAGGCTCATGTACCGTCGAATAATGTCGTTCTTAGAAACAAAAAAATTACTATCAGACCACCAGTATGGCTTTCGTTCTACTCGTTCCACCGAAACACGTACGTTTTTCCTATTTTCGTGAGAGAAACATTGACACTGGCGAGCATGTAGCTGGACTCTTTTTTGATTTGTCCAGAGCATTCGATACAGTTGATTTTATCTTCCTCAAAAATAAGATGTATGCTCTAGGTATAAGAGGTCAAGTGCTTGACTGGTGCATATCATTTTTGACTTATCGCAAAATATTTGTCTCAGTTGGCAACAGCGACTCCTGTCACTTTAACGTACAATCGGGAGTGGCTCAAGGGTCAATACTTGGTCCACTAATATTTCTGCTATTTGTCAATGACAATAATTTTCATTCTTCAAAAGAGAATTACTCGAAAGATGTATAACCTTAAAAATACTACTCGGTCGATGAATATCTCAGGGACAGATTTTTATAAAATTTAATATTAATGCTTTGTTGTTGGTTTCTCTGTTAAGTGTTAATTAATTTAACTAAAAAAACCTAACTTTCTGTCATTTTTTACATTCTAGCTTTAAGTTTTTTTTTATATTACTATGTATTTTTGTATTTTATAGTCATGACATGTTGTATACCTGTTTAAGGTCACCAGAACCAATAAATGTTTGAATTTGAATTTAAAAGGAAAAATTATATCGATTTCCAACCCAAGGGCTGCACTGAATTTATTATGGGCCTTGTTGACATTAATCTCCCCCAGCACCTCAAGCCATTCGCAGGACTGTGGATTTAAAGTAAATTGTTGAATTTTGCTCTTAGAAAAAATTCTATTTTTTACAAAAACTATTGGTCTCTGTTTTTACAGCCTTTACCCTAATAAATTGAGCTAAGTGATCAGAAAGTCCCTTATACACAGTATAAGCATGTGCACGAATATAGTACTAGACATAGGGACAGTAACTTCCTTTTGTAGACTCCGGAGATGTCAAAATAGAGTAGAATTCCAAGCTGTTAAGTTTTTTTAATAAACTTCCAATCAGTATAAGAGAATTGCCTTTAAATAAGTTAAATGATTGGGTTACAATAGTCTTATGTAAAAATGCATTTTATGGCTTTAATGAATAGTAAACTTCTGATATTGATTCATAAATGTTATATTTTACTCATTGACTTGTGTACAAACTCTTTTTTTTTTGACACTAATAAACAATTTGAATTTGAATGAATCTGGCACCCAGATTCCAAGGCTTTTAACAGGTATAGGGAATAGACCACCAAATTAAGTTCAGTGAAATTCCCTGCCTGAAACCCATACTGTTGATCGATAATGACGGACGTCAACAGCGAAGTTAGAAAGTCAGCGATAATGCCTTCGAAAAGCTTGGGAATATAACTAAGGGTAGGGCCACAACGGCGCACCGCACCTCGCACCGCAATCGCATTGCACATAGCACCGCTCTATGCCTTACCTCTGCTTCGCACACTAGTGGCAACATTGACGTCTCGCACGTCGCACACTACATTTGTTAGTTTGACTAGAGTCATTAATATGGCAACTTCGTCCTCTTCGACAGATGAAGAAGATATTGTTTTTAATTCTAATTTCAAGAAATGGTATTTATATAAGGAAGAGTCAAGAAAAGCGGTACATCCTCTTAATGAAAAGCGAAAGAACTTTGGTGAATTTCACCACCTTTATAAAGATTTAAGAAAAGATTCTCAACGGTTTTTTGAATACATGCGGATGGGTATAAATACATTTGACTACATTTTAAACAAAATTAAAACCAAAATAAATAAGACATGGAAGAATTGCCATGCCCAACCCATTATGGCTGAAGAATGACTTATGTTAACATTACGGTAAGTAAAATACAAAATCATTTAACACAAAACTGTAAGAACTACAATCACTTAAATATTGTCACCATGAGTTGATGGGGGGGGGGGGGGGGATTGACTATTTTGAGTAGTGCGGCTCCTTTAGTATGTATCTGAGTTATCGTGGACTCTGGGACTCAAAATCGTACTATTTGGAGGCATTATAAGTATTCGTTGACTATTTTGATTGTCGAATATTTGAGAACTGCTGATTCTTTGAGAGCTGTTTGGATTGTCATGGAAGATGGGTTTTAACTGTGAACTATTCTGGGACACTATAGGTGTGTATGAAGTATTTCGGCTGTTTTCTGAATGGTCATGATAAATTGATCTTGGGCGTAAGCTATTCTGGGATATTTGGTATGAAACTTGGGTGTTTTGAGTATGGCTGCTTCGAGAACTGTTTAAACCGTCATGGTCAATGGGTATTAGCTGTGAACTTGCTTGTACATGTGAAGTACTTTGATTGCTGCAGCTTAGCTGAGCTGAGTAGTCATGATAAATGGGTCCCCTTTCCATAACTTGCATCGAATGATTATCATGGTAGATCGGCCCTTCGGTAGCATGAGAGATGACAGGTTGTGCAGTTGTTGGAGTTTCGTTATCTAACCACTGCATTACTTGAATGCGAAATTTCATTTTTTGTTTCGGGTTCAGTGCCTTCACATACGGGAGAATGCTTCTAAAAAATGCTTCATCTTCATCTATTTCCTTATCTTTGTTTGCTCTCTGATCTTCCTTCCTTTTCAAGTAATCAATTTTCTCTTGTTCTGCTTTTAAAAATGCTTCTGCAATCGAGTCATCTTTCTTAGCTTTTTTTGGTGCTCTTGCTTTTTTTTCTGCTGGCACGAATGACGATACATGTGAGGGAGTAGAAAAAGGTGAAATGTCTCTCGAATAATGTGCAGTAGATTGCGAATCAGTCTCGCTAAAAATTTCGGTTTCAATAATATCAGTTGTATCACGCGCATCATCCTGTTCTTTCGTCAAAGAAGTTGAAGTTTCATCCTGTGTATCTTGTGCAGAAAAATTTCCCGTACTTCTCCTTGGTGTGAATTGATCTTTTAAAAACAAAAGAGATTCAAAAAATGGCCAATTAGATTTTTCATCGTCATCGACTCCATCTCCAGAACGCTTAAATGGAATTTCAGCTAATTTTTTTACAAAAGTCTCTCTAAGCCTTTTCCAATTACTTTTAGCAATGACCACTGCAAAGAAAACAAAAATCGTCATTTTTTATAGGTTCCAATTTAAAAAATCAAGACATTTCGATTTGAAAAAATAATTTATTAACAGAGGCCTAACGTCACTATGGGGTATTTGCCTCAAGAATCTGGCCAATATTATTTTTTCGATTAATGACTTTAAAGTCGTTCCTAAAATGGCAAGACCTACTTCCTATTTCATTTTGTAGTATTTAGAGGATTGGAAAAAGATTTTGTAAAATAAAATCCTGGAATTAAAAAAAATAAATATTTATTTAAATTTTTTTATCAGCACTACTGTTTTCGTGTCACCAGGTACTAACAAACTTAAAGCATGTTTAGATAATTTGCTTAGATTATTTCTTGGGGTTTGATAGAAGAAACATGGGCAACGGGTTATAAAACCAGCCATAACTAATACATCCGCGGTTTTCCATACCTGTTTCTTTAAACTCTTATTCTAGAATGTATACTTTTTAATTTAAAACATTGAATTGAGCTTAGAAATTCTTAGAATTATATTAATATCGCAACGTTTTGCATTGAAAATATAAAAGATATTATATATCTTAACACTCAGCCAGTTTTTGTATTTTAAAAGTACTAAAACTCTTTGCTTCCTCCATCACAGCCCAAAAAATAAAGAAAGAGGCCTTGTTCTGTATATCCAATAACAGAAATTTAACACACTAGATCACTAAACTAAAATATTCCACTTTTTTAACACTAAAATTTAAAACGCATCAACTAATTACTTAAAACCCCACAAGCGAACGCTAAATTTTAATAAGTGGGGTAGCATCGCGGAACTCGGATAAAACAAAAGAAGGGCTTTTTTGTGTTTTGTCACTCGATGTGGTGTCCTAAAAATCGACTTGAATAAATCAGAAATTTGATTGACCACGTTTTTGAGTCAAATACCCCATAGTGCATCTGTAGAATGTCAAATAAATTACCATTACAGAATATATTACATAAACTTTGAAGTAAGTTTACTCTTTTGGTTCCAGGCACTTTTCTACAGGCATGTCATTTAGAAATATTGCCTTCTCATTTCGCATGGGTAAAACTACAGTGAGTAATATTATTTCGGAAACTTCAGACTACATTTGGGATTCCTTATACACAATTCATATGCCCGTTCCTACTCAAAGAAATTTTCAAAAAATTGCAAACGATTTTTATGACATTTGGAATTTTCCTAACTGCGTAGGAGCGCTAGATGGTAAACATATTCGTATCCGGTGCCCAAATAACTCTGGTTCCATGTTTTTCAATTACAAAAGTTTTTCTTCTGTTGTGCTTCAGGCTCTCGTCGATGCAAATTACAAATTTATAAATATTGATGTCGGAGGCTACGGAAAACAAAGTGACGGCGGTACTTTCAAAGCATCAGATTTATGCAAAAAATTAATCAATGGTACACTTAATTTGCCTGAAAACAGTCGACTTCCTGAATCAGATTTAATCATGCCTTACGTAATAATTGCCGATGAAGCTTACCCATTAATGAAAAATTTGCTAAAGCCATATAGCAAACAGGATTTAAACGAAGAACGCGAATACTTCAATAAACGTTTATCTAGAGCAAGACGAACAGTTGAGTGTGCGTTTGGAATTATCAGGGCCAAATGGCAAATTCTGGATAAGCCTATATTAACAAGTATAGAACATGCAGATAAAATCGTTAAAGCCATATGCGTTTTACATAACACAATAATTGACATGGAAGGAATGGAACATAACCTACGAGAAATTCAATTTACTCATAATCATGAAAATAAAAATATACAGGTACCCCCAGGAAGGCTCAACCAGCAAGCAAAATCAATACGAGAAACATTTACAACATATCTTTGTAATAATCAAAATGTTGTTTAAAAATATGTACTTAAAACGAGTTAATGATTCCGAAATATATATTTTAATAATCATAATTAGTCTATTTACCTGTTGTTACACATTCTTTGGCCACTTCTTTCCACAATTTCGACAAAACTAAACTGTTATGATGATATTTACTTCTTTTGTTCCAAATTGATTCTCGCACGTAAACACAGGTAATTAATTTGTCTTTGTTTACCGCCATGATGCACACCATGCGAGGCTCGAAAAAATACTAAGCTGAATTCACCTCGCTCAAGGCCAGGCGATGGTACCAGGCGATGCGCGAGGGGCGGTGCGCCGGTATGGCCACGTGTAGTTAAAACAATGAATATATTTACTTCGCACAGGCAAGGCTAGTGGCTAGGCTAGGTGCAGTACAATGTGCGGTGCGCCGTTGTGGCCGCCCACTAAGTATGCTTATAGGTCGGTAATCCTTGACATAACTTTTATCTCGACCTTTAAACATTGTAGAACTGGTTTTCCAGTATTCCAGAAACACCCTGTCAGACAAAGACTCATTAAAGATGATATGAAGAGGCCATGAGATAATAAAACTTTTATGTTAAACCCTCGGGATTGGAACAGTTGTTACCGTCAAGTTTCGTTAGTTTGACATAAATATCAGATATTGATACCTGATATGAATGGATATTTACGTGGTTATATGACGGATTTGAGTTAATCAATTTATCAGAACTTCTATATACTGTAGCAAAGTATTCAGCATATAAGTTGACAACTTCTATTCCCGAAGAACTTTGATGATTATTATAAAAAACAGTGTCAGGAAATCCGGTCGCCTTGTGGCTTGAATTAACGAAACTCCAAAACTGCTTCAAGTTGGAATTCTCAGTAAACGTTATATGTTCGATGTAGCTCCCTCTAGTAAGTCTTTTACATTGTGCTCTTAAACCAGCAAAAACCTCATAATCGGCATGAGACAGAGATTCCTTAAACACACAATGGGCCTTTTTCTTATTTACAATGAGCGATTTCAGTTCAGGTGAAAACTATCTGGGACATTTTAGAGATGAGAACTTTTTTAAAGGTTCAAACTGCTCAATCGATAAATAAAGAACTTCGTAAAGTATACTTGTCATAGTCTCCAGACCCTTTTCCAACAACATGGTGTACCAGTTGAACGCAGTCAGAAAGTCACCAATCTGAGCCCAATCGGTATTCTTGAAGTCTCGTTAAAAGTCATCACAAACCAATTTGCCCTCATTATTGGTATGACGATCGAAAACTAATTCCATACACAGTGGAGGGTGGTAAGCTTCAATGGGCAGTAAGACGTCGTTCGGTGTTTGTAGTACTGTGGTCTGCTCATGAACAAATACAAGATCCAGCACAGAACCTGCGTGATTTGGGATTTTTTGGTATGTTTTGATGGGAACACATATCGCTCACAATTTCCATCCACTCGGCCCCGCAGCTGAGGAACCCTATACAAATACAAATAGTTTATTGATGTTAAGATACATTAGAGTATTTGCATACGTCAGAATATAGATAATCACATTATACAAAATATAACGTCCTACTTATTTTTTTTTCTTTTTTTTTTTTAAATTGCTTATTTCTATTTACGTTAAATCACATTCATTTCATAGTGTAAAATTAAGGTATGTAATAAAATAAAAAGATAAAATTTAAAATAAACATAACCAAGAGTCAAAAACAGTTACAAACATATTAAAACTTATATTTAAAAAACTCATCAAAGCTGTAAAAGGCCTCACTGATGAAAAAACTTTTTATTTCTTTTTTAAATCTCGTGTTAGAAAGATTTTTTATGTGTTCTGGCAACTTATTATAGAAATGTATAGACAAGCATCCCGGGCCATCCCTGCATCTTTCTAGGCGCTGCACAGAGGACTAAAACTGAAATCTAGGTGGTAATAATTTACTTTAAAAATCTTTTTCATAGTCATGAATTACAACTTATCCACTAACCAAAAAGTGCAATAATTACAATTATAAATAATAGGAATTCATAAATAAAGGATGGAATTTTAAAAACCTATGATCCCAAAGTCAATTAAAGCTATATTTTTACATAGAAGCCATGTAAGAACAGGTAACATTTCTAAAAATAATCAAATATGTTGTTTAAAGTGACATTTTGAAAGACATCCATTGCTTCCACACTGTGGCCCCAGACTATTATCACATATGATATATGCAAATGACAGAGGGAGAAGTAGGCCTGTTTAAGCACTGCCTCAGACACACAATCCACCATACCCCTCAACAGAAACACATTGGAGCTTAACTTTTTACAGCAGGCTTCTGTGTGCTCATTCCAACGCATACTGGGATCCAAATAGACTCCCAGGAATTTCACATTTTGGTCTTTATCTTTGGGAAGAAAATCACGTGTAGAGAACACAATGGACTGAGTTTTAGAAGCGTTAAGCAACAGTCTGTTTGTAGTAAATATTCCTTGGCCCGAAACAGCGCACACCTCGCACTCTCCAAAGCCTCCGCCAGTTCCACCTCACAGCAGGCGATTTTGGTGTCATCAGCGAAGAGAGTATAGTGAGTACTAGGATCAGCTGGTGGAAGATCATTTATGTAGATTACCCAAAAAGTGGGGGACCCAGAATGGAAACAAGATGAGACTCCAATGCTCACCCCTCTCCTCACCCCAGCAAAACCCGCATATATGCCTACGACCCGAGAGATAGCTCCTGATAGATCATACAATGAACTGCCAAAACATGGAAACTGTTGCCTTTCATGTATTAGTGTTAAAAGGATCTCATGAGACACGCAGTCGAAGGCCTTACTCAAGTCACAAAAGTTACAGGCTAGATAATTATGTTTCTCAAAGGCATTGGGATCACAATGGCCTGCTTAAATATGTTTGGAAAGATATTTGCACTGATACACTGGTTGATTAGTTTTTAATGGGTAAAGTATAAGGTTTTTTATATTTTTTATCAGTTGAACAGTATATCCAAATGGGTCTTTTGCTTTTTTTCTTTTTAAGTTGATTTATTATGTCCCTAATTTCATTGTATGTGACATCTTTTAGTAGTGAAAGATTCAATAAATATTCATCATCAGCTTCTTTTGAATGATGACGAGGAATCAGTGTCAGAGAGTGGAATTTTTTTTTGAAGATCTACAGCTATGCTCACCAAAAAATTATTAAATTGATTAGGTGATATACTTGGCGCAACAGCGCTAGTTTTTGTTTCACCCCTATATTGATTAATGATTTGCCACATAGTCTTGGTGGGATTGGACAAAAGAATTCATTATTAGATTATCGTTAGAGGCTCTTTTTGCTTTTTTTATGGCTTGTCTGTAATGTTTTTTTTGTTAACCCAAGCAGAAGATTTGAACTGGTCTGGATGAAAGTGATCATGTAGCTCTGAAAGGAATTGCAAGCTCTCCCTGATAGATTTAAGATCACTATTGAACCAGTTATTCGTGTGGTTATGATTACCTTTTAGAAAATGTTTTTTCAGGAAATAAAAAAGCTTTCAAATGCATTGGATATTAGACAATGTGAATTAAACAAAAGTCTGCACTGAGGTTACAGTCACTCACAAAGTCCCAACTCATTGCCTCAATTTTATTATAAAAGGAAGATTTACCTACCTCAGTTATGGGTCTACATGTCATTCTCATAATTTTAGGTGGTTGATCTAGAAAAGAAATAGAGAACTTTATCAGCAATGTCCCAATTACGGTGGAAAAATATTTTTTCCCGTCTCACAGACGCTGGCTAGGACATATTCGCTAAAATTTGAGAAATACATTATCGAGACAGTTGTGGTGCCTCGTTGCTTCGTTAACTAGGTAGTTGAACCCATATGACTGCATTACACAACGCAGATCTGGACTGGCTGGCATAAGACCCTATTTTTGAGTTCTCTCTTTTCCAGTTAGTTTTCGTGGGTCACGTTAAAGTCTCCCAGTACACATACATTTGCATCAGTGTATATATTGCAGATTTGTTCAAGGTTGTCACTGAAGGATTGATAGATCTGGATGGGTGAATGTGGATAATGTATACACTTTTTTGCCAAAATTATTAAGTCCTAAAAAACCAGAGCCAACAAGAATAAACACACTATATATTTATATTGTTGATATTAAATTTGATAGCCTTAATGTTCTTCTGTGTTAAACATAAATGTACATAATATAAACTATGTCAAAAGAGAGAATTGTTAACAGTTTTCTTTTCTAAAGACCTCTTACGTTTTGTTTTTTTAATACAGGTGTGAGTTTGGAATCGCAGTTCTTGAATATTTTACACTTGTGTTGGAACAGGGGTGAAGCTTTGAAACATTTTTATATATTTTTAACTATTTTGTATATATAAACAGAATCTTGTGAAGCTGAGTTCATGGGGTTGGTAAAGAAACTCTCATGTTTACAATTAAAGGATATGGTCAGATCCCAAAGTCAATGAAGGCTTTTTTGCATTATCCATATGCTCGCCTAAGTGTTGGCCAAAACTCCATCTGCCTTTCAGGGAATTATTTTATACAACATATACATGCAATTTTCTGGAATCAGCTACACACAATCCACCAAAAATAATAATTGTTTTGTAAGACACCTTGTATAATTTTTTGGTTAGACAGGGATTTTATGATGTTAATGACTATCTGGCATTGTAACATAACATATTTATGTAGTGCATTTGTGCATATATGCATACATTTCAGGGGCATACACACTGTGTGTCTAGATGTAGATTTTTTAATATTATGTATGTCTGTGCATTATTGTTAGTGTTTAGGTGCTTAAATGTAAACATCATTTATTTAGATTAGAAAAAGTGGGGGACCCAGAATGGACTCCTGTGAGACTCCAATGCTCACCCCTCTCCTCACCCCAGCAACCCGCACTACTTGCCTACGACCCGAGAGATAGCTCCTGATGAGAGCAATACTGCCTACATGGAAACTGTAGCCTTTCAGCTTCCTTAAAAGGATCTCATGAGACACGCAGTCGAAGGCCTTACTCAAGTCACAAAAGTTACAGGCTAGATAATTATGTTTCTCAAAGGCATTGGGATCACAATGGCCTGCTTAAATATGTTTGGAAAGATATTTGCACTGATACACTGGTTGATTAGTTTAGTTAATGGGTAAAGTATAAGGTTTTTTATATTTTTTATCAGTTGAACAGTATATCCAAATGGGTCTTTGCTTTTTTTCTTTTTAAGTTGATTTATTATGTCCCTAATTTCATTGTATGTGACATCTTTTAAGTGAAAGATGTTACAATTGACCAAGGGAATGATATCCGAGGAATCAGTGTCAGAGAGTGGAATTTTTTTTTGAAGATCTACAGCTATGCTCACGAAAAAATTATTAAATTGATTAGGTGATATACTTGGCGCAACAGCGCTAGTTTTTGTTTCACCCCTATATTGATTAATGATTTGCCACATAGTCTTGGTGGGATTGGAAGAATTCATTATTAGATTATCGTTAGAGGCTCTTTTTGCTTTTTTTATGGCTTGTCTGTAATGTTTTTTTTGTTCAAGCAGAAGATTTGAACGGAAGGGAAGTGATCATGTAGCTCTGAAAGGAATTGCAAGCTCTCCCTGATAGATTTAAGATCACTATTGAACCAGTTATTCGTGTGGTTATGATTACCTCTTTTAGAAAATGTTTTTTCAGGAAATGAGCTTTCAAATGCATTGGATATTAGACAATGTGAATTTTTCGTCTGCACTGAGGTTACAGTCACTCACAAAGTCCCAACTCATTGCCTCAATTTTATTATAAAAGGAAGATTTACCTACCTCAGTTATGGGTCTACATGTCATTCTCATAATTTTAGGTGGTTGATCTAGAAAAGAAATAGAGAACTCTATCAGCTGTCCCCGGTGGTCAGATAGACCCGTCTCACAGACGCTGGCTAGGACATTTTCGCTAAAATTTGAAAATACATTATCGAGACAGTTGTGGTGCCTCGTTGCTTCGTTAACTAGGTAGTTGAACCCATATGACTGCATTACACAACGCAGATCTGGACTGGCTGGCATAAGACCCTATATGAGTTCTCTCCCAGTTAGCGTGGGTCACGTTAAAGTCTCCCAGTACACATACATTTGCATCAGTGTATATATTGCATATTTGTTCAAGGTTGTCACTGAAGGATTGATAGATCTGGATGGGTGAATGTGGAGGTATGTATACAGCTGCCAAAATTATCTCGTCCTCACCAGAGCCAACAAGAATAAACACCTCTCGATATCTTTCGTTGATTGAAGTCTGATAGCCTTAATGTTCTTCTGTGTTGCTACCGCACCTCAAATACTAGAGAGAGGGGAACGGTCTTTTCTAAAGACCTCTTACGTTTTGGTAATACAGGGTGAGTTTGGAATCGCAGTTCTGAATATTTCGCTTGTTGGAAGGAGGGGTGGCTTTTGGTTCGCCAAATATGTATCGTATAACGAGGTCCTCGCCAGCAGATCTTCTCTGTTTTAGTTCATCCCTCAGTTTCTTTATGGTGTTACGTTGTTGACAAGTCATATCGGTGTCAATAAAGATCTTCCTGGTTTTGTCAAGTTTTGCCCTATTTTTGATCAAGTGCATAACCTCTTGAGAATTATGCAGTGTAACCTTTAAAGAATGGGCTTCATTACGGTTAATTTAACCATAATATAAAATTTTTGGGTATAATCTTGGATCGGAAAAAGACTTGGGGAAACCACATCAATAACTTAACAGCTAAATTGAGCAAATCCTCTTTTGTGGAATGGATTAATATTTTGGGAAATTTCCACTTATTTTAATAGGGCGTTTGTTATGCAAAAGAGAATTATTCTCCTTTCTATATATTTTTAACTATTTTGTATATAAAACAGAATGAAGCTGAGTTCTTAAGAAACTCTCATGTTTACAATTAAAGTACTAGAACTCCGGGTTTTTTGCATTATCCATATGCTCGCCTAAGTGTTGGCCAAAACTCATCTGCCTTTCAGGGAATTATTTTATACAACAAGTACATGCAATTTTCTGGAATCAGCTATAATAATAAAAATAATAATTGTTTTGTAAGACACCTTGTATAATTTTTTGGTTAGACAGGGATTTTATGATGTTAATGACTATCTGGCATTGTAACATAACATATTCATGTAGTGCATTTGTGCATATATGCATACATTTCAGGGGCATACACACTGTGTGTCTAGATGTAGATTTTTTAATATTATGTATGTCTGTGCATTATTGTTAGTATTTAGGTGCTTAAATGTAAACCATCAACTTTGTTTCTAATGGTATTATTTTATATGACATTTTTTTTTTATTTACTCAACAAATATATGCTACAGAACAAAAAATAGTCCTAAATGATATGGTATTGATCGTTATTACTAACTTAAGAACATAATATATGATGGTAAACATTAAACTACATACTATAAATTTAAATTTATTATTTATAAACAAGATAAACAAAATAAACATAATAGTCAAACTTTTACAATTACAACTTTTAGAGCACTTAAGGAAATGTGAAAAATACCTATGTGAATAAAATACACATTATGAATATTAACCAGGTTTGTGGTGTGCACAAAAGCTCTTTAACCGTAGTTGGTTATGCGCGTTCTTTGTAAAAAAAGTTGTTGAGTCCTTAGTACTCTATTAGGAAGTCTTAACAGCTCGGAACAATCGATCAGACCATTTAAAACTTTGTAAAGGAAGATTATATTTATTTATTTATTTATTAAGTCAAGTACATTACAGATAAATATCCAAATAGTACAATAGATAAAAAAAACTACATACTATAATACTATAGTGGACAATACAAAGTAATAAACAATTATTAGAAAAAAAGATATAAAAAAAAGAATATATATAGATACAACAAATAGGAGACATAACAAGATAGAACAATCAAGAATATTTAATAGATCCTGATGTAAAACCTAAATACTGGAAAAAAGCAAGAAGCTTGCGATTAGGGTTATTTACAGAACAATAATACTAACTAATCACAAAAAAGGAATAAAAAGAACTAAAATTGATGGTTATTTGTTTCTGAATTTGACTGATTTTTTAAAGATTGCAAGAGTACCGCGAAGTATGTCTAGATCCGAAAATCGTGCATTGTATTTTTTTATGAGTCTATCAGAAAAGCATGACAAACCATAGTTTGTTCGGTGTGTTTGCTCAAAAAATAGTTGTTTGGAGCGGGTGTTTCTGGGTGGTACGCGAAATTTTATACTTGATAGTAAGGAGGGGCAATCAATGTGTCCATTCAGAAGTTTAAAAATAAATAAAGCCATAGAGCCTTCGCGCCGGTGACTTAGGCTTTCCATACCAGTTAACAATATTCTAGTGTTATATGATATGCTCTGGTAGGGGAAATTATTTTTGAACAAAAGAAATTTAACAAATTTGTTCTTTATACCTTCCATTCGGTTTATATGACAGTTATATGATGGGGACCAGATAATACTGTTGTATTCAAGAATACTTCTCACCAGAGTATAATATAAAGATGAAATAGCCCTAGTATCGTTCATATGTTGGCAAGTACGGCACAAGAAACCTAGCATTCGGAAGCCTCTAAGTGCTATTTGATCAATATGTTGATTGAATGATAATTCATGATCAAAAATGACACCAAGGTCATTAAAAGTTGTTACGGATTCTAATTGTGATGTATCGATCTTGTAATTAAATATCACAGGCTCCTTGATTTTATAATAACGCATAACCTTACACTTATCAATATTTAATTTTAAAAAGTTTGCACCACACCATCTAACTAAATTGTCCAAATCAGCTTGCAACTCAATACAGTCCTCAATCGATTTCATAGTGATGAACAATTTCAAATCATCTGCATAGAGAAGGCATGTTGAATTCCTGAACACTGAAACTACGCTATTGATGAAAATAAGGAATAATAAGGGACCAAGATGGGAACCTTTAGGCACTCCTGAAGTGACCAGAATCTCTTGAGACTTAAGTGCACTTAGCTGGACGTATTGTTTTCTGTCACATATACCAATGGCTTCCAGTTTCTTTATCAAAAGTTTATGTGGAATGCTGTCAAATGCCTTTGATATGTCTGTATATATTACGTCGATCTGGAATCCCTTCTCCATAGACTGTACCAAAAAATCTTACATGACGGCCAAGTTGGTGGTAGTGGATCGACCTTTAAAGAATCCATGTTGCTGTGGTGTTATGTAATTCCTATATGCAGTAAAGAGTTCATCTGTGATGATTGATTCGAACACCTTTGCGATGGTTGATAAAGGAGAAATGCCTCGGTAGTTCTCAACATTAGATTTGGATCCCTTTTTGAAAATAGGGAAAATATTAGATTCTTTCCAAGCAGTGGGAAAAACAGATTTGCAAAAAGACCTTTAAAAAATCGTACACAGTGGTTTTGCTAGTGAATCTTTGCAGTTCTTTAAAAATAAAGGCGTTAACCCATCAGGCCCGGCACCCTTCGTGATATCAAGAGCATTAAGTTTATTAGCAATTTCATCTTCAGTGAAGTGGTGAAATGCAAGGTGCTGGAAAAATTCATCGGATACTTGCACTTGATCAAGAGTAGGCTCGTTTGTATGATCACGGAAGTATGATTGAAAGTGTTGAGCAAAAGCATTTACTATGTTCTCTTGATTGTCCATCACCGCGCCATTAAATTTCATTAGACTGGGTAGCCCTGTTTCCTTCCTAAGAGAATTGATGTAGCTCCAAAAATACTTTATATTTGTTAGAATTATTTGTTCGGTGTTTGTAATAAAAAGCATATAACACAATTCTGTGAGATATTTAGTTTGTCATCGAATCATAGAGTAAGATTCATAGTCTGACTGTAAGCCTGAGTGCTTGAATTTTTTATAAAGCGAGTTCTTTCTGTTTATTAGATTTTTTAGTTCTGGTGTAAACCATGAAGGGTACTTGCTTTCTTGAACGAGTTTCTTAGGTACAAATTGTTCAACAGCAGTGTAGACAATGTCATAAAACTGATGTATAACAATATTCACGTCATCCTGATTGTCAAACATCGAGCTCCAGTCTATATGTGAGAAGCACAGCTTAATATTATCGTAAGGGGCTTTATGACACTGATAGGTAACGACGTTCAATCGATTTTCCATCGTAGCTACTTGTTTGAGCTCAAGCTTGATTTCCAGAGGTGGGTGGTATGTATCGACAACACTGATTGGATCATTAGATATTGCGACGTAGCAGTCATCAAAGATATCGCAAAAAATCAAGTCTAGGAGTTTACCGTGCGAGTTATGAACTGAATTGACCTGGTTTAATTCTAAGTAATAAATATTGTTCAATAGAACTTGGGCTGCCTGAGTAGTGATGTTTTGAGGAATATAAAAGCCTTCATTATTTTGCCACTCAATATCTGGCAAATTGAAGTCACCCACGGTCAGAAATTTCGCCTGGTCGGGACGCCCTCTCATGGCTTCGATTTTGTCTATCAAAGTTTGATATGCTTCAGGTGGAGACTTGGGTGGCATGTAAACACAACCTATAATTAGATGCTCCCTTTGTAGACGTATTTCTGCCCACTGGTCTTCATAAATATTCATAGTGCTGCCTTTTAAGCAATTTGACTTTAAGTCCGACCTAACGGCAATTATAACTCCACCTCCACGACTGCATCCAAGTCCGGCATAGTCTGTCCCCTCTATAAACTATATACTTTGATCCAAACAACTCATTGCTCTGAAATTCTTCTGAAAGCCATGTCTCAGTAAGCAAAATAATGTCATAGTCACATGCTGAAAGTGCCAATGACACTTCTGTAACCTTTGTGCATAATCCCGTACATTTTGATAGTATGTGATTAGTTTTGGAGACGATTTGGATTTTGAAGAGTTGACGTTTGTTTCCTGATAATTCATGTATTCTGAAGTGTTTCGATGTAATAGTGATAAAATGCGAATGGTCTGTTTGCTGCACAAATCCTTTAATGACCATATTTTGATTAATAATTATGTCGTTGAGAACTGGTCGATTTTTCCATAATGGGGGTGCAATGATTACCAGGTTTGTATGTTGAGTATTTTTTAGAAAATGTTGAAAGTTGTTAGTATCGATGCTTTTTCCTTTGACTGCATTTAGGGGTCCAATGAAGAGGAAAACACAGTCTTTCTCGGTGAAATTCATACATAATTTTAGGGCTTTATCAGTTATTGTATTTACTAGTGCACTTCTAGTTTGATAATTAATGTCATACTTGCATCCTGAATATTTCTTAAAGATGTGAATTGTGGTTGTTGAATAGTGTTGTCACCTATTAATAAAAGTTGATTTTTGACTGTATTTATTTTTGTGGTTTCTTTCATCCAAAACATTCACACTTTGGTTGGCACCATCAGTAACATTTCTCAGTCTCTTTAATTCAGTACTATACCAGTCATTTGCAGTTTCTAGCGTTTTTATCGAGCTGAGCATGCGTCAGTTCATAATATTAGTTTCTTCCATTTCTCTCCTTAATTTGCCCCTTTGTACTGTTTCTGTTGCTAGTTTTTCCTTTAATATTTCTATATTCTTTTGAAATTCGCTTATTTCTCTGGTTAAAACTGCGATCTCAGACCTTTGCTCTAGAACTTCTGCTTCCAGCCTTGATTCTGCTTCAAAAACGTTATGCTTAAAACTTTGAGATTGCCTTTGCTCACGCTGCAGGTGTTTTTCCTGGGCCAAGAGTTCATTCCTCAATCGATTAATTTCGTCGCGATGGGACTTTTCCAATTCCGTCTTCTCAGTAATGAGTGTCAATTAAGTTCTGCTTATCCAATAGTTCATTTTTCGCCTTATTTAAGTTCAGTAACAATTTGTCTGAGGTTATCGTCATTCTGTCACCTTCTTTATCGTCTTTGCTTTCACATGTTTTTGAGTAATATATTTTATGGCCTTAAATGTGTTTCACTGATTTTTTTCTAGCTAAGCAACTAGGGGATAAACATTATTGCATATAATACACAAAAAATCAGAAAGGGCTTCAACCGACAACATTTAAAACGAGATTCCATTTTTACAGTGTAAATCAAACAGAATTACTCGCTGCCTACTCAATTCAACAGACGAGCGACTCAATTCAATTAACAGAAGTTAAGTACGGTCCTGCACCTGTAACAGTTTGTTACCAAATAAAAAGAAAAATTATTTGAACGGGTCAAAGTCATCCATTGGATTTTTCTTAGAAACGTCTAAAAGTTTCAGATTAGTTGGTTTTGAAATTTGTACTGTTTTTATCTGATATTGTACAAATATACATAAAACAAAACCAAGGCATAAATAGTAGTTCATTGACCTATATTCTTTATAAATAAATAAACCCAAGAGGTGCCATGCATCAACAAAAAAAGGGAACTCCCCAAAAAAAGGCAGAATAAACAAACCAAACAATAATGCTCGCTGCTGCCTTCTTATCAATAAATTTGCATATTTGAAGATAAAATTCAGAATAAATTATAAATGGTAATGTTTTTGTTGATGGGTTTCTCACTTTAAAATTGAATTTGGATTTTACTTTTATTAAATCACTGGTTTGTTCCAAGGGCTGTGACCCTGAATCTTTCACTATATACACAGTTTTTCCTTAGCTTTAAAACAGTACCAAACACTATATTATAACAACAATAAAAACCATTAAAATTTGCATTTTAACAGGAGCACAATACACACATTTACTATTTGTTACTACATTACAATGTAATAGTTTTGACGTCTGAATTCTAGAGATTTATATCCGCATAATAAAAGTCGCACGTCGTATAAATTTGAATAAGGAAGTTTATGTTTATATAATAAATATTTAATAAATCTGCGCTGTACTCGTTCAAGTCTAGATATATGACACTCATAATACGAACAAGAAACTATATAACAGAACTCTAAAATACTACGGACTAAAGAATTGCAGAGGGTGCAAATTGGCTTTGTATCATGCATTAACTTTGTATTTCGTTTAATAAAACCATGCAATCTTGAGCATTTCGCCACAATCTGGTCACCGTATAAGTTAAAAGAAAGGCTTTTGTCGAACTGTACACCAAGGTCATTAAAGGCTTCAACTCTAACGGGACACCTTCTATTTGATAAATTAAGTTTGTACGATTTACACACTTACTTAAACTCATCTTTTTACACTTATTAACATTTAAAGCAAGATAATTTCAACACCTCAAAACTAAACAGTTAGCTCAAGCTGAAGGACATTATAATCACTAGAATTAACAACGCTGTAAACGTCCGCATACAACAAACATTTATTATATTCAAACAAGTGTGCTTTACCAAATCGACTTTATCTCTGTACTCTAACACTCCATGAGATGTTAGAAATTTCGGAGATAACAGATAAACAGAATTTATGCTTTTCTGTGTGGTGTTCAATAATTCCATTTAAAATGAGTCTACTGGCTCGAAGATATGGTCCTATGTGTTTTCTTTTAGACCAAGTATTTTACACCCTTGATGAATTTTATACTTTTAATTTTAACAACACACATTTTAGCTAGTTTATTGTGACATTTTGTTTTGTGAAGTAGTCTTATTGTAATCTTGTTTAATTTTATTGTATTTATTTCTGTTCTCTGAACTGTCTGTTTATTTTAAAGTAATTTTAGCTATTTTCTGTTTGACATTTGCTGTATTATAATCTTAATTAAGTATAGGCACTATATATTTCTTTTTTTTTAGGCTTAGTATCATATTGACATGTGCAAACATTTTGTAAAAGCATGAATAAATACTTTGACTTTGACTTTGATAACCAGATTAGTGTTGTCAAACAATTTCAATAAATCCTTGATCTCACCCTCCCCAACAGGCTTTCCCTTGACAGCATGGTCAGAGCCGCTCTGTAAAACCTCTATATAGAGGACCACATACTTCCTTGAGTTGGGAGAATGACACCTTTTTGATTCTTTGACTGTTAATGTCGAATTTCCTGTCGGCATAGTTTTTAAAGAAAGAAGCATAGGCTCTAACATTGTCGTCACCGATGATTAGCATTTGAGATACGTTCGTCTCCGCTCATCTAGCTCTGTCGGCCGAAGCAGTGGCATTTATCCCAGAATGGTCAATCTTTTAGTTATCTGTCGATAAAGTCGTCTGGCCAGCCACATTTACAACCCCATTAGTGCTGTTCTCTCGTAAAGTAAACAACTGAAAATTTGCTCCATCCATAATTTCATTAGCCTGGGTGTTAACTTTTTGTTGAAGATCTTCTAAAGTAGAGAATAACACATTATTCCTTTCAGAAAGTTCCTTCAGTTCTTTATTCAACATAGAAATTTGCTTTTTCTGTTCTTTAGAACTATCCGTATAGCTCTGCTCCGAGCCCGTGACATAGTCCACGAAGCTTTTAGAATTTCGCCCTAATTGTTTTATGTGCGCATCTCTCTCCGAATTTTCTTTGAACAATTTTTCATTTTCTTCTTCAAGAGATGATATTTGTTTTCTGTATCCAAGTTCTGCTTCCATTTTCTTGTACTCTCTTTTCAATCTCTCATATGCTTCTGTAATTTTTTTTAAATATGGAAGGTCTTTCTTGAGTTTCTTACTTTCAGGGCAACGGAAAATAATCTCTCTTTGAGCCAAGACATCCGCATTCTTTGCAGCATAGATCACAAAAAGCACCAAACAATTCATCGTCTTTAGGTCTGGCCTTAAAAATACATAATTTCTTACATTTGAACATTCTTAGTCTGTAGCCATTGTTACTAAAGTAAGATTAAACTATTCTCAATTAAGCAAATTGTTAATATCCGTCTTCCATGCATGCAGTCTTATCCCAGACAAAAACAATAAAAACATCTCGTGTCTCAAAACCAAAATAGAAAAGTATATTTTTTAATACTGGAGTTAATCAATTATAAATATAACGTTTTTTAGGTACAACAATTCGGTATTTTTAACTATTTCTATTAATTATTAATATTTTCAAATCTTCTTTAATACACTGTCTAAAATGCTCAATATATTTACTAAAAATAATAAAACAATGCTATCTAAGAATTTATACAATTTTAGCTAACTTAAGGGATGGACACTTCGTTATTTGGTTTAGAGAGAGTAGCCTTGAGGCTAGACTTCGCCAGGGACGATTTAGTCTGTCTTTACAACTTAATCTTATTAATAATCATTTTTACTTGTCTCTGTGAAAATATTGTAACATTGCTTAATAAAAGACGTTTAGTATTATTATTATTATATAAACAAATATAATTTAATTTATTTTGGATGGTTAGTCAGAAGTTAATAAATTGCATTCCATCATTCATCATATCAATAAGCTGCCAATTGCTGCAGGTTGAGCAGTCACCAGGGAGTATGTTCCAAGATCTGGCGCTATCCCACGTATCGTTACATTTTACATTTTAAGCACTTTTTACTTTCAGTAAAAAAAACAAATGAGATACCTTTTTATATAAGTAAATGACAGCAAGTGAATAACAACTTTTATTTATATATATATATATATATATATATATATATATATATATATATATATATATATATATATATATGATAGTATATTTTCATTCCACTTACACCAACGTCATAACAAGAAAATGATCCTTGTTTGGAACATGTTCTGCATCACAGCAGACATATATATGTATATATATATATATATATATATATATATATATATATATATATATATATATATTTGGAATGATACAAAAAAT
Source organism: Kuschelorhynchus macadamiae (assembly GCA_030620095.1). Taxonomy (NCBI): domain Eukaryota; kingdom Metazoa; phylum Arthropoda; class Insecta; order Coleoptera; family Curculionidae; genus Kuschelorhynchus; species Kuschelorhynchus macadamiae. The sequence goes on from JAUTXW010001856.1 coordinate 571,097, forward strand.
TATAGAGGAGAATTTGTATTTGAAACTGAAAAAAAAAACATGTTTTTTACCATTAGGTTAATCTTTTAAATAAATTTTCATGATCACCAGTCATCCAATATATTTTTGTGCATAAGCGTAAGATGTAGGTTATATAAAATTATACTGCAATATTGGGTTTGCCCTCAAAATCAAGCCTTTGAATGTGTCCTGCTACTCTATACATATTAGTAAATAACTACATGTGGAATTAAACTGAATCAAAATTCAGTTTCCTCGATAAAAAAATTCATTCATAATGAAGCATAAACTGAAACCAGCAAATGAACTGCAGTACATTAAAAGTTATTGTATTGTCTTTTATAATTAGATATTCAACTTAAGTTGCTGTAAGGTGATGTCTAAATGAATAATTTTTATAGCATGTCAAACTACTGGTCAATGTACCATCCCATCAATCATCAGAGGAGCATGGTTTTCATGGGAAGATAAAAACACATTGACTGAATTAGACCCCACAACCATGACGAATCGAGGTACGTGCATCGACATTAAGGATGATTATCATGTGAACTATACTATGGTGTTTTATCGGCAAGAGGAGAATTGTTACACTTGTGTTAAAATACTCGTCAGAACAGTGAATGTATTGGAAAAAATGGAAAGTAAGTAGGTAGCTTGTTTATATATACTCCTTTGAAATAATTCTTAGTACAAATGTAAAAAATTATATACAGTAAGAAAATTAGGCTTTAATAGCAGCCCTAATGTGTCTTGTGCGCGAATTGCTACCCGACAAGTTTTTGAAGCTTATCATATTCTCTTATTTTGAATCCCCAATATATTTTGATAACTCAATACTTTATTTAAAGCATTTCTTCAAAACTGAATGCCAATGACTATAAGAGCCAGATAGGATTTTTGCATACATTATTTTTTGGTATATATCATTTTAAGTTTATATGAACCAAGAAATCTGGGTGGTAACACTTGTCACTACATTTTCAATTACCAGCATTCGAAATGGTATTAGAAAAGAAAAGGCAATATTTGGATATATTAAATTTTGTTTACATATTGGACATGCTAGAAGGTCTTATTGACATATGTCCTCTTAGCATGGCAAACTGTTTGTATTTATTGTGTTGTATAAACATATGCCTTTCTGACATGTGAAAATATGTTCTTGGAAGTAATTGCATATTGGTGGTTGAATGCACAGACCAAACGTCAGTTTTGTTGTTTACATTACTATACCATATTAAAGTTTAAAAACTTTAGGTTCTCAAAAATTATTTACTGAAGTAATGGGAGAAGATAAATTATTTGTAGTTTTTTAAATATAATGGGTATAAGATGTATCGTTTCTGTAACGGTAACAGCACTGTTAAATGCTTCTTATAAAGGGATTAGAAATAGTGTAACAAACTTTTGGAGGTGATAGATGTGTTTCAAGGGCGTTAGGGCTTTTTGAAGCCCAAGGTAACAGCATTAAATACTGTTATGTTAGATTAGTTATGTAGAAACTACCACTTTTCGACGACTAAGCGACGTAAGATTTTTTAGTTACTTCCGAGGTTATTTTCTACTAGAGGTAAAAAAAAAAACATTTTAAAAACGTTAATTTTGCATCCATAACACTTTGGTTTATATTTTGGATTCTTTATTAATGTCGCATAAACGATTTCAATGAAACTAATTTACCAATGTGCATGAAAAAAGTAAACCATTAACGTCGCGGAAACATCAAAGTCAAGTCAAAGTCATACATGCTTTGATCTGCAAAAAGAGTGAACTCGCCCTTTCTATCAAGTGCAGCCAAATCGTTTATATAGCGCAAGAACAAAATTGGTCTCAGGACGAATCCCTGTGGGACTTCATAGTTAATGGTGACATTATAAAATAATGCTCATTCATATAAGTTCTCTGCATCCTCTGTGACAGGTAGGATCCAAAAAAATTTAGGGATACATCCCTGAAGTTTAAACGCTTTTGTCAAGTCACGTGACAAAACACCGCCGCATCAAGATCTCCTTCATTTAGAGTAATGTATAAACAGTCCAAAAAAAGGCTTCATTTGTTTCCCTCTTGCTTTGAAATCCAAACTGGTTTATACTATTAGATCTAGATGAAAAGACATAAGTCTGTTCTTTACTAATTTTTCAATTATTTTGGGCAAAGTAGATAGATCTTGGCCACCCTTATGCAAAGGTATAATTATTGTTTTTTTAGAAAGTTCTGGAAATTGATTTGTGGTGAATTATTTATTTAACTCGCAAAATATAACAGACCTTATCTCTTGGACGTCAGTGGGGGGTTACAAAAAAGAAAGTTTCGGGTACATATTTATTGGTTTATTATAATGGGTATTTTTTTAAACTAAATCTTCCCTGAAAGGTCATGACCCACGGAACAATAAAACTGTTAAACTCAACAGAGTTGCGTTGTAAAAGTCTGTGTACTCAGACCATTCAATCTGAAATCATTTTGAGGATTTTTTTTACTTTGTCACTGTAGTAAGTTCACTGGGCAAAACATCACTTTTTAGTTGTTTGCAACTCAGAATAAAAAGTAGTGGTTACTACATACTTTGCTTTTAATTAATACGAACTTGTGATTTTCTATTTCTAGTGCTTGTTGTCAGTTTTGGAAAAAATAGAAAGAAATAGCCTGTGTAAATCCCCAAGCATAGAGACTCTATTCAGACGCGAGGAAGAAAGCTTCGAAAATACCAAATGTGATTTTGGCGAAACGTCAGCAAAACTGTTTTCAGAACGACAGGGACAATAGTGAATATATATACATATATATATATATATATATATATATATATATATATATATATATATATATATATATATATATATATATATATATATATATATATATATATATATATATATATATATATATATATATATATATATATATATATATATATATATATATATATATATATATATATATATATATATATATATATATATATATATATATATATATATATATATATATTTATTTATTTAGTAAATTTAAATAAATTAATTCTTTGCTTTTAGGGGGGCAGTGGTTGTACCATTTTGATCTTTTTTTTTTACGGTAACTATTTAACAGCGGCCCCTGCCGTTGTATCTCCAAATACCCTGCTAAGACTGTTCCAAAAACCGAAGTATGTGGAGGAAAAGACGTTTGCGCTTTAGTTTAAAGTGTTCATAATATTACATATGTACAAAATATTATAAAATAGTGGTTATCATAATCACATACTAGATAAAAACTTATTTAAAAATCGTTAAGGGAGCCATAGTCGGCCCTGAAAAAATTAAAATTCTCTATTCGAGTGCCAATAGAGTCATGTACAATATTTTGGTCAAATCTTATCTCTATCTCAAGAGGAGGGTGATGTGCATCAATGGCAGTCAATGGCACATCACATGTATATGACCAAAATTTGAATGGTATGCTCACGAAGGTGCCAGAGTTTGGTAACAATGTATCTTGTGGTAATTGTGTTAGTAGTGTTAACTGAGCTCATTCAAAATAATAATATGGATGTAAATTAGCTCTGAAATAATCTATGAACCCGATGTATGGATATATTCAAATTCGAAAAATATTTATTGTTGCAAAAAAGAGCACAAAAGGACAGGATATATTTTAAATGATTTCAACCTAGCCCTATTATTTCACAAGTAAATGTACAAATGACCATTTTCTTAAAGAATTAAATTAGAATATGAACAATTAAAATAGAATATAAACAAAAAGCAATAAATATAATATACCAGATTGCAAAAGCAAAACTAAATACTACTAATACAATTCAATTAGACTAAAATCACAATTATGTTATCATATCATTAAAAGGTATTATTCAAACTAAAATTTATTCAGGTTGAAATGCAAAATTAAAGGTATTCATCAGTAATTGCTGTTATAGTTTAGTCTTTATTGTTGGGCCAGAAATGTCCCAGATTCGCTTTTTTATATAGGGTTCTCGGTTCCTCTTATACCGATACAAAGCTTAAATAGGAGAGGTTTTAGAAGAGACTTAGCGCATTCGATATCCGGCTTCAGATTTACGATGGGTTAATTGGTTTTAAATCCAAAACGGTAAGTTTGATAGATAACAAAAAGGTAGCCTTATTCAGACACTTTTCTCCAATCGTCTTTTGTTTTCCTGGAACCCGTCTCAACTTTCATTTTTCTTATGGTCGCCATGTTGGATTTTTCTATTTTTGGAAAGAGCGTAAAATTTCCAGTCTAGTCTATGTCTCAGAAGTGCATAAAAGATTTGAATATCATCGAAATATAACACTTTGTAAAGTTAGGTCTTAATTTTTTCTAAGGAGGCTATGATTTATTTGTAACAAAAGTGGGCTTTGACTTTGACGTTAAATAACTCAAGGTATCAAAGTTATTTTAATAAGTAGTACACTTTTCTCTCAATAAAGTCATAAATCTGATACACAAATTGTCGAGACCTGTTGTAAATGGCCAGTATTCCCTATTCGAAGAAAATGAAGAAAAGTTTGACACGTTAGTGCTGTACTTGCAGTCACACTTACCTCAGCACGGTACTTGGAGATGTACCCCGAACGACGGCAGTCTCATAAAACGCAGTTCAGAAAAATCGTAGTTAATTTAATTAACCATGGGGCCTTCAAACAACCTAGAAGCAGATTCAATATTGACAATGAAAATCGCAACAGAAACATTTTACAAGCTATCAAGGAAAACCCTAGTGCATCGGTGTTTATGTGCCAAAATCAAGGCGACTACGCTTCTGTGAGTGTTATACTAGGAAGTGTAGTGAAAATCCCGATTTTGTAAATCATGTCTTGTGGTCCGATGAGAGTAGGTTTACCAATTGTGGAGTTTTTAATAGGCACAGTGATCATCATTGGGCTGTGGAAAACCCTCACAAAGTGGCAGAGAGACGTCTACAGACCAGATTTGGAACTAACATTTGGTGTGGGGTCATTGGTAATTTAATCTAACTTGCCTTTTTTAATTGGGTACCTATTATATTTATTTATTTAGTTATTTATTCAAGCAAGTACAATTACAGGCTCTTAGCCCAAGGGGTTTAAAAAATATATAACTAAAAATAAACAAGTATTAAATATAAAAATATAAACATAAAAATGTTGTTATCTTAAGACAAAAAACACTTAATTAAATATTACAAAATATAACATAGGTTTTGACACACATCACCAGACGTCACACAAATAAAATCAAGAAAATGTCAATAGAGAAGGTTGGGAACATGAAGACCACTCAAGGTTGATCTTACTGATGTGTTGAACTTTATTATGCTGCAGTTGTAATTGAAATTAAATGGTAGATATTTATTAAAATACCCCATGAATCTATTCATAATCTCATTTGTTCCAATATCAGTACAGCTGTAATTCAATGAAAAATCTCAGGTTGCCTTGTCCTACAGGGAGGTACTTTAAAATTAAGCAATGGCAGTAGCTCAGGACAATCAATCTGACCAATGAGGAGTTTGTGGCCAAATGATAGGGTTGGTCTTATCCGACGATGCTCCAGAGTTTCTAGACCAAACATTGCCAAGCGTTCGCCATGTGTCAGCAGCGATCTGTTTAAATGAAGTTTAAAATCAAAAAGTTGACAAACTTCATCTGAACTCTTTCAATTCGTGAGATGTGAATCCGATAAAATGGCGACCAGACGTTACAGCAGTAGTCGAAATGACTTCGAACTAATGAAATAAAAAGCATTTTCAATACTTCTGAGCTTCTAAAGTCGGAGCACTGACGTTTAAACTCGCTGTCAAACAAAACTCCCAGATCATTCACCAAATTTACCCATTCGAGCCCACAGCCACCGATGCTATATGATTCCAAGACTGGAGATTTCTTTCTGCTAAATGAAATAATTTTACATTTCGCCACATTTAGCTGTAAATGATTTTCCATGCACCATGAATCCAAACTCTTGATATCATCCTGCAAAAGACTACAGTCATTGGTATCTCTGATAACAAGGTAAATTTTAAGGTCGTCTGCAAAGAATAAAAAATTACAATGTTTGAATATAAGCCCCAAGTCATTAATAAACAGAAGGAATAGGATTGGCCCCAAGTGGGATCCTTGTGGAACCCCAGATTTAATAACAAATGGGTCTGATGGAAAACCGTCAATAACTATAGTCTGAACTCGATCCTCAAGATAACTTCTAAACCAAGACAATAAAGGATCTTGTATTCCGTAAACTCTGAGCTTTTCAAGCAGAATGTGATGGTTTACACGATCAAAAGTTTTTTTAAAGTCGAAGTAGACTGCGTCGACTTGCAAACCACCATCAAGAGCAGTCGCCAAAAAATTCGAGAATAAGCTCAAATTGGTTTGACATGAGCGACCTGGAAAAAAACCGTGTTGAAAAGTGGAAATAGCATTTCGGTATGTGGTAACCAGAACATCTTTTTATTTTTTCGAGGATCTTTGTTATACAGTTTAGACCAGAGATGCGTCGATAATTGGATATATCATTCCTTTTGCCAGTCTTAAAAAGTGGCCTGATAACTGCAGATTTCCAAATGGTAGGAAATACACCATTTCTGAGAGATAAGTTGTATATATAGTTGAGGGGCAATGCCAGAGTTGGGTTGCAATTATAAAGAAACACTGCGGGTAGTGAGTCAAGACCAGCGCCCTTTTTTATGTCAAGATCAATCAGTTTGCGGAAGAACGAATCAGAGTCAACATAGACGTTGCAAAGATTGACATCAATCAAAGAAGACATGTGGATATTATCATACTGAGTTTTGCAGTGTTGAATATATACAGATTTGAAAAAACTAGCAAAAAGATTGGCCGCTTCCTTAGAATTAGAGGAGATAAGGTTACCAAAAATCATTTCTTTGGGGTACCCTGCAACATCGCGCTTAGACCTAATATAGGACCACAAGGATTTCACATTATTCAGAGTCCCTTCTCAAGTTCTTATAAGAATCCTCATCCGATGGCAGTCTGGTTTTCCTAAATATGTTGAAAGCTTTGTTCTTCCTTGATATTAATGAAATAGTTTGCCTTGAGAAATAAGAAGGGTATTTCAAGGAGCCAACACGTTTTTTAGGAACATATATATCTACTGCACTATAGACTATTGAGTAAAATAATTAAGGCCGTTAAGGGAGCCATAGTCGGCCCTGAAAAAATTAAAATTCTCTATTCAAGTGCCAATAGAGTCATGTAAAATATTTTGGTCAAATCTTATCTCTATCTCAAGAGGAGGGTGATGTGCATCAATGGCAGTCAATGGCACATCACACTTTCTGACAGATACATCCAAACAATTACAAAAAACTAAATCTAGTATAGTATTGTTACCATTAAAAATTTTATTAAGTTGTACAAGATCATATAAGCACATAGCCTCGTACAAAGTTCTCTCAGAATCATTATTACAATCAAGATTGCAGATTGAATTATTGTTTAATAAACTAAAAACATTTGAGTTTTCGTCGTCAAAATTATAATCCTCCTTAGAGTCAATAGGAATAATCGATTGAACAAAATTTGGACGATTATAGTCGCCGATCACTGCAATCTTAGATTTCGGAAAACTATCATTTATTAGAGCTGTGTTAGTTATATGATCCTCGTAAATAGCCAGAGAAGACACTGGCGGAATATACACTGCTCCAAATATACAATGAGAGCCGTTAAAGGTTAAACCAACCCATAACTCCTCGACCAAAGTAACCGGCGTCTCGAGAACAACAGACCGCAATTCAGACTTCACCGCAATCAACACACCTCCCCGCTGCTTACCACTAGCTGCTGGATCTCTGTCTCTTCTGTACACTACATAGTTGCCAGAAAACAGTTCAGCACTGGAGATATCTTGATTTATCCACGTTTGACTTAGGACAGTAACGTCGTAGTTTGAAGTTAGAACTTCTCTGTAGAAAGTTGTAGTTTTTGTGCGAAGGCCTCTAACATTTTGGTAGTATACGCTACATGTATTGTCAACAGCCAAACGTAGGTGATTGGAGGTAGAAGCAATACCCAGTGCTAGGCTTGAGTCTGCTGTGTTGAAGATATGTGAAAAGACAACTGAGAAGGGACGCTATCGGTGGTAGCTTTTGCGCCTTCATCATAGTTCCTGCACACATACTCCACTAGGTCCTCCTTTCCATTGCAGATCGTAAGATGTTCACGAGTAGACAAAGATAAGGGTATAATATTCGTATTCTCCTTCTGCCCGAATTGTTTTTGCAAGAAAATGTTCTGCATGTGAATAAAGTGATTTAGTACAGGTCTGCTTCTCCAACGAGGGATGCCTACTGCCACTAAGTTTGTGTCACAGCACGATGAGATTAGACGTTCTACCCGGTCTGGGTTCAATGGTGCTCCCCTGAGAGTATTTTCTGGTCCGCAGAAGAATATAATGCAGTCATCTTTGTTTAACTTTTGACTATACGCAACGCACTCCGATATCAATTCGTCAAACAAAAGTCCACTACGCAACTGGCAATTTATATCAAAAATACCCTTAGTGTATTTCTTGAAAAGAGTTAAGGCACCTCGAGCCATCCGATTCCCAACACTCAACAACTGACGCTTTCTCGGAATAGAAACATCATTCGCCTGTGTTACCTGCCTGAATTCTGATCATACAGGGTCTGACGAAGCTCTTTTAGCTCTCTTCCACTATAATCATTTTCATGTTCCAAAGCTCTAATCTAGGTTAAAAGGTTTTGTTTTAGCTCCGTCAGTTCTGCAATTTTTGCTTCAAGATTTTGTTTTGTTTCATTTAATTGGTTTGTTTGCAAACTTAGTTTGGTCTCGTTGTTTTTTGTTTCTTGTAATTACCTTGTCAGAGCTTCATTGCGCTCACTCAATTTTAATAATTGTACAGAAAACTGCTATTCGACTTCGGAAGCATCGTCCTCAAAGGCCCGACTGCTTCGGTGCAATCTATTGATGTGGCGATTTTTTGCCGCGTCAATCTCTTTTTAAATAAGTGCTTTCTTTAACATCTCTTTCGTTTAAAATATCTTGGCATTTTGAAGAACAGAGAATAGTGTATCCACCGTTTTTAATTACTTCATTATGTCGTTCTAAGCAGCTTGGGTGGAATACTGCAAAGCAGACAGTACAAACAAAATTTGCGAAGTCTTTGTTTTTACAACACTTGAACTGTCGATGCATTTCGCAAAAAGTGTCAAAGAATAAAATAAAAAAATGATAATAAAAAACAAAAAAGGGGTATATTATAAATTATTAACCATTTCAGGAAATCGACTTACAGGTCTATTTTTGTTTGACTACAACCTAAACGTACAGAGATACCTAGAGCTTTTGCGAAACTAGGTTGTACCGGCTTTATGAGCTACTCTAACGAATGTTTAGAAGAACCTGGTTTTAACAGGATGGATGTCTGGCTCACAACATCATTCAAGTCAGGACCTTCTTAAGAGAGCAGTTTAACGAAAGAATTATTTCCTTAAATGGTCCAATATCTTGGCGTTCTAGATCCCCTGAACTCTCGCCCTTGGATTTCTACCTCTGGGGTCACCTGAAGAATGAGGTCTATGAAATTGATTCCTCTGGACCATAGAAATGCTGAGGCAAAAAGTTTTAGAAATATTTAGAAATATTAACGGAAATACACTTGCCAGGGTTGTACGAAAAACAGTCACTAATTGCCAAAAGTGTCTCGATGCATGATCCTCGATTGCAAATCTGTAAATTAATATAACCGAGGTACAAAGTAGTTAATAACTTATTTAGTTTTTTTCGTCGTTATTTAAGTTCATGTTGTATTGAAAATACAATGCTTTTAATACATTACTTATTAATGTAATCTTGTGACAAATAAATCATGGTCCTTAGAAAAAATTAAGACCAAACTTTAGGAAGTGTGATATTTCGATGATACTCAAATCCTTTATGCACTTATGAAACATTACTGGATTGGAAATTTTACGCTTTTTCCAAAAATCGAAAAAGCCAATATGGCGGCCATAAGAAAAATGAAAGTTGAGGCGGGTTGCGGGTTTTTTTTTTTTTTTTTTTTTTGTTTAGTTTCAGTTTATATTCCAGATTCCACAACTTTTGAAATATATACCGAATATACAGTCAATCCTTGCAAAATGTATGGCAAAAATATGACGTGTTCACTAGTAACCCGTAAATTACCCCATTAGTGCTTTTTTTTGTCTATCAATAAGGCTCTGTTCTTTTTAGTGGAGTGTTTAAGTTATAATAATCCGAGGGCTAAACCGCGTTTCAAAATTATGTACACCAATTCCAAGTAATACCACTATAACCACTAATACCACTCTAATTCCAACTGAAATACCACTAATACCAATACTAATTCCACCACTTATTCCACTATTAATACCAGTAATTCCATTAATTCAAACAGTAATACAACTAATACAACTAATTTCAGTAGTAATACGATTAATTCCCACTGTACGCTCAATAGGTTTTGGTTAGTTATTATGTTTAGAACATTTATGTTTACACAGGGTGTGATAGCACTATTGCTATCTATGGGTTGGTGACATTTTTAAATTAAAGAAAACATATTTACTTCCTTTTATAGTATTAGAAAAAACATGTTTACTTCACTTTATAGTATTACAATATATTTTTTACTTAAGAACTATACGGGATTTTGTAAAAATAGCCAACATTATTTTGTTGTATACACTCAAAAATTTCTAATTTTGAAAAAAAAAGTTTATTACAAAAATTTGTCAGTTTTTCATATTTTACAAGATGGCGACCTGAGATTAAAAGTCCTGCCGTCTTTGGGGCGCCATCAGGGTGCAAAAATATCAACATTTTTTTGAAAAAATCCAACAAATCGATTTGTTTCATTTAATCCGATTTTTTTTATTTAAATCCGATTTTTTTTATTTTAATCAGATTTTTTTTTGTTTAAATGGGATTTTCTTATTTTAGACCCCTAGATATTATTAAAAAATTTCCCTCATACACCTAAAATTTAATTCACGCCCCATAGTCATCCATCTAACCGGTTTATGCTGTAAATTTGAAATAAATCAGTGAAGGCATGTCCAAGGTATAGTTAGTCAAATTTTTGATTACAAAACAAAAACAGGGTTGGAAAATATTATATTTTTAATATTATATCCGATATATTATATCGGATATTTATCATTTTAGCTATTAATCTTTTTATGCAAAGAAAACGAGTGTCTTAAACTCAAACTTTTTTATCTTAAACATATAAAAATATACATATTAAATTAACGACTTATTTCCAGGCAAAGTCAATAATGCCGAATTAGCCGGGTAGAATAAATGATTTGAAATTGCTAAATCTTCATACTCTGCCCGATAACGATAACATAAACATTTCCACGGCGCCTATAGGTTTTTTCACGTCATCGGTCGCCGATACCGCCAATTTTTACAAAAGGTACGGAGCTTTCTTTGACTAGAAATAAAAATAAACAACGTCCGTCGCCCGAGATCAAAGCGATTTTGTTTAGAAATGCTCGGGGTCGACATTGAAATTAATGGAAATTAGTTACCATCTGAAGTTCATAGTGTAACGTACACGCTGCAGATCGAAATGTCGGGGCGAAAAAGTGACAAAATTTGGCGAAAGAAAAATGTGCCCGGGAAAACAGGAAGTAGGGCTGTTTGAAAAATGTGTAAACTTGAAATACAAGGATTAGTGGCTCGTTTAAAAAAACACCGGGAAAAGTGTACAGGTGTCATAGACATAGACAAAGACAAAAGTACCGTGGCCGTGACCTTAGACGACGCCCACAGAGATACAGAGACTGAGACTGTCGAGACTAATAAATGGTGATGATCATAACCAAAATGATTTAGTTTCTCTAGGAGGTAGGGATGCGGTGTTTGTTTTTGATATCTTCGAATCGGAAAATACAACAATGACGGTAAAAATAAAAAAAATTGAAGGGCGATAAAAGGGGTTTGTATCGAAAATAATGGAATTTAGTAGTATATTCCAATTCCTATATTTTCGAAGATAAGGAATTCGATTATCCCAGGAAAAAAATAAAGGTATGGAATAATTTTACATTTAGAATGGGAATATGGCATTTCAGTACTGGAACTTAGATGTGAAACTATTGATCTATTTGTAGCAGTATTTAATATTCTAATCGATGTTTGTGTATTTCATTTTTCCACTTGTACCACACATCCGTCCACATCGAGAGCATCATTATAGACATCAACGAGTTCAAATAGTAACAAAAAGAAACGTAAACGTATTGAAAATACAAGTGGAAGTGGAAGCAGCATCAGCATTGCTAGTTTTGTTGTCAAAACATCCCAGAAGCTGAAGCACGATTTATACTAAACAAACAGCAGTTTTCGATGTCTACAAAAAAGTGAGGTTTTAAAATCAATTAAAATGCTCAGACCAGGTTATGTACCTACCCCATACGCGATTGGCAACCCGCTTTTAGAAGAAATATATAAAGAAGAAAAACATGAATGTTTTAAAAACTTAGCAAATGCTTGCGTATGTATGTCAGTAGACAGTTGGTCTAACATTCACAACGAACCAGTGGTATGTGCGGCGGTTACGACAGAAAAGGGCGAAGTTTATTTGTACGAGATTAAAGATACGTCAGGGCATCCACACACTGCAGATTATTTATCAGAAATAGTTGGAAATTTAATTACATCATGCGCAAACGAGTACAACTGCACAGTTACAAGTTTTGTGACGGACAATGCGGCCAACATGACTAAAATGCTAGAAGAAATAAAGAAAAAAGATGACGTCGATTTCAGTATTATCACTTACGGTTGTTCAGCTCATTTGATGAATCTCCTGGCACAAGATTTAGAAGTATGCGAAGTAAAAGGTTATATTGTCCAAATAATTAAGTATTTTCGAAATAACCATCTTGCCAATGCAAAATATAAACAAGAGGGATGTAGAGTATTAGATTTGCCTAGCCATATCAGATGGAACACTATGGCAGATTGCTTAGAAGTTTACCTTAATGAAAGGCCGAAATTAGTTTAAATTGCGAGGAAAATAAAGGAAAATTGATTCAATAACCTACGGCAAAATTATGAATCTGGTAATAAAACGGGCTGCTGAACATTATCGAAAAATTCTGAAACCTGTAGCTGTAGCTCTGGACAAATTACAGGGGAATGTAACTACCATTTCCGATGCGGTAGAAATTTGGAAAAAACTAGAAGATAAATTGGAGAATGCAGAAGTTAGCTTGATCAACATACAGCTGTTTCAGAAAAGATTTAAAACAGCCTTGACACCAGCACATTTTCTGGCATTTATTATAGATCCTTGGGAAAGAAAATATAGTCTAACATCAGAAGAAACTAGTTCTGCATTAGAGTTTGTGAATGAAATGTATTCGGACACCGGATTTTTGCCACAGCAAGTGTAACATTTTGTTTGATGAGATATTAAGTAGGTATATGTGTTATATAGATCTTTTATAGTTTTATAACAACTTTTATAGTTATTTTTTAAAATATTGAAACATTACAACAGCAAGTAACATTTTATTTGATGAATAGTGATGGGTTTTTATGTGTTATATGAATCTTTTTTTATAGTTTTATTACTTTTACAGTTATTTTACGATGTAATATAAGTATTTAAATAAGTTGATTTTTTTTATTTAAATCCCGTGATTAAAATAAATAAATCGGCTGATTTAAATCAAGTTGATTTAAATCTTTGCGCCCTGGGCGCCATCATCAACTTCATTTTTTAAATACGGACTTGCATTTATTATTCCATTTCCTTTTAGCTTTTAACTTTTAACAGCTTCTTATTTCTGCATGAAGGACAATGAGTTAGAGAGAGATAGAAGACGTAAAAATGCTTGTTAATTTCATACGGCAATCTTAAACAACTTTAAAGGCCTAAATGTGATTCATCATTGATTTTGGGAGGTCGAAAGCTTTTAGTAAAATGATATAATTTTTTACGCTTTTACACGCTTTCAAGAACAGTGCGGTTTGATGTCATGGGAAAATACCATCCATTCTTCGGATCCTTTGACTATATTTCATATTAAATTATGTAATATATTTAATAAATGTTCTCCTCTGAAAATAATTAAAAAGAAAAATAAAAAGCCTTGGATAACTCAAGGTATTAAGATCTCAGCTAAAAATTTAAGATGTCTTCACATGATGAGAAAATTTTACCTGAATAATGACTTCTTTATAAATTTCTTTAATAATTATCGTCGCATTTATAGACAAGTGATAAAGTGTGCTAAAGAAAAATACTATACTGCCAGAATATCAAATGCGGATAATAGATCCAGGGAGCAGTGGTCAATAATAAATAGTTTAAGAGGTAAAAATAGCAATCAACTGTTGATTTAAACCCAAATATTATAAACGATTTTTATTGCTCTATTGCTGAAAGGCTTATGTCAAACATATCTGTTCAAAAGGATCCCTTGGACTATCTTACAGACATGTGGTCTCCACAAGATTTTTGTTTAGCATACACTGATACTAATGAAATCAGAGCGACTTTTAGACAAATAAAGAATAGCATAGTGCAAGATTGGATGGTGTCTCCCTTAGAGTATTGGAGAACTGAGAACTTACCAGAGGTGGCTTTGGAGGCTCTTGCTGGTTCTATCAATGAATCATTTCAATGGGGCGAATTTCCATCATGTTTAAAAAAGGCCGTTGTGATTCCGCTGCACAAGGGAGGTGATGCATCTGACTCCTCCAATTATCGACCCATTTCCCTACTGGCGACTCTCTCGAAAATCATTGAAAAATTGGTGAAAACAAGATTCCTACAATTTCTAACAGTAAACAACCTTCTAACACCACACCAATTTGGATTTCAGGCATCAAAAAACACCTCTGATGCCATGTTTTCCCTGCTTGAAAATGTATACCTTAACGTTAATGAGGGTCAGGCTCTTGCGGCAGTATTCTATGATTTTTTTAAAGCATTCGATTGCGTTAATCACGGAGTTCTGTTGCGAAAGCTTCAACACTATGGAATAAGAGGTATTACGCATAAAAGATTCTCATCTTATCTTTCCCAGAGGATGCAAATTGTGAGAGTTAATGGTTCGTGCTCTAATTTGTCTAATATAGAGCATGGAGTGCCTCAAGGCTCGGTGCTTGGACCTATCCTTTTCTTACTATATATTAATGATGTTACAGCTTTGAACATCGAAGGCAAATTTACACTTTTTGCTGATGATACTACCCTGTTATGGCATTCAAAGGATAGTCAATTGTTAAAGAACACAATTATAAATGATCTTCATAAAATTAAGGTATGGAGTGATTCAAACTCACTTTGTTTCAATATTAAAATCAATCAAAATTTATTAACTTTTGGATTTAGCTATAATGATCTCAATTTGGATAACAAACTAATAGTGAATAAATCGGTTACAAAATTTCTCGGACTTCACATTGATTCAAAACTTAAATTTGAAGATCACATTATAGAACTTAATAAAAAATTATCATCTGGTTGCTACGCCATTAGGGTGGTATCAATGGAGCTTGGTTGCTCGGCATCAAAAATGGTTTATCATTCGCTATTTGAATCATATTTATGATATGGGATTGCATTTTGGGGATTTTGTAGCCAGCAACTTATGAACTCGGTACTCATCATTCAAAAGATAGCCCTTAGTGTGTAAAGCTAGGTATCGGGATTATTGTAAACCTTTATTTATAGAGTACAAAGTTCTAACAATAGTAAATCTCTTTGTTTTGGAGATTGTGTGTTTAATTCATCGTAGACTGTTGGGAGGTGTGATTCAGCATGACCCTCATAACATCCACAATACCAGGTTAAGTCAGAGTTTAAATATCCGGCTACCGATTCCCAGACTTGCACTGATAAAGTACTCCATAATTTATGATGGCTTAAAAATGTATAACCATTTGAGCATCGATTGTAGGTCTTTGCCATACTTGCAGTTCCGTCGACGTGTGAGGGATACTTTGATTCAGAAACCATATTACCGCTTGGGGGATACTTTGATGACTATTTTTGATGTTTTGGTTCTTTTTTTGTTGTTTACTAGATTTTGAATTATTTTCTTGTATCTCTTGTTATTTTATTTTATTTTCTGTATGTAGTAGGTTAGTGTGTAAGTGCCATGTCTAGAGTTTAAAGTCTATTTTCTAGTATATTTAGTTGTAGTTGGCTTTGTCTATAGGAACAATTTCATTGTAAATGTTCTTGACAATAAAGCATATTAAGTAAGTAAGTAAGTATAAAAACCCGATTAAGTTAAAGATGATGCCCCGAGTCGAAATCTGAGTTCGCCCTTGTCTAGAGAAGGAGAAACAACAAAC
Source organism: Kuschelorhynchus macadamiae (assembly GCA_030620095.1). Lineage (NCBI taxonomy): Eukaryota > Metazoa > Arthropoda > Insecta > Coleoptera > Curculionidae > Kuschelorhynchus > Kuschelorhynchus macadamiae. Next base: position 587,416 of record JAUTXW010001856.1, read on the forward strand.
TATTGTAGAAACTTTTTTCTAAAATTATAAATTTTTAGAGTTATGTGACAAATTGTTTTATCCTATTTTTACAAAATCCCCTTTATTTCTTAAACTAAAAAACATATCGACATACTGTTGACGGATTATAAATGGCCTCTAAAAGATGCATAATTTCTCAAATTTAACCGACCCCGTATTTTTTACCAGTTCGGACATAGCAAGTAGCACAATCTAGAGTGTCATCTTAATTAAAATATTTTGTAAAGATATTACCAATAAATAATTAAGAACTACTCAAAAGAAAATGCTAAAAATGTCAGGAAGCTTTTTATTTATTTTAGTATTCTCGAGATATGTATGAGGTCACACTGAATATAGTACCTAAAAAAATAAAATGTTTTTTCTTGTATACTAAAATTAATCTATTGCTAGTCAAATTTCGTTATATTATAGGGTGCCTATCGCATTAAACATAAAATCAAAATGGCAAATCAAGATAGACGATTCGGCAATAAATGCATTTTCAACTGGTAAGCCTTTCTTTATCGTCAACACGAACCTTATAATTTTATTTGGAATGGGATCAGATTCAATTTGACTAGTAACACCAGTACTGTCTTCAGAGAGCCATACAATTTTTGGTAGATTTCTTTTTTCTAAAAAAAAAACACTTGAAAGTCAAAGTTACCTTGTTTTAGGCGAGTACTTTTATCTTCAATAATTCGATTAAGTGTTGATATCCATGGTAAACTGCTTATTGTTTTCCTTTAGTAATATTACATTCAAGAACTAATCCCAACAAGTACAAAATGATGACTCTCAAAGTTCCGGTCTCAGTCAAATTGAAATATTAAAAACAAAAATTATACATTATACATCGGTTTCGCTCTTCCGTGCATTATCAGAAAATTTAAAATTAAAAACTAAAAACAATCAACACAACTACATAATCAGACAAACCGAGGGACAAACACTCATAGTGCGACTAAGACTAGAGTGACTAGACTGAAAGCTTGAAAAGTTTGTACTAGTCTTAATATAAATTCAGACATGCCACTAAAGCTTGATCTTCTTGAAGAGTATGTCTTATGTATGCATTATCTAAATCTATTGTATGGTTAAAAAATCGGTCTTTAAAAAATTGGAAGGAAAAAATGCACTGATCAATTTAGACAGGTCTCTCTCTCTTACGGTCTCTATATGCCGAATGGCTAGTTACATACTACTAGACCGCCGGTGTGTTCTTGTTCAGGCATACTGGATTTTAACCAAAATATTACCAGGTCCATCCCCATATGAGCCTTAATTATTGTCTAAAATTTGAAGTCAATCTGATACGTAGTTTTTAAGCGACAGACGGACCGACGGAATTAATAAAACATTTTTTGGCATCTAGGGACGCTAAAACCTAAAGTGATTTTTCCACGATTACAAACATTATTTGGCCGCCAATTTGTTCTGCCATCTTGAAATAATACCACAGCTTTTCTAGTTCATCTCTATACTACAATTAGTTATAGCACACAATTTGAAATCAGTTCATTAAATAGTTTTTTCAGGCGGAATTTTTAAACATTTTATTAAGCCGCCATTTTGTTCTGCCCTCTTGAATTCGTACCAAAATTTTACCAGTTTGATTCCCACATAATACTTGATTTTTGTACAAAACTTGGGATCAATTGCATGAGTAGTTTTTTAGCCATAATTTTTTTAACATGTCACTCGATCGGCATTTTGATTTACCATGTCGGATTTTTACCAAAATGTTACCAGGTCATCCCCACAGACTCTTAATTTTTGACCAAAATTTGAAGTCAATCGCAGAAGTAGCTATGCGGCGAATAGACAAACAGACCGACGGAATTAAGGAAACATGTTTTTCGGTATCTAGGAATCCTGAAACGGAGTCTGAAAAAATTTCGTGATTTTTTTTTGTTGTTTTGTTGTAATACAATACTTCCCTTTTACGAGGGAAGTAAAAACGATTTTAACTATTTTATTACAAGACTGTCAGTGAACTACAAACATTTTAATATTAATAAACAATCTTGTATAGCGAGTGTATAGTAATACTTAATATACTAATGGGACTTATTATACTACATAGTATTAGGTTAGGATCTAAATATAAAACATATTCTTCTAGGTTAATTGAAATTGAAAGCCAGTGCCTCAAGATAAGCTATTGTAATTTAATTTGTAGTAATTTTGCAATGTTGATTAGGTCTTGTATTTAAAATTAATAATGATATATTAATTGATAACTAGATGACAGTTTCTTATGATAGTATATATACGCATGACCGCCCTATTTTTAATCCACAGATCTGTACTTAAGTTCTGCGGCACTGCTGACATTATTATTATTAGGTAACTTCTAGATGTTTTACATCTAATGGAAAGTTTTATTCAGTGTTTTGTGGAATATATTTTTTCATTTTAAATATTTTACTATATTTTTTAGGTCCTTGCATCGCTGTTTCGGATTATAATTCTGCAACAGTCAGTCACGTTTGCCAAGCTTTAGACCCTCACCAGCAACTTATTACTTTGTTCTCTGAGAATTATGTTCCAGTCAACTGTAGATCATCTTTAGAAGGCGTGTGGAACTTTGCCTATCAAAATAGATTTAAATTTACAGGTAAAATGTGTTTTAATGTTAAACTAAATATTTATTCAGACATTTTAACTGGAAGATCTACGTTGTTTATTCTCAGATAGATTATTGTTTAGAAAATACTGCAACTCATCCTATTTGACAATGCATTAAATGTAAGGATAGCCTAATGATGTTTTGGGGCTTTTATATGATGTAGGGCATTGGGGAAAAAACATGTGTATAAAAAGAGCCAAATTGTATTACTCTCTTCTCTTCTGCTTGCTTTACATCAGGTCCGTGAAAGGTCACAAATACTGTTAACATAATGTTAAAACTTTCTTATGCTTTGTGTAATGCATAAATGTTTCTAGAAAACTACACTATTAATCTGGATCTTTATTTTAGATAGAACGTTGTAAATAATTGCTGGTCAGTTCAGCGTTTTTTTCTCAATCTGCGAACTTTGCTAATAAATATCTAATGGTTTGATATCCTGATATTAATATTAATCTCACTAGGAATTTTTTTTAGCAGTTGGTGCTCACTGCCTGCATAATTTTTATTTTGTGTTTTAGGTGAATGTAGAAATCCAGATGCTCAAATCAGGTCATGCCAATCTGCAGGTTCTCAGTTCTTAATTACTAATCAAAAATTTAATATAACGTACAAAAAATGTGAAGGAATGACTGGCACATTTGATGGTGGTAAGTTACTCATTTGCAAAAAAACAAATTTAGGTGCATAAATGACGTATATTGTCTTACCTTATTGATTTACCTAAACACTTTTTACTTGTTTTAATTAGATCCCTTCCACAGTAGTCCAGTCAGTAGAGGGTTTTGCCTTGCAAAATGTTGGGAAAAAAAGATTTTGGAATATGTTGTTTAGATCGTGGTCTTGATAAACAATCTTAACTTTTCACAGGGTCGCGCTCGAGCTGCCATGTTAGATTAAAGGTTCAAAAAAATTGGTTTTTTTCGAAATAATTCCCAAACTGATGGTTCTATAAAAAGAAAGAATGTTCGTAATATACTTAAGGAAGACTAAATTCTCAACAATTTTGTGAGTCTAATATTTAACAAGTTACAGTTTGTGAGTCTAATATTTAACAAGTTACAGATATGAAAAGAATACTTTTCATAAAAATCTCAAGAGTCATTATTAATTTTTAACATTTTATTTATTATTAAGTTTATAGTTATATGCAACATAGATAGCCACAGGCCAAAAACAGTGATGGGCTGTAATGTTAAACGTCTTTCACGATTTTCTTTTACATATCACTTAATTCAAAGCAACGAGAAAACGTGCTTTAGCATCTCCGGTTTGACATTGTGATTTTTGAAGGTGGCAGTATGACAATAATTTAGTTTTGGATTTTTTTGGATAAGAGAACAAAATTTGATTTTTTCTAGGCTTCAGAGGGACGATGTCGTGTCGCAGCCATTGAATGCATAAAGAAACAGCATGTTTCTTCATGTTGCAAACTATTCACATGGAAAATACTTTTTCAGCAGTTTTTTCCCTCTTAGGTTAGGTTAGGTATTTGCCAGCCATGTAAACAGTATTGAATGATGAGCAATAGGAAATTGCAGTGTTGACAGAACCACATATCAGCTTGCTTAATTGTCATAACAGCGTCTTTAAATCTTTTGACTAAGAATCGTTTTTGAAAAAATTTGACCGAGCGACGAAGTCTTTCTGCAGTCTAGGTAATATTTTGGTCACTATCAGAATATCCATTGAAGACAACTGCATGTGAACTATAGATTTTGAATATGTTGATAGTATCCACAATATATATTGTATTGTCTCCGAGCTCCACGGGTTCTGGAAGTTGTGCAAAAACAACATACAGTGATGACTTTGTACCTTTGTGCATTGCTTCTTTTGAGAAAACCGATAAAGGAGATGGAGCAAGCTCGAATTTAAGATAATTCTTCAACACGACGTTGGATTTCTTTTCAATACACAATACACATTCTATGGAACATCATTAGTTAATGTAGTTATTTCATGGCCGAATTTTATTCTGAAGTGTTAATCTTACAAAATACCATAAAAAATTTTTTTTTTCGATTTTTATGAAAAGTGTTTATGTTTCCACCACTGTAAGTTAGTAGATATTAGACTTTCAAAAAGTGCACACACAAAAAACGTTGTATATTCATTTTTAAGTTTTTTTTCGTAGGACGAATTGTTAAGGAACTATTAAAAAAAGTAATTTATTGATCCTCAATCCAAGATATCGGCTCGGGCGCAACCCTTCAAAGTCCAAAACTTGAATTTTTTAATATACAGCCCCGATTCAAATAACATATTCCAAAATAATTTCTGCCCTCTCTTTTGCAAAGTGGTCTTTTGGAACCTACTGACTGGATTATAAGTACTATTAATAAATATGCCTCTCTTTGTATTATGATTCTCTGGTTTTAGTTGTTGAATACAGTTGTCTCGGAGATTGGTTCGTTGGCAAGAATCACTATTTTGCAGTAGCAAATACAAAAGAGTCGAGGAAAGATGAAAAATATAGGTGTTTCCTTAAAAATCGGGATGACGATCTCTACATTGGAGTATCAATTACCGCCGAATGCAGTACATTAAAAACTGTAGAGAAAAGTCCGGAGAGGTTACATGTCAAGCCAGGTATAATAAATTTAAGTCTAATGAAACTTAATATGCATAGAAAATATTTTGTAGCACATTTTAGGACAAATCTATGATTCTGTAGATTTACACAACCCTGAAAAATAAGTTTCAAGTCGGCATGAGTTTGTGTGGTTAAAATAAATAGATGTGATGAATAAGGTTATAAAAGAAGACGGTACACTATTTAATATTGATAAGCAACTTTGGTATTAAACTATCACATGCTATTTGCTAAGAAGTGTCATCGCGTTATTTTCTCCTGATCGACACCACCTTCACCCCTTCACTAGCACTCCCGTCTGGCCATGTAAATCTGAGCGCCCGGTGTATAGGCCTTTCTTTTTGCAGTAACCTGAGCAGGAAAAAACTGCACTGAGCGTTACTTGGAATTTCTGTACTGAATTTAATAATAAAAAGTTCTATTATTTTCAATTTTAAATATTAACCCGATTTTAATTTTCGACTTGCTTTCGACGGAAATCTGGGTAGTAATATACATGAGTATAATATTCATATTTAGTTTTATCGAAAATTATTTTAGTTTTGATTTGAAAATAAATGAACAATGTCAAACTGATAGTAATTCCTAAATAGTTCATAAATATTTTTTTTGGTACACGAAAGATTTTGACTTTTGGCCTTTTTTTTTTCAAATTCAAAAAAAGCTTTATGGTCAGAAGAAGCTACAATTCTCATAGACAAAGCATTAAATCTAATAATACTATAATATGTAATAAAATGAAATGCAATAATGTCAACAAAAATTTTTTTATAAACGTCAAAGGCCCACCAAAACATATATAAATGGCTAGTGGTCACCGGCGAATTTTTTTTCCAAAGCATGATTTTAAAAAAAAGATTTATAATCGCAAAAGGTTACTAAATACCTATAAAAATAACTAAACTAAATAAAAAATTAAAGAGGTAATAACTATACATATTAATACAATACAATACAATACAAAGTTCTAAGGGAGATACAATCTGCCTATAAGAAATGCATCGAATGTTTTTTCCCATAAATAAACATTAAATTCACCTGACAGTTTATTGTTTACTCTCGCAAAAAATATTACAATATATACACAAATACGCATGAAAACACTTTGCTTTGTAAAATGTAAAAGGTCAAATTTTTTTATTTTTCATGTATTTTGCAATAATTACAATAAATATGCTTTTTATTCCTATATCATTTGTATTATTATATTACAAATGTATAGGAGTCTAAGGTTGATTTCATTTGATAGTTCCTAAATTTCGTTTTCGAGGATTTGAATGCACAAGTATAAATTATATGACGAATACAATTTAACACAAAGGGTTTAATTCGGGTTTTAAGCGCAGCAACTTTTTGAAGCAGTTTTTTTTTATATTCTGTATTGGAAGCTCTTAATGATTTTTTTATAATTATATATATTTTGTATTCTTTATATTTTTTAAGGCTTTTCTTGTATTGCTTTACAATTGTGTATAGATATATAGAATACAAAATAAAAAATAATTTCGGAATTTAGAAAATTGAAAATCAGTTGATAATTAATTTGTTCCGAAAGTATCCTCAAATTTATAAACACGAAATAAAAAAGCAGTTTCTCAAACAATAATTGATCACTTTTATTTTGTTTACATGTACTGCATCTTGAATTTGAATAGACTTTAGAAGTCAATAACAAGGTTTTGGGTTCGAGTCCCAGAGGAAACCGGTTGGAAAGACAAGTCAACATTTCCATTCATCTACTCGTTGCGTTGGTAATAACTGTTAGGAAATGTTCATATCTATAAGGGAAGTAAATGTTATTTTCTTAGGTCACAGAAGGCGCAACAAGGAAATGTATTCTGATATATCATATAGGAATACTTAAGAATCAAATTCCCAGTAACCTCTGTACTATTTAGGCATAGAAAACTATGTTTTTAAAATAACTATATTTTCGTGTTTCAGTGAAAGCTGAAGTTGTAGAGCCAGGATGTCGACTGCCGCAAAATTTTTCAGGTGCGTATTATATTAGTTGCTTGCCAATTTAATTTTGTTGTATTCTTTTACATATTTTCTGAATTTTTTTATTTTTGCTTGAATCCTAATTTTTTAATTTATTTGTATAAAACTCGGTTAATAAATACTCTTATTTTAGGAGACTGGATTAATACCGCAAATATCGATGCTGATGTGTTTATAAATGAAACTCACATCATAGAGACTTATTACCCTGACGAAGGACGGTACAGAAGAACCATATACGTGTGCAAAGAGCAAAAAGACACCAGGGTTATGATGGCTAGATTGACAGTAGATGGATGGTACGTTTGGCACATCTTTGTATTAATTTGGGATCAAACAGTGAATAATGCGTCGTTGTCAAGTAACCATAGTACGTGAGATACAAGGCAACTGTAAGAAAATCACTTCCATTTAAAATGCATACTTCTCGATGGTACTCACATAGGCTTTAAATATTTATTATGGATATCAACTTTAAAAAGTTAGATTTTTTTTTTGATGCCTATATAGGCTCGTTGTCTAAAATTTCTAGAAGAATACAGTATTTTTCTATGTTGTGGTAAAATTAAAAATATTACAATTATATGGCATCTTACTGGCATTTCTCTCCCAAGTAAAATAATATTTTAGTTCGCCATATGCCGACAATTAGTATCAGTGGCGGTTCGTGCGATTTTAAATTGGGTGTTCAATGTTTTTTTAATTTTTTGGTGCTCTTAGACAAAAACAAACTTTAATCAGACATTGTATATAATAATCAGCATAATACGCGAAGAAAGGTCAAATTTAAATTATAAACTCATCACATATTTGTTTGTGCATAAAAGGATATCGACTGATTACGCTTCTTTGGTGGTGATGTTGGACCATCTAAGTTGTTTATAATATTTGTAATAGGGTTGTCAAAACTATTTAAAAATCCGTTAATTTTAACAGCAGCTAAAGACCGAGATTGAAATTCTTTAAAGAGGATTTTACAGTGTGCTATTATTTAAGCAAAATATGGAAGGTAATAAATAAAATGTTCATTATTTAAATAACCCAATAAAGTCTCAGTTTGATTAGTTGTATAATTAAATTGGTGTGCATAACAGTGTATATATTATAACACTTCGTATACCCCCTTCCCTTCCGGACATAGTGACCGCTCCATCATCTTTTTTGGCACTCTTTTAAAAATGTTCAAAAACGTTTATAAATTGTTCTGTTTCGTTCTTGTCTTAAAATAATAACAAGTTGCTATTGCATCTCTTCTGTAGGACATATCTGCAGTTCGGAGATTCGGTAGTTCTATAACCCGATCTGTACGTAATAATGAAAAATCTTCTTACACTGTTGTTTAGAATTAAAATTTGGTCTCCAAAAAGTTTTAAATGTAACCGTGAGAAGTAATTTCGTTTAGGTTTGGTTAGGTTAGGTTAGTGTTAGTTTAGAACCTCAAAAAAAGGACATTTAAATATAGTGGTTATTTTGTTGTCCTTATATTGTGGTCATAACTTAACATCGCGTGAAAAGTGAATTGATTAGTCACCCACATCAAGTAAGATTTTGTTAAGCTAAATTTGTAAACTAATATGTTTGGCCCAATTTGTACTATCGCTAATATGTTAATTTCTATTTCGCTATTTCGTCCCACGCTCTTCGGTTACGGCGCAATTTTCTTATAACGCTCTTTTAATACGAGCTCTGTTTTAATATACGCTATCTAGACACGCGCTATTTTGATACCGCCATTTGCAGCTTTATCAAAACGCGCTCTTTTGATTAGCCTTCATTTTATTACAGAGCCGCTTTAACAAGCCCGGTTCACAATAATTGTCCAAAAAAGGTGTAAAATCCGTGTGAACATCATCGTCACAAGAACCCACACACGAATTTGTAGCTCAAAGTCTCCTTATACGAAATGTACGTGAACATAAATAGATATTTACATTAACATTACAAATCTAATAGTTTTTTACTTAATTCTTATCTGTTTGCAGAAGCAGATGCAGAATTATGTGTTCTAAAATAAGGGTCATTTAATACTTAAATATATGTTTTAAATATAGCGCCTTTAAAACAAAAATCTTAATTATTGACTTAATGATGATGTAACTAATAGTATTGGAAGGTTGCCACACATCTGAAAATCCTGGAATTTCAGAAAAAAGCGTTGCAGTACTGGAAAAGTCCTTTATTTAAGCCTATTTGTTATTTTGTCCTGGAATATTGCATTTAGTCCTTGAATCTGTTTTCTCTTGCCAGAAATGTATTATTATTCAGTTTACAATGAAACAAGAGATACCTGAAAAAAATATTTTATTTATTGTCTATAGACGTAAGTCCTTGTTTGGGTGCTAGAATGATTAGGTCCCATTATATGATTTATTATTTATTTTTTTTAATCTTATATTTCGTTGTGGCCTAAAGTGTTCTCATAAAATGCTGTAAGTATTGCAATATTGTATTAATGCTTTTTGTTTGTTAGTGTAAATGAAAAAGAAATGGAATTAGTGAGTGATGAAGTATAATAATTAGTTTTAATTTACAAATGAAAACAGGTAAAATTTACCTGTTTTCATTAATATATGCTTGCTTTTTTGTTTGCAAAACTTGAACCATGTTTATGTACACAGTACTTTTTAAATCAGTTGTAGGAGTGAGGAGCCCCAGATCGAAAAAATATTATTATACAAACGCTGTCCAGGCAAATCCTGAAAATGCTCTGGAATTGTCCTAGAAATACCGTGGAAAAATATTTTCCTCTCAGTAGGAACACTTGGATAAATGAATTAATAAAATATTTAGTAATTTATTTAAATTACAACAAAATAAGTTCAATATTTATCTTGTTTTTTCTTCAGGAATGATTAGGTGTTAACCCTAAAGGGAAACTTCTATTAACAGACACCCCTACACAACGGAAACCTTTATTGAACGGACAATTTTTAACATTCCATATGTGGGTAAATAACTGATACCCCTGATTAACGGACCCCCTCACAACGACTCCAGACAAAATTTACCAACATGTTTCTATTAATTCTTGCAGTTTTACCTGCCAACAAGGGGCAGTAAATGTATGATGACTGAAGAAAATTAAACATTTGCCTCGGGAAACCTAAAAACTGGTAGTCATAAAATTAGGCGGTACTTACTACTCGATTTATCATCTATGCTGGGTCCATGCCAATGCAGCACCAAACCTTCGAGGTAATAAATGTAGGCTGGCCAACAATTTATCCTATGCATTTCGCCCTAGTTTTTAGTTGCAATAATCTAATCACCTGGTTACAATGTCTTCTATTAAGAGAACATTTTTGAGTTCAGAAGAAAAAATATCAGTGATAGAGTCGTTTGAAAAAAATAATTATACCGTTCGAGTCTTGGCCGAAAATTTTCAAATAGGGAAGATCGAAGTTAGCATAGTTTAAAGAAAAAAGTCGAATTAAGAAAGTTGTCTAGGGAAAACGGAAATCTGCAACAAAAAAAAAGGAACTGAAGGTGTTGCCATGATGTTCAAAAGAAAAAAACAATCTAAAATTGATGATTTTTTTAAAAAGTAATTATGTATATATCTGCATACATATATAACATGTATATATATATATATATATATATATATATATATATATTAATGTAATATGTATAAAAATGTATTCATGTTTTCTTATCTAGAATCACACCTGAAATTATTCAAGCATTTAAGTATCTTTTTTTAATTTCTACCCATTTAGCAATAAGTCTACACAGTGGCAATTATTTTTCCCTGTGGAGAAGTTCCACTGTATAAGACGTTTTTGCTTTAAAATAACCTGTACTTTCACGTGTACACTCGGCCCAAGTGTATTTTGACCTTTTGTTTTTAATTAAGATTGTGTAAATATTTTTGCCATAAACATTTTTCGATAAAACCCTACAGTTTTCGCGACTTTAGAGAACAATACATTCTAAGAATATACAGAAGCAACCCAAGGTATAATCAATCAGCTGATCTTTTTTTATACAGGGTGTCCCGAAATTAAGTGTCAGTATTTTTACAGAGTAATTTATTTTATAAAAGAAAACTAATATCCCGTGTAAACATATATAACATAAAATTGTTTGCGTTAGGGGGCTACAACCCCGAGAATAAACCCTCTGAGGATGGTTTCTCCTAAATATTTTGGAAATTTTTATATGCTCAGTCGATTCCTGAAGTCAAAAATATCAATACTAAATCAGGAGCGTTACGAATGGGTGGGGCAATTCCAAATTATAATAATCGACAAAAATTGGTTTGAAAATTGTCTTACAATAAAAATTACACGTATTTTGGTTTCAGTAAATATTTAGATCATTTCGTCTCTACTTCGAACTGCAAATTAAGTTAATTGTGTTTAATGCCTTGCAACTTTCAAATTACATTTTCTCGAAAGCGGTGTATCCTAACGAATTAAACCAAGAGTTCCTTTCTTTACTAGAAAACCTTGGGGTTTTATAATTTGGAATTGTAAATTTAAAATATCTACACGGAAAAAAGTTATAACGACTTTTATCTCTTCCCCTCTCATTCGGGACGCCTCTGATTTGGTCTTAATATTTTTGACTTCAGGATTCGACTCAGCGTATAAAAATTAGCAAAATACCCAAATTTTATAATCTAGTCTTTAAATGTTTCAAAAATATTTAGGAAAAATCAGAGGGGTTCATTCTCAGGGCTGTACCTCCTAACGAAGCAATGTTTGATATATATTTAAATGACATAGATTACTCTGGGACACCTTGTATATTTTATACAAAATTAACTAGTAAATTAAATAACTAAAATAATAGGTCCTTAAATATCTTTAAAAAAATTCAAAAGCTCATTCTGTCATTTAAATATTATAGCCAACATCGTCATAGACTCCTAAGTCTATATATATGGTCATTTTGGAACCCTGTTTATTAAAAACCTATTCGTCGCAGACATCAGAAAGCAAAGTCAGATTTAATATATACGGTTTTTGGTTTCATTTCTAGCCAAAAGGATTACCTTTGCTTCGACTTCGTCCCTCAACACCACAACCTCATTAGATATAGGAAAGGAATAGCCGTTATCAAAGATGATTTTAGCACTGTATGTTCATGGGTACAATTTCAGAACAAAGAAAAATGGCGATACGATTTATTCTTGAAAAAAAATCCTGTGCCAATCAAGTGTCCTGTAGCGGGCAAATTTAATTTTACCCAGAAAGGAGACGTTCCCTTTGAAACTAGGTAAGTAATTTGCTAGTCGAAGAAAAATCAATTTTAAACGTCTTTTAAATTTTAGAAGAAATACTTTTGCTTGACTAAAAACAAAGTTCAATCTCAAAAAGTCCGTAGCGTTTTATGGAAAAAACCTCTT